>RWGZ01001092.1:5035-308866 GCA_009725065.1 Utricularia reniformis
TTTTTTTTATTTTTAATTTAATAAATAATTATTTATATATTATTTATAATATATAATTGTTTATAAATATTATATATATTTAGATTATTAATTTAGTTTAATAATTTAAATATATAATTTATTTTAAATTTAATAATTTTAAAATATAAAATAATAAAAACAAAGTACGAACTAAAAAACGAAATATATCGAAGCAAATAAAACACATCGATACAAATTCATAACTAAGGATTAACATCGAAATTATCTGAATCATTACCATGTCCGCTACTTCTCGGGTTACTAGCAGAATTTTGATATCTGCAACTGCTATTAATCGAACTACGTGCGATAAGCTTATGAAGAGTATCTTCGAATAATAGCCTCTGTGCATGATTCAACTTATCAGGATCGGTATTCATTAGTCTTACACTTATGTCTAGCTCATATAGCTTGTTGAATTCGTCGAAATGTTTGTTGTTCTCATCAATCTTTCTATCTTTCTCCGCCCTTCGTTCCGCTCTAGATGAAAAACCCTCGCTCGTCCTAGGTTCTTTCTGTTTTTGTGTTCTTTTAGCAGCATCTCTTCCAATAGGTCGGATTTCCAGTGCCGGATCCGATGGAGATATGTCGAAGTTTTCACTGGAGCGGTGAGAGCTGCTTCCTTGTTCTTGTTGCCATTTCGGCTCATTTCTCAGGATTCGCCAAACATGTTCGTAAGCGAAATCTTTTCATTTCTTTGTTCGAAATGCAACAAGTGCCTCCTTGAAATAGTCATGTTTGGTATATCCACTCGGATGTAGGGTAGATATATTATCGTAAACTCCACAAAATTCGGAGACGGCTTTGGTGATTTGACCCCATTTCTACCGAATGACTTCTTTGTCACGAGTTTTGCAACTTGGACCTCTATGTGTTGTGTACTTGTAGAAGTTGGCTATTCGTCCCCAAAAAAAACTACTTTTCTGTGAGTCACCGATAATAGGATCTTTAGATGTGTGGAACCATCCAGCAACCACAAGTTGCTCTTCCTGCATTGTCCACCTTGTATTCCTACTCTTCTCGGTGTTAGCGACATGGTTGCCACTGTGTAAGTTATCTAGACCATCTTGAGATGAAAATCCATGCGATTCAACATTTGATCTACGAGACATATTGTTGAAGTTAAGTATGAAGAATGATGAATAAGAGTTGCTTATATAGTTGAGACACTATATTTTGTCAAATCGAAATTCGAATCTCCGACACCCCTGCCGGGATGTGACTAAACACAATTGCGTGTTTCAAGGGCCTTCGATTTTCGCACTATGTTTTGTCAAATCGAAATTCGAATCTCCGACACCCGTGCCGGGATGTGACTAAACACAATCGCGTGTTTCAAGGGCCTTCGATTTTCGCATTATGTTTTGTCAAATCGAAATTCGAATCTCCGACACCCCTGCCATGATGTGACTAAACACAATTGCGTGTTTCAAGGGCCTTCGATTTTCGCACTATGTTTTGTCAAATCAAAATTCGAATATCCGACACCCCTGCCGGGATGTGACTAAACACAATTGCTTGTTTCAAGGGCCTTCGATTTTCGCACTATGTTTTGTCAAATCAAAATTCGAATCTTCGACACCCCTGCCGGGATGTGACTAGTCATTGCTCGACTTTCTATGTGTATCGTTTTTTGGATCGATTTGATTAGTCATTACACGACTTTCTACAACATCTCGAGACGCGACATCTTTGCTCTATAAATAACTTTGTTGAAATGTTTGCATAACATAACAATTGAAGATGAATTCTATTAACAACGATCAATCTCGTTTGACAGATTCATTCATCATGAAATCCCACAATTGTACAAACAACTACATGCGTACATGAAATCTTCATCTTCGAGTAGTTCAGATGATTCCGAAGAATCACCTCCTCCGAGGCAAAAAAAGAAACATCATCGACGCCACATCGAAAGGGGACATGAGTGGGGAAGCACAAGACTGATGGCAGATACTTCTGTCAATACCCGATGTATTCTGAAGACCAATTTCGCCGTCAATTCCGTATGCGCCATCCACTATTCGAACAATTATGACCGCACTCGCTGAATATGATCTTTTTTTTCCAAAGAAGAACAGATGTCACTGGACGTACGTCCCCCACGGTTCATCAGAAATGCACCGCGGCTATACGATATTTAGCATACAGTTGTGCCGACATTGATGCTTGAAGCATGAATATGTTCGATTGGGAGAGAAGACCACATTAGACTGCTTGTGACATTTTGTAAGAGCGGTCCGAGGAGTGTTCGGGGATGAATATCTACGACATCCGACTCCTGAAGATATTTAACGGCTGCTTCACTTGGCGGAATATCGTGGTTTCCCTGGAATGTTAGGAAATATAGATTGTATGCATTGGGAATGGATAAATTGTCCCGTGGCATGGAGAGGTCAATTCGTTCGTAGAGACAAGCGTGTTCCGACATTGATGCTTGAAGTTATTGCCTCTATGGATACATGGATTTGACATGCTTTTTTCGGTATGGCGGGTTCTAATAATGATTTGAATATTCTTTGCAAATCACCATTACTACATGAATTGCAAAATGGAACAGCCCCTCAAGTTGAATTCACAGTCAATGGACATCGGTACAATATGAGTTATTATCTAGGTGATGGTATATATCCAGATTGGCCTATTTTTGTTAAATCTATTACGCTACCACAAACTCCACAAGATAAATTATTTGCTATTCACCCAGGAGTAAAGAAAGATGTAGAAAGAGCATTTGAGATATTGCAAGCTCGATGGGGGATTCTCACCCGACATTCACGTCTTTGGGATCGAGCAACTCTTGGAGATATAATGTATTCATGTATTATATTACATAATATGATTATCGAGTATGAGAGAGACGACCACACCGCAACTTACAATGCACTTGGAGATTATGATCAACCGGAAGACTCTTCTGAACCGGAACCGATTCAAAGAGGAATTGATCCAAGTTTTCATGCTTATCTTTGTCGTATAATCGATGCTCGTGATCAGAGAACTTGTCATCAATTAAAAAATGATCTTATTGAACATGTATTGAATAAATTTTCTTGATCAATTTTAGGTGTATTTGTAATCTTTTTAAATATGTTTTTAATTTATTTATTTTAATGATAATATAATATAATATTCAATTCTATAAAATATAATATAAAATTTATTAAAATATTGATTTTAAACAGATTTTAAAATATTAAAAATGAAATGTAATATTCAATGATAAATAAGGTAATAAAATAATAAAGTTGATAAGATAGAAAGATAAAATAAAATTTGGAAAGAGAATATGATGTGGATGAAAGAGAAATAAATAATGATGTGGATGAGTGAAAATTTTTGGAAGTAAAAAAAGAAAATGAGGTGGATGTGAGAGAATGATGATGTGTAGAGAGATTTATACGGCGGAAATGGTTTTGGGCGCGGACAAGGTTACAGATATCCTAATAGACATTGATTAAACAGTTGAAATGGAACAACCTAAAATACAAAAATTCCTACTCTTTGGGGGGCGAAAACCAACAATATAATATGTGAACAAAAATCTTTCAAATGTGGAGACGTCCAACAAAATAATACAATGATTTTAACACATTATCACAATTAATGAATGCTCGCAAACATATTCTACATAGTGTCTAACCAACTCCTACATACTCACCAACTCCTACATACTCGAAATATCACCAACGCTCGACAAGTAAAATGGCTTCTATGTAGACGACTACAAACAAACAAACATAGAGATTCTAACAAAAAACTAACGAAATGCACTGAAATTGGAACCAAAGCACCTTAAGTTCATGGCTTCTTAACATAACAAATGCAATATCCAAATCTGCAAAAAAACAAAGATATCAAAATGCAACAAAAATGTAACCAAACTACGTTAAAACCACGGCTTAATTCAATCCCCAAAAAACGATCCAGAATATAAAAAATTTATTGTCCAAAACACAAGAATATGGAAAACCTTTTATCCAAAACACACAAAAAACATAAATACTGAGTGCAAGGGGCTATAGAAACGAAGTCAACAAACCAATAGGCTACAAACGCTCGCCTGATTGCAAGGCAAAGGCTGCAGAAATTAGCATAACAAAGCAATACACACCATAGTTCGTCTAAGTACAAGGCAAGGTTACATAAACGAGTACAACAAACCAATAAAATGCAAATGTTCGCCTAATTGCAAGGCAAAGGCTGCACAAACAAACATAACAAATCAATACGCACCAAAGTTCGCCTTAGGGCAAGGCAAGGCTACATAAACAAATAGAACAAACCAATAGGCTGTAAACGTTCCCCTCAGTGCAAGGTAAGGCACGGCTACATAAATGAAGACAACACACTAAAACGCAACAATGTTCGTCTGATTGCAAGACAAAGGCTACAGAAACGAAGATAACAAAGCAATATGCACCAAAGTTCGCCTAAGTCCAAGGCAAAACTACAGAAACGAATAGAACAAACCAATAGGCTGCAAACGTTCGCCTGAGTGCAAGGAAACACAATAGAGCAATATATTCCAAAGTTCGCCTGAGTGCAAGGCAAAGTTTTAAAGATGAAGAGAACACAAAGCTAGTCCTAGCGTCCGATTTCTGAACAAAAGCCGATGCTTTAGAAAGGAAGATAAGAAGCTTGGCACAAACCCTTAACGGTAAAGGAATACGCTCCAACGTTCGTGTGAGTGCAAGGCGAGACTTCAAAGACGAAGAGAAAACAACGCCCGCCGCTACACGTCCGATTTTGAACGAAAGCTTCCGCTTGAGAAAGGAAGATACGAAGATTGGCACAAACCAAACAGCAACCTAGCTATAGTAATTGGGTACTAGATTTATTACTAAATGTAAATTATGGGATCAAATTTAGGGAACTAATATTATCAACATCAAAGTTTAAAAATTAATTTTGTCATTTTAGATATCTAATTTGCCAAACAATGCAAACTTTTGGAACTAAATTGATCAAAACGTTAAACTTTAGGGATTAAATTTATCGTTGAAAACTATAGGAACAAAACTTGACAAATTATCGAAATTTTGAGGATTAAATTTGTCTAATTTTATTAGCATATCAGCTATGACTCTTACTTACCTTTGTTTCATTGATGTATGGGCTAGGCCTTAAAATGAATTGGGGTGGTTCACACTTCTTCAAGTTGTTTCGATCAAAGCTCACATTCTACCTCCAAACTTGTTATCACGTTCGAGGTTCACGAGTGAATAATATTATAAATTATGTATGTTTTAAAAATATTAAATATTATATGATTTTCAATAATTCAAATATCAATCAAACCAAATCTAAAATCAAATTTTGTTCATTTTCAATCGAACATAAACTTTAAATAACAATACATTTCGATTAGATTTTTATATGCTAATTAGTTTAAGTTCAATTGTTTTAAGAAGACTTTAATACTAATTTATAAACATTTAAAAATAAATAAATGACTAGAATTTCATCTCTCTGCATCACTGTGTCGGCATTTCTCTTAAGACCTCACATCTACTAAATGGAAAGGACCACCATTTGAAAATACGAAAATTTATGAGGCTTATTCTGCAAAAATACTTAAAAAATATGTGTTATTATGCAAAATGTAGTTCTTATTATTTTATTCTTAAAAAAAATAAATGATTTATTACCTATACTTTTAATATTATATGAATTTTGAACTCTAAATTGAGTAGGTCAAACCCTTTAATTGAATGGATATATAATAAAAAATATAATAATAATTAAACACGCAACCATATCCAATCATAAACTAGGATGCAACAAATGAGATTACCTAGATCAGGTTAACATTGGCCCACAAGTTAGGAAACCCCAAACCTAAATCGATTATCAAGAAAGTTATATAGGGTGATTTTATGATTTATTATAATACCGATGAAATATCATGAAATTATCATTTCTTAATTATATTATAATATTTTTATATATGAGTGCTAAACTTATAGTATATCCGAAAATTTGCTACATCAATATATCTCATGTAATAATGCAAAAGAATTTGTTTAATAAAATGAAAAAGAAAACTAACTAAAAAGTATATATGTGATTTGTAGGGTTATTTTGGTAGAATAATACTATGAAAAAACTCAAATAATATTTTATGGCGATCTTATACATGATATATGTTAGTGTTCTTGAGACATGCATTTGTTGTATAAGACACGTGGATAGTGGTAGTATATGTGGTTTACTATCGTGTTTGGTGCCTTTTTGCGTATCAAGTAAGCTAACCAGTGTTTCAAATATATCATACATCGGTTGTGTAAATATAAATATTATAATTTATAAGGATGAATGTCATACGTAATTGGTTTGAGTAACTTTTTTCAATATAATTAACTTCTATTATGAACTAAATTACACGAACATTATTCCCGTCCATCGAATTTAGAATTTCTACAACTAGGTTTTAAAAACACGGTAATTTATCATAAATGTCTATTGTCCTAAAATAATATTTGTATTTTTTCATATAACAAAAATAAAATGATTTGTGAAGAGTGAAGGAAACGAATTTTGGAGGAAAAATTAATATACTTGCTAATATATATATATAGTTTGATTTGTTGAGTCATGAATGCCTGAACCTAACCCCTCGAGGTCGTGCCTCAAAAGCAGCAGGTCCCCAAACAGCCTTCCGTAATCCGCATCCCATCGTTACTTTCCTGACATATGGAAAATTGTTGTTTTCTTGCTGTGTCTTTGCCGTTACTCCTCCTCCAAATAACACTGGCCGCCGGAGTGGGAGTGAGTATCGGAGTTGGCGGCGGTGGAAATCTCTGGCTTGGTGAAGGAAATAGCCCACCAGGTGATCCATTTGACCACCCAGTTTCAGTTTTTGGTGGACCTTATGCTGCTCTACAAGCATGGAAATCTGCTATTACTGATGACCCATTAGGCATTTTGAATTCATGGGTTGGTTCAGATGTTTGTACTTATAAAGGAGTATTTTGTGCTGATACTCAGGACTTGCTTGGAAATCCTACTGGCAAAGTTGTCGCTGCTATAGATCTAAACCATGGTTATTTGCAAGGAAGTTTGGTTAGAGAGCTTTCATATCTCTCAGATTTATCAATTCTTCATCTTAATTCAAACAGGTTTTCTGGTTCAATCCCTTTTTCTTTAAGGGAGTTGACATCTCTTACTGAATTAGATCTCAGTAATAACCATTTCTCTGGTTCTTTTCCTTCGGCAACGCTTTATATCCCAAATCTTCTTTACTTGGACCTCAGATTCAATTACTTTTCTGGACAAATTCCCATGGAACTCTTCAATAGGAAGCTGGATGCTATCTTTCTCAATAACAATCTATTTGATGGTGAAATCCCTGAAAATTTGGTTAATTCCCCTGCTTCTGTTATTAACTTAGCAAACAACAAGATTACTGGTACAATCCCTTTTACTTTTAGTTACACAGGAGTTAAGGAAATCTTGTTCCTTAATAATCATCTTACTGGCTGCGTACCTGAAGGAATAGGAATGTGGACTGATCTTCAAGTATTGGATGTTAGTTCAAATTCACTATCTGGTCATTTACCTGACTCTTTATCTTGTTTAAGCGGTATAGAAGTTCTTAATTTCGCCAACAATAAACTCTCTGGGGAGTTACCAGATTTAGTGTGTCAATTGAGAAACTTGATAAATTTAACTGTTTCAGCGAATTTCTTTTCTGGGTTTAGTCAAGATTGCGAAAGATTAACTTTTAGAGACGTGGGTTTTGATTTTTCGTTCAATTGTATTCCGGGTAAAGGGATGCAGCGACCGCAGCCACAATGCTCGGCGGCTCCGGGAGGTGGATTAAGCTGCTTGAGAAACCCGTTGACAAAACCACTGGTTTGTGGGACAATTGTTGGTTCGGAGAGGGCGGTGACACCGAGTCCGTGAGGTGGATTACCGACGGAAGCCATTAATTTCTTGAGAGCTAACTGAAGCGAGAGGGATTAAAGAGGATTCGTTTTCTTACAAGTTTGCGTGGCCCGCTTTGGACAAGACATGCCTGCTCATATCTCTGCACTACAATGGCGGATTGTTATTATTATTAATATTAAAAATAATATTATTATTATTGTAGCTTTCTTTCCTCAAAGGCCAATTCCATTTAATATTTATGGCTGGTGTCTTGGCAATTTTTGATATGCAACTTGTTATTTGTGGAAAATATATAGAATTATTACCAAGAAAGTTATTATTGCATTGTAGCACTCTTCTAGTAAACACCATTGACTGATATAAATATTAGTAAAGTTTTTGTATACCAATTTCATATTGAAAATATATGAAATTAAAGAATTACTTGTAAAACTAAAAAAATATGTATAATCTATTAAGAGTTCAATCACTTGTATGATATGATTAGGGGTGTTTGTTATTCGGTACAAACTGAATACCGAAATTTTTTATTGAACCGATACCAAATTTTGAAAATTGATTCGGTATTCAGTTTTTAAATTTTGGTCATTTCATTATTCAGTTTCGGTTCGATAAAAAAATTCGATGTTCGATAATTTAGCTAATATCGAAAACCTTTTATTTAATTTAAAAATAATATTTTTTATTTAATTATGTAATTAAATATATTATTATGATTAATGTTTTATTTTATAATTTAATTTTATAAAATTCGATATTTCGGTAAATACCGAAACCGAACCGAACCAACAAAATTTGATTCCATATTCGGTAGCTAAATTTATTTATTTGTTCGGTATTCGATATTTGAAATTCGGTTTGATTCGTTATTTATCGAATGAACATTCTGTTGAATTTGTCCCACATTACTAAAAAAATGAGATTGATTAGCTTTATAAGGGTGTGAATTCCATCACATAATGACTTATTCAAGTCTTTTAAATATGTGAGTTCATTCCCTTAATCTTGTTCGTTCACGTCTCCCATCGTTATTTCGGCCAGACTCTATAATTCCAATATGGTATCGGAGCTGGTTTAATTCATTTCAAGTGAAAACTTTATGGTTTGACTTGCGGGGGATTGTTGAATTTGTCTTACATTACTAAAAGTAGTGAGATTGATTAGATTTATAAGGGTGAGAATTCCATTAACTTGTTCAAATTTTTTAAATGTATGAGTTTCATCTCTTAATCTCGTTCGTTCACACTCTTCCGTCGTTATTTCCGTCAGACTCTATAATTCCAACGCACCCCTACATATTCTGATAAGTATTGCCAAAAAAATATATAGTATCCATTTTCACAAATCTTTTATTTAAATTTGTAACTCCTAATGTGTAATCGATGATCTAACATATCTTTTATTATTAGAATCTTATAGTGAATGTATAATAAAAATATAAACTTTATATTATTTTTTGTTAATAATGTTCGGGAATGTTTTGTACACATCGAATTTATTGCAATTTATAAATTAGATTTAGACCCCTATAAAAGATATTAAGCACATTTAATACGTGACTTGACACATACGACAAAACACAACTTAATTGATATTTTTAAATTGAATAATACATATTTTGTCCATCACTTACATCCCCTTTGTATCTTTAACATAAAATAAATTACTTTATAAAACAGGTCAACGTATATTTCATTAGATAAATTCAATGTTGTGATAAAAAGGATACATAATTCACTAGGACAAACCGATATTTTTTCGTACTATGCACAAATAACTCGTTGTGGCATAAGTTTTATTGAGTTATGATCTATTAGTTATTTCATTAGTGAAATTAATAAAGATATGAATATGTTTTGATTTGTACCTATCATGCATGTTGTACCATGCTGGAATGTAAGGGAAATTCCAGATTAATACGAAAATAGGGGCTAAAGTGAAATTCCACCTCAACTCTAAATTAACATTTGAGGAGTAGGAGTGATCAAATAGTTCGTAATATCGAATAGTGTATTGAAATTTTTTACTTTGATAATTAATATTTGGTATTCAGAATTTGATTAAGTATTTGATTTTAAATATTTTTGTTATTTGATTTGTATTCGATAAGTGGATAAAAATTCAATATACCGAATACCAAAATTAATTTGTATATACTTTTTATTAAATATGACTACTTGATTAACTTGCCATTTTTTTAAAATATAAAATTTTTATAACAATGCTAAAATGATGAATATTTGGATTTGTTCAGTATCTATAGTGATATTGAATAAGATATATATTAATATGAGCATAATAAATTTAAAAATTGTAAATTAATATATACATTAAAAAAATATTATTTTTACATTTATCTTGTAATAATAGTTTTCATGTTTAATTTTCATATATTCTAAATTGTATATATATGTATTAAAATAAAAGCTAATATAATTGAAGTTGTTTTATAACGGAGAGAAAAATGATTAATGTTCGACTTTTGAATAAGATTTTAATAAATTTAGTTAAGACGTGTAAGGTAACATTAATTTTAGTATCAATAAATCGTAGAAAATTATTGTTTGTCTAAATTAAAATTTAGAAATATGAATTAACAATTACAACATAAATAATCATATTTAAATTCAGTATTTTGGTATTTCGGTATCATTAACAAAATCTTATTGGAATGAGATCGATATTAGATTTTATAAAAAAATAAAATGATATTCGATATGATACGTTATACGGTACCGAATACTTAACCCTAGTGAGCAGAAAATGTAGGAATCTTACTTAAAACAAAATTAAATTAATTCTTAAAATTATATATTCTACATTATTATAAATACTCTAATTTACAAGTTTTGATCACTAACTAGTCTTTTATAATATAATTCATTCTCTTATAGAGTGAGCTATATATCTTCTCAAACTTATTGAATCCAAAATTCGATACAAATATTGTGTGGTACTTTTCAATCCAAGTGAATACGTAATCAAAGATTCAAAGATAGCATGTCTACCACCATTATGAGTACAAATGATACTATTAATTGTCATGCCCCAAAAATGGCCTAAGAAGTTTAGAAGTGCGCAACGGGTCATGCCATACTCTTAGTGTGAACATCCAACTATTTCCTTCCTATTATGAAATGTTTTCATACCAATCCTGACAGGTATGAGTGGTACGATCGATATATTGGTCAGTATCAAATATTATTTTATTTTTTAAAAAAATAATAATTAATTAGGTTTTTTAGGGTCGGATATGAAAAAAATAGAAACCGACCCTAATACCTAATATCGAACGGTACGAAAAAAAATACTGATCAAGCCCGATATTTGACGTACCAAACTGTATGCCGGTGGTGATATGAACTTCGGAACCCGATATCCCGAACTGGAGGAGGCCCAAGCCATTATAGGTTGGCCAAAGTAATGGAAACAGAACCTAAAGGCCCCAGATCTAACTTCTGATAAGTATTCAACCCAACAATGATGGCTGGACTCAAAGACCCACTTGGGCTAAGCCCAATAACCATCAATCAGGATCGAAGTCTGGCATCACATGTTATCCTTCACTTCGGGGACCGATCCATTGGATCGGTCAAGACGGTTACAGTCCATGTGCCCTGTGCTCCGGGCGTAGGCATGCTTTCCTCGCTTCGGGCCCAATCACGCAATTTGCACTTCGGGCTCACCCAAGTTTTCCGCTATGGGAAAACGACTTTGTCAGAGGCGGTTACATAGCGTGATTCACACACATTTTCTTCTCTATAAATACATGGATCGATAGCAAATTGAAAAAGGACCTTTTGGACGCGCGAATCAGCTTACACTCTGCTTGTTTTCTCCCTCGCGTTTTCTATTTTGCCCTAGCCATTTTCATAAGCCCTCATCGTTTGTAGAATGAACTGTTTTATTAATATATCAGCTAAGAGTATTTTCAACTCTTAGTCAGGTGGTTTTTTCCCATTTTTTAGGGGTTTTCCACGTTAAAATTCGTTGTGTTATTTGCCTTCTATTATTTATAATTGTCTCCCCATTTCAAACAAATCATAACCAAGTTCGTTTTATTATGAACCGGACGACTGTTGGTACCTCCGGTCTCTTGACCACAACAGTTTGGCACCGTCTGTGGGGAGGATATACTGATTCCCATTCGAGGTCTCTCCCTAGGAAAGGACAAGCAAAGGCATGTCAACTGGAAACTCGACGAATGATAGTGACATGCTTCATAGCAACCTTCAAGCCCATGCTTTCTCTTTGTAGGAGTTGGAGGCTGTTATCGGGAAGGTGGTACTGGATATTATGTCGGAGAGATGTAGAACAGAACCACCGGCTGTTACAATCCATGTTCCTACCAACAGAGGGTACGAGAGTGACCTTGAAGCGCGCAACTCCGATGAAGAGGAAATTATTAGGCGCGGTGTGACCATGAGGAGGCGGAGATATCAATCTTCTCCACTTCCCCCAACCAGAGTTCCAACTCTCGTTCCTAGAACTGATCAGGAACGTATACGAAGGCATATCGATGAACTCAGCAGGGATTTGAAGACCCTACGTACGCAGAGGGATTGTGAGCTCAATCTTGGGTGAAATCCTGGTTTATTCAATAGGGCCATAGAGGCCCCAATCAAGCGAAGCAAGGACGACGACTAGTGGAACAACCTGCATACTGCCCAAACGTCGTCCCAACAATCTGACAGTCTTCACTGCTATGGGAGATTTGATGCTCCCCATTTTTGAGGAGATCTGGGCGGCAGTCATAGATCGGTATTATCGAAACCCCGAAGGGTTGCCTACGTTTAGAGGCGACGAAGATCCTATCGATCACGTCGCGGATGGGAACAGTTCGAGCCTCTGATTCATTCAAGTGGCGCATCTTTGCGGCAGGATTACAAGGCGATGCACGAACCTGGTTTAAAAATTTGCCGGCTCGATCCATACAGTCGTATGGTGGATTTATTCGAGTTTTCTTTGAGAAATTTGCTCCGAATGTAGGACCGCTCCGAAGCAGACATGAACTAAACAACCTAAAGTATATCCCGACAAAGATGAGTCTCCAGTCCTTCATGGAGAAATTTAACAGAACCGCTTGGGGTATCAAACTGGAGCTCATAGATAAGATTGATATCTTGTAGCATGTCTTAGGACCGTGTGGCTTTTCAGCCAGTTTGGTAAAGAATCCCCCATCCACATTGGGAAAACTTATGCATAAGATCAACAAATATATTAAGGTGGATAAAGCGCTGAGACCAAACTATAGGAAGCCTAATGAGAATTCTGAGCCTGTAGGCGATCACAGAGTTTCTGACAATAAGAAACAGCCTCGAGAAGTAGTGACTGTAACTGAGAAGAATGCTCCCCCAAAGAAAGAGGACAAATGAGTGTATTGTGAATTACATCATAATCACGATCACCCCACATTGAAATACCCTCTATTGCAGGAGACAGTAGCGGCAATGACAAAAGAAAGCCCAAACATTATGATCCTAAGGGCAAAAGAGTTGAATCGCGCCGAAGAGTCCGTAAAGGTGAAGATCGT
This sequence comes from Utricularia reniformis, assembly GCA_009725065.1. Taxonomy (NCBI): domain Eukaryota; kingdom Viridiplantae; phylum Streptophyta; class Magnoliopsida; order Lamiales; family Lentibulariaceae; genus Utricularia; species Utricularia reniformis. Next base: position 18,486 of record RWGZ01001092.1, read on the forward strand.
CATAGGCCGCGGGGTAGAGACAATCAGGGGCAACCCGAAATTATTATGATAGGACGGAGGATCGAAGGTCATTTCCGTCTGAGAATGAAAGAGACCATCAAGGTCGAGAGAAAAGTGGCCAGGGCCAAAGACGAAGATATCGGGCATCGATTTGGTTTCATTAGAGAAATCCACTATACTGAATGGGTCGCAAACCCTGTCGTGGTTTCCAATGCAGATGGGATATCGAGAATGTGCATCGATTTTACCGATGTAAACAAGAGCTGCGAATCTGACTCTTTCCCCTTGCCACATTTTTATCGATTGGTGTACGATGTTGCGGGTAGCACTATGATGAGTACCATGGTCGCTTACTCCGTGTACCATCAAATCTTCCTTGATGAAGAAGATCAGAAGAAGTCAGCCTTCATAACCGAATATGGTGTCTATTGCTATGTGGTCATGCATTTCGAATTGAAGAATGCTGGAGCAACATACCAGATGCTGCTTAATAAAATCTTTAGAGATTTGAAAGGTTACATAATGGAAGTGTATGTTGATGATATGATTGTCAAGTCAATGAATGATGAAGACCATATTTCTTATTTGTCTCGCTGTTTCGAAGTATGCCGTAAATATAAGCTCAAACTAAATCCAAACAAGTGTTGCTTCGGCATTCGAAGTGGCAAGTTCTTGTGATATTATTTTTCTGAAAAAGGCATAAAAGTTAATCCTGAGAAAGTTTAGACCATCATTGATATGCAACCTCAAAGAAATAAAAGGGAATTCCTAAGGCTGACTGGCCGTCTAGCTGCGCTAAACATATTTATTTCCAAATCTATGCATCGGGCCTTGCCATTTTTCAGATTATTAAAGAAAGCAAGTCATCTAGACTGGACCGAAGAATGCGATCGGGCTTTCTCAGAGTTGAAAACTTATTTGAGCCCTCCCCTGTGATGGTGAGTGCAAGCATCGATGAACCTTTGAGATTTTATCTAGCTGTATATGAAGTTGCAGTAAGCGCAACTCTGGTTACCATTAGAGATGTTCACGGACTTGTTTATTACGTGAGTCACTCATTGGTATCGGCATAAACCAGATATACTAACCTGGAAAAATTCATGCTGGCACTAAAGAAAGCTATATCTAAGCTAATGCATTATTTTGAATGTCAGATGGTTTATGTCTATACTGATCAGCCTTTGAAAGCATTTCTGAATCAGGCAAATCTGAACGAGAGATTATTTAAGTGGGCAATCAAGATCAGCTCCATGTATCTGGAATTTGTGCCCCGAAGGGCAATCAAGCTCAAGTTCTAGCTGACTTCGTGGTCGAAATGACCCGATCATCTATATTCTTAAACTAGGAAGATGATCGATGGATCAACCTTCAGAGGAAAGGGGGCGGGCATTACCTTCACTACGCTACAAGGTGATGTTATTCACTCCTCAGTTAAGTTCTTATTCTCATGAACAAATAACATGTTGGAATATGAGGCGGTATTATCGGGAATGACCCTAGCCCGAAAGATGGGAGTTGCTAAAGTGCGAATGTTCTCTGACTCCAAGTTAGTTGTGGAATAGTTCGTAGGAAGATTCGAAACACATGAGCCCACAATGAAGCAATATCATGCTAAGGATATGGAATTATCTAAGATGTTCAACGAATATTCGCTTGATCATGTGCCGCTAGAACATAATAAGGTTGCTGACGCGTTGACCAGACTGGCCGCAAGCATGCCGAATATAAGTGTTTTCAGAAGGCGGACTCATATCACCACTGCGATAGCGATAAAGTCCGAGGGGCTAGTGATGTGAGCTTCGGAACTCAGTATCCCGAACTGGAGGAGGCCTAAGCCATTCTAGGCTGGCCCAAGTGATGGAAGACGAACCTAAACGCCCCAAATCCAACTTCTGATAAGGATTCAACCCAACAATGATGGCTGAATCCGAAGGCCCATTTGGGCTAAGCCAAATAACCAACAATCAGGACAAAAGTATGACCGTCACATGTTATCCTTCACTTCGGGGACCGATCCATTGGATCGATCCAGACGATTACAGCTCACGTACCCTGTGCTCCGGGCATAGGCATGCTTTCCACGCTTCGGGCCCAATCACGCAGTATGCACTTCGGGCTCACCCACGTTTTCTGTCATGGGAAAACGACATTGTCAGAGGCGATTACAGAGCGTGATTCACACTCATTCTCTTCTCTATAAATACATGGCTCGATGGCAAACTGAAAAATGACCTTTTGGACCCGCGAATTAGCTTACACTCTGCTGGTTTTCTCCCTCGCGTTTTCTGTTTTGCCCAATTCATTTTGAAAAGCCTTTATCATTTGTAGAATAAATTGTTTTATTAATATATCGGCTAAAACCATTTTCAACTCTTAGTCAGGTGGCTTTTTACCATTTTTTAGGGGTTTTCCACGTTAAAAATCGTTGTGTTATTTGCATCCTTTTATTTATAATCATCTCCCCATTTCAAACAAATCAAAACTTAGTTCGTTTTATTACGACCGGACGACTGTTGGTACCCCGATCTCTTAACTACAACATTTGGTATATCGTCTGATATGAAAACATTGCTATTATTTACATTAAAACTTGTACCAACAGAACCTTCTACGTACATAGACTATTTAAATAACATACTTCTATCGTAATTTGTTATATAACTCGTGCAATCCATATTCTCTAATAGACCTTTTACTCAATCCTCTTGCATCTCTTTTCGATACACACTCAGCATTCTAATCTTGACTACTTATTAATTCAATGTAGCGGTCGATAACCAACTCTGAAGCTCATCTATAAACTTTTGTTGCCTACAAAAATGTTAAACGATCATAATAAAATAATAGAAACTTCATTTGTAAACCATTTAAAACATAACACTCTTAATAAAGCATTGTTTTCTTGAAACTCAAATTCCATTGAAGCTAGCTTGAAATCCCATTATAAATTTTTTTAGAATACTTCAAACATTTATCATTCTTTCAAATATTTTTTTCATGAAACCAATGGTTATAAATGATCAAATATTGGTTTTAATGATCATCCAATTTACCTTAATACTTAATTTGTCCACCGCTCTATTCTATACTACTGAAATAAGTATTACTCATAAAATATCACATTATCGACAATCCTCAATTAGTTCACATAGTTAACCTCACAATTCCGTCGTTACCAAAGAAAGTCCCAAACTGATTGCAATCCTCCCATCATTGCTAAATATGCATGTTGGAAAATAAATATATCATATATATGTTATATTAAATAATAGATATCTACCATATATATTCAATAAATATTTTAGTTAGGTAATCAAAAACTTATTTTATTAGCTTGTTATCATTTATTAGTAGATATTTGTAATATATATTCCGTAGATATTTTATTAGGTAATCATAAGTTTTTCCTTGAATCAATAAAAAAACCGAAAGATGATTTTTTCTATCCCGAAAATTAGATTAATTGAATCAAGAAATTAAAAATACCTAAAGGAAATATTCTATTTCCCAAATTTCTTCTTTTCCGCAAATTATTCAGTGTCTTCTACTTCTTAAGTAGACCGAACGAGTGAAATCAGATAAAAAAACGGATCAAAAACCATCACTCACATAATAACATAGGTTGATGACATCATCAATACACCATGCAATTTCCTATTTTCCTAGCGACTATTTGGCATTTCGAGAGGAATTATTTTTCTCTTGAGAGCATTTTGTTCCTCTGCCACAAATCACTATTTTTCGAGACGATTTGATTTATCAATTCAACACAATTTCAACAATTCATCTGGATTTTATCACTTAATGGTTTTTCCGAAACTTGTCTCCAACATGAAAATTCAGCATTGTTTTCTCTCTTCCACCTCGATCTCATCAAAATATTTTAAAATATATCTGATAAGTTAATTTAATTTTTTAGGTTAAGTAACTCGTTATTTGAGTTGAGTTAATTAAAGATATAGAGAGATATGAGGTTGAATACGCAATATGTGAAGTTACGTCATCGATAGAGCTAAACTCTATATGGTGTTCACTATAATGAAGTTCAAATGGTACAATAGAGTGCTACAATATCAAAATAAATGATCTATTGAATTTCCGAGCAACTGAATAAGTCTGGACAAGGAAAGCCCGAATGAAATCTCCAAAGTCGATAATAGGAATATTTTTCACGACAATTATGCAGATTCGTCGGGAGTCCTGTGTAATTCCTCTCAAATTTCACTTACAGTGTAATTTTCTGTAGAAAACGTAATTTCCTCTTGACTGCAATGCAATTCATAGAAAAACCAGACAGATTCTTCGCGAGTTCTATATAATTATCGCAACAACAAAAACCTATTGAAAATTCAACGCGAGATGTGTACACTTTCTACGAAAATCAGTTCTATTAAAAATTCTTCGTGAGTTGTGTCCAATTCATCGTGAAAACTAGTCAAAATACAAATTTCTCACTAATCGTGTACAATTTATTGCGAGAATAAGACTTAGTGTCTTTTCTCATGGCATGTGCCAAAAATATGAACTCTTTATTCTAAGTGCATGTCCTTATAGAAAACGAACACTATCAATCTAATATGGCCCCAAAGCCCACTTTAGCCACTTACTTCTAAAAGCACCATTGCACTTAGGGTAACCTTTGGAGTGCCTTGAACACCTTGGGGCGTGTCCTCAACGACCCCATGTTTTTCAAAACTACGAAAATACCCCTGATGCCCCATCAACACATAATGTCTTATAAATTTCAAAACATATTAGGAAACGTGTCGAAAGATTCTCGGTGCATCTAAATTACGAAAATAAACCCAAGCATTGATTGTATGACTTACTAACTGGATTGACCGAATGGAACAAAGACAACCATCAAATCTCGTTCTTGTCAAACACTTCGATTATATTGCCATACCTCTAGAATAACTTGCATTGTCAAAGAGGTCAATATGACACTAAGAATGCTTAATCCTTACTCCGACCAAAAATTTTATCAAGATCCGGACATTTTCTTCGTTCCTACATATACTAGGTCAAATACCTCACAATCTTACAATTCGCATGAGTTCCTTACCCCAGAAACTAGTGCCTCTACCTAAGTGGTGTACATTGTCATCGTAGCATCTTTGGTATGACTTCGGTTACTGCTAAACTATTTTAAATGAGGAATTATTGACATTCTGTAATTACATCTCTTTCACCTAAACATGAATTCAATTGGCTTCGTCTTAGCCTTCATCATACTTACTTTAGCTTCCAAACTAAAAAGATTGGTGGAGTTGTTTTCAATTTTTTACAAATTGCTTCACTTCGATCACAACTAGCATTGGGATTTTATTACATCTATCTTCGAGAGAACAATGATGCCTTTTTTTCCTCTTCAAAATCCAATCGTGATTGGAAACAACATTTTTTCTATTTGAACTAGAGAAATCATGTCACCATTTCTGATACGGATCTCCCATGGTGTTTACTGGTCGGAGATCATTCGCTTTCCAGGATTGGTGTGGTTCTTTACCCAAATCGTCAAAACTCGTGTAGCCAACCATTCTGGGAAGTCTCACGGGCTGCCTTGAGGGGATTGAAGATAATTGAACTTTAGAAAATCTTTTTCAGGGTTCTCATCATGATCGCTACACGTAACCTACAATCTGTCGGCAATATTCATTTCATCATCTTAGGTATCCCAATATTCGAATAAAAATCCACTTTATTGATGCACCAAGAGTTCCACTACTGAAATATATAGGATCACAACACTTTTGGCAAGATAATACAATAATATTGTTCTTTCAACTTAATCCCACACCCACTGCTGAAATCTAGTTCCGGGATGGTGTCATCCCCGACAATACAATGTTATTGGATGGAGTGCAAAACTGACTTAGGACGAATACATCAACACTTATGATGCATTCAATTATTTATGCAGCCTCTTGGAGCCACAGTCTCAGACACGAGATGATCATATGGTATTTGCCGACTAGTGTCGAATATTGCAAGAATGTCCAAAATATAAAACTCATTACAAATTTCACCTGATCTCATTTTTACTTTTCCACAGATTCAACAGAGAGCAACCAACTTGGGTATAAATGTAGCAGTTGGAGTATATTGCATGCTTCGTCCCTCTAACCTGAGTGAACATGAGCTTGAGAATGATCAAGCTTGTGTGGTAAATGATTGGCTAATAAAGAACTAGATGGGGATGTATGCTACTAAGTTACAAGATATACAAACAGAGAACATACGGGTGGTCAATGAATTGACTAGGGGCAACCAATCAATTGTCCCTAGCCTACGGAATGAGCATATTGGGGACTGCAACAGATTAATACAATCTCGATACTGATATCGCTGCAAGGTCTTAGAAGTTGAGGAAAAAGTGCGGGAGTAAAAAGTTTAGTAGACTCGAATGTTGACTAAGCGTGATAAAGCTCTGGGCAAGAATTCCATTGAGATCAGGGTGAGGTCACACACTGAAGAATCGACAAAATGAAGGTCGAGTGTTCGAACTTGATACCCGAGATCGCAAAAGTGACATGGCATTTTAAAGCTTGTCTAAAAAGGGCCACATATGACTACGTGATCAACTCCCCGAGCTTCCATAACCTAGCGGTTTTTAGCAACACAATGCTAAATTTCCTTTTTTATCTCTGCAAACGAAGCGGGTTTCTGGGAGGCTCCAGACTACAAATGTAAGAGGGCGATTGAATCCGGTGCTCATGAGCAATTTTAGAGATGACAAGTCAATGGAGAAATTGGATTGTAGTTATGATTCTTTCAGCCAGATTCAACAACTGTTATCAAAATATTTGGGTGTCCAATGCGATGCATAAAGACATGTCCATTAAAGTCGGGGCCATCATAATCCTTCTATGCTCGTTTCTTAAATCTTTCCTTTAATATTACGAGTTAATCATGTCAGAGATTGTATATGAGGAGCGGTTTACAGATGATGAAATTATATGAATTTTGTCCTTGTAAGTGTTGTAGAGGCTCGGAAGCATACTCCATTAGTTCCAAGAGAAACATTGAGGTCACTCATTAAGATGACCAATTTACTAACAAGTATACTAGGAAAAAACCCTCCAAGTGCCTCAACTTAGTAAGAAACCAAAAACAAAGTAGCTGCATTATCCTCCATTTATCAATGAATCTGACGTTGTACTCTCATCAAGACTCCCTTATATGAAATATCAACGATAGATTTTGCATCTTTTCTTTATATGCAACTTTTCATAATTGCATTTGATAAGAATTACATTTCATATAAACTTTCGTAGGGTGTGACTAAGACGAATTTCAGTTTCAGTTTCAGTTTCAGTTTCTTTCATTTCAAAAGTGTCCAATAATGATAAATAAAACTCTAGTGAGCATTAAGAAAATCTATGCATTTTGCAAGGAGCACACAAATTTTTATTATTGACATTAACATATTGAATGCTGATTGACGTGTTCTAACTCATGCCATCGTCATTAGGCTATCTGTAACCTTATTTGTGTCCAAAACCATTTCCGAAGTATAAATCTCTCTACACATCCATATCATATTCTCTTTACACTTCTAAAACTTATCACTCATCCACATCATTATTTATTTCTATTTCATCCACATCATCTTGTCTTTCCAAATTTCATTTTATTTTTCTATCTCATCAACTTAATCATTTTATTACATTGTTTATCATTAAATATTATATTTCAATATTAATATTTTTAATTCAATATACATATTAAAAGTTTGTAGAATTTAATATTATATTACATTAACATTAAAATAAATTAACTAAAAACATTGTTTTAAAAAGATTACAAGTGCATTTAAAATGATTAAGAAAATGTATTTCATACGTGTCCAATAGGATCATTTTTAAATTGATGGCATGTTCTTTGATCACGAGCATCGATCATAGACGAAGATAAGCATGAAAACTTGATCAATTCCTCTTTGTATTGGTTCCGATTCTAGAGAGCCTTCCGGTTGATCATAATCTCCAAACGCATTGTAAGTTTCAGTGTAGTCATCTCTCTCATCTTCGATAATCGTATTATGTAATATTATACATGAATACATTATATCTTCAAGAGTTGATCGATCCCAAAGGCGTGAAGGTCGAGTGAGAATCCCTCATCGAGCTTGCAATATTACAAATGTCATCTCCTTATCTTTTCTTGTTCATTCTTGATGAATAGCAAATAGTTTAACTTCTCGAATTTGTGGTAGAGTAATAGATTTAACAAAAAGATATTAATATGGGTATATACCATCACTCATGTTGTATTGATGTCCATTGATTCTGAATTCTACTAGAGGGGTTGTTCCCATGTGCAACTCTTGTAATAATGGAGATCTACAAAGAACATTGAGATCATTGTTAGAATCCGACATACCGAAAAAAGCATGTCAAATCCATGTATCTATCGATGCAACAGCTTCAAGCAACAAAGTCGGAACACGCTTATCTCCACAGACGAATTGTCCTCTCCATGCCACATGACAATTTCTTCATTGTCAATGCATACAATCTATGATTCCTAACATTCTAGGGAAATTACGATATTCTGCCAATTGAATAAGGCGTTGTATATCATCCGGAGTTGGGCACCGAAGATATTCATCCCCGAAAACTCATCGGACAACCCTTACAAAATATCACAAGCAGTCTAATGTGGTCTTCTCTCCCAATCGAACGTATTCATCTACTTGATCAACATCACAACCGTATGCTAAACATCGTATAACCGCGGTGTATTTTTGATGAACCATGAGAGAGATACGTCCAATGACATCTATTGTTGTTTGAAAAAAAAGATCATGATCAACAATTACAGTCATAATACGCTCGAAAGTGGACGTCGCATACGGAATCTACGGTGAAATTATTCAACATAATACACCGGATATTGACAGAAGTAATCTGCCATTAATCTTGTGCTTCCCCACTCACGAACCCGATCCATGTGGCGTCGAACATGTTTTCTTTTTTGCCTCTGGGGGGTTATTCGTCGGACTCATCTGAATTATTTGAATATGACGAATTCATATACGCCTGCAATTGTTCGTACATATGCGGGATTTTAGAGATGAAAGAATCCGTCAAATGAGATTGATCGTTGTTAGTAGGATTCATCTTCAATTTTTTGTGTTTTGCAAACTACTAAACTACCATATTTATATAGGAAAAAGTTCGTGTCTCGAGATGCCATATAAAGTCGCGCAATGACTAGTTACATCGATCAAAAAAACGATAAACATTTTAAATTATATGTATATTAAATAATATAAAATAATTTTAATAAAAAAAAATAAGAAGCTCCGCGGACAAGGGGTGGCTAAGCCTTGTCCGTGGAGCGTATATCTCCGCAACAGTGTCGGCACCCATGTAACATTGGGCGCTGACGTGGCGGAGATAATGGAGGACATGGACGTATTTCCATACTCCCTTGTCCGCCGTTGCAGAACGCCTTAGGGATCACTAAGCGCCCAACCTCACATTGTCAAACTTTAGCAAAGTGTAACCGGGCAACACTAGTTCTCAGTTGTTTTAATTTGGACAGTGTGCAATAATGGTAAGTAAAACTCTAGCAAGCCTTAAGAAAATCCGTGTATTTCACAACGAGTACCCAAAATTTTATTGTTTGCATTAGCATGCCAAGTGTCATTTATCTGGTTCTAATATGTGCCATCATTATTGAGCCTCAACAACCACTCGACTTCATTTCACTTTTATTTCTTTGACTTTTTCCATTCTCCTCAAAAAATAATGTAGAAATGTCCATTGTCTTGTTGAAAGTAACACAAGTTTAAATGTAAAATCCTTAAATTGGTTAAATATTTGACACCAACCTAAACAGAAGAACATCATCGAATTAAATGGTTTTATCCTCTTAAAATATGACATTGACGAGACATAGAGAAGGCGGATATGTTTACACTTACGTGAGATATGCAACGTGTGTCTTCATCATTGGGCGTGGAAATGTTCGTTGTTGACATGAAAGTCAACTCAATGGTAGAATGCTTACACCAACGTAATTTTTTTACAAACCTAAACAATGATACATTCTCACATTAAATGGTTCCAAAAATAATTGCTTTATCTGGGTTATCTAAAAATAGTGGAAAGGTCCTAATGGCAATAGATTTCATATTCATCTCTTTTTCTTTGCGTTCCTCCCAAAATACCATGTGTTCCGGTTCAATACTTGCTTTCGTTGATGGTTCCACCATATAGATATACTTTTTCACACATGGACCTTTCATACATATGTGACACATGATATTGCAGAATGATCTAGCTTGATCTTGTTTACCTTTCATCTTTCAAATTCCACCCAAAGTAAGATATTTCATCATAAGTAACGGCTGAGAAATAATTGCTCCAAATAAATTCGGAGTGTTTCTTCATAAAATAACATTAGAAGGAAGACCAACCACGAAAAATTCAAATATCAAGGTTCTCGAGATATGTATATCCCTCAAAGTAACTAGGAGGAATATTGATCCCTAAGGAGCAATCCACTCTTATTGAAGCAGAGCAACTTACTGTGAGCTGTCTATAGTTTGGTGGCTCCTTATAAAGGCATCTGCTCTAAAACATAAATATTTGGGTTATTTGTGGTGACTCATGTATCCCCGAAGAATACGCGCGACCTGATCTAAAATATGACAAGAACATCATCGGAGAAAAGACCCCTACTAAATCCACAGGATGGGATGGACATTTTTTCAAAATCTATCAATTCTACTAAATTGATCTCCATGAAATGACACTTTTGTTCCCGTTCACAATATGATCATTTCCAATCTCAACTTGAATCGTCAACACTTTTGTCTCTCGAAGTAATAAGAATATTTGTTCTGAACAACCCCAAATTGTTATGGCCTCTTCAATACTCAATATTGGTTATCATGTTGATCACCTTGAGGAGGGGATGACAATTGTTATGGTGCATTTTCTAGTGCCAATTGTTATCCATTCCTCTAATATCCTTACTTATATCCATGTTGTTAGTTTCTTCCTCTACCCCGATAATTATCCCTGCATCATTTCTGTTATATCTTCCACCATGATAACCTCTGCTTTGACTTCTGTTGCTATTATGGTCATGATTTCCTCCATTACCTAAGCCTCCGTTATATCTAGGTGTGATGTATCCTTTTGAGGTGATTTGTCTCTCTTTCTGATATGAGTATTGAGGCTTCGCTTTACTTATTCCACATCGGGAATTTCACCTAGGCTAGTAAGTAACTCAACAATTTGCTTCAATTCCATTTATTTCAATTTTGGGCATTAATTTAACGGAAATTATTAATGGAATATCCAAAACTTCGATGTAAACAACAAAATACATGATACTCATAAGTCCTCGAAGTTGGTGATGGTAAAGGATGGGGTATTTAAGCGATCATTAATGGAATATCCAAGACTTCGATATAAACAACAAAATACATGAAACTTGTAAGTCCCCGAAGTTGGTAATGGTAAAGGATGGGGTATTTAAGCTATTATCTTTTTGTTGCTCAACAACTGAAAATATTTGTTCATAAGGGAAAATCCGAATCTTGGACTTTGGCAATAATTTATTTTTATCTGTTACACAATTTACAACAATAGTATATGACAAAGAGCTCTAAATGGGACGATGTCAATGTCCACATGGATAACACCAAACTAATCTCGTTAAAAAATATTTAAGATATATCTTATTAGTCCATTTATTTCTGTCCATCCTTCTTATGTGGAATCATTTTGTCTTAGTGCGAGCCATACCTTAGTCCAATTCATTCATAATTAATGATTATTATTATTTTATGGAGAAAATTACGTCAGTAGCCCCAAATATTTAAAATAGTATAAAGACGATGATCCCAAAGTTTTAAAATTGCATGTGAGCCATCGAAGTTTCAAATCCGTTCAATAATCAACCTCGAATGAATAGTAGCGGTTTCATCTTTTATCGTTTGAGTAATTTTGACAATTAATGTGTTATTTTTAAAATTTTCAAAGTTTGTAGAAATAGTCATTACATATTATTAAAGTTAAGAATTCAAATACAAATTATGCATGTATATAAAATATTAACCAGTATTACGGTCAAATATAAACTGTTTTGGAACTTTGAAGGTCAATCACACAATTCATAAACTTTGAGTGTATTTTGTTTACGACTTTTAAAAGTTGAGAGGTGAACAACACGCATTATATCAACTTTGGGATTTTGTATGCAATTTACAAATTTTGGGGTATCGTCATTACAAACACCACTCTTATTTTATGCTACATTATCTAATATATGAGTTTTATGGAAAACCCGCAATAACATTATTTTCCGGGAATAACATAAGCAACATTGAAATGGTGGAAAAAGTTAGAATACAAATCTTCACGTGGTTACAGTGTCATTCGAAACTGACGAAATTTAATTTTTATAAATAATTTCGAGAACCTACATTAGCTATTAGAAATACATTCTCATAATAGTTGAATTTTTTGTACATTCTTTTTTTAATTCTATCCCAATAAAAAAAATAATCTAATATATTTTCAATATATTGTTCTCACTTTCTAGTATTACATCTTCGATAATATATTAACTCAAATAATTTTCTCAAAATTACTAGTTGTCACATTCTACGTACCTTAAAATGATTTTCGTATATTAATTCTTATCATGTATTAAATTATTGTTTCACATATTTCTAAATTACGAGTTGTTACATTAGTATACTATAGAGCGATCAGTAATGAAGTGATTTCCAACTATACTATTCGACTCAGTACGAGCTACATGAGAATAGTGAAGAAGATGGCAGCTTTCTGAGAAGGATATTTTGGAGGTGCTAGATTTCTTCATTTACCTGCTTACTTTAGTAGATTCCATTCCTCAAGTCAAATAAGGTAAACTATTTGTAATTTTCCATCACAGGTACAACAACACAAGAAGAATAAACAAATGAAAATGGACAAACATTTCCTTTGTAAACTACCAAATACCAACCACATTAATCATTTCTTGACTTGTCTCTGTTTCCCCCCCATTTCCTTGTCCAGATGAAAGCAATATACAGTAGGGTTTGTTCTTAGTTTAGGGTTTTTACTATCCATGATGATCAGGGTTGTCGGGTTCCGGCCAGAATGTCGAATACTTGAGCCATTCCGATTCTTGCTGGTTCCCCATTGATGATTCCTGCAAATCCCCATGTTTAGATACAAGAAAGAAAGAGCTCATAGGATACCAAAGGAAAAAGGGTTTTTGGTTAACTATCTTTATCTTCTCTCTACATTTTCCTTACCATTACCGAGAATAACCAACAAGAATATATATATATATAACATGAATGGTCACGTTCTATAGAATTGGTAAATTATAAAATTTCACAAATTTCATATATAAAATTGGTGAATTATGGTACAATTAACTTGCTAAGCTTACAATTGGTAAAATTTCTAATTCTCTAACCAGCAATGCAAAGGAACAAAGATCTGGAAATGGGAATCGCTAAGAAGGTAAAGAACACAAAGATAAAGAGAAAAAGGGTTTGATTTCTCTACTTTATTAAGATAATGTACTAAAAAATCTCAGTAGAATAAGATGTTACTTGTGCTTTAGAAAAGTAACAGTGTTTGTGTAACAAAGATGCTAATTTGGATTTACTTACTTCTTTGTTGTCATTTGAAGTGCATCCCATGATGAGTTCCTCTAATCCAGATGTTGAACTCCCAACTAGTTGTTTATGATGCGGCGGCGCCGGCTGCTGTGACTGTATGATTACGGTGAACTGATTATGATGGAAAGCATGGAAGCAAAGAAATGATTTCATGTCGGTGTAAGTTACAGAAAAGAATGATGCTGTCACAAAGCGAAAATAATAAAGAAAAGGAAAGTTGAAGAGTGGAGTTTACTTGGAAGTTTTGATGGGAAGGAAGATTGATGATTGTGGGGACATTAAAGGTATGATCTTGATCAAGAATCATTGTCGCCGGAGATATGATTCCGGTGACGGAATGCGGTGGTGGTCTGTGTATGTTAAAAGCTGTCGTCATCTGTTGATGATGATGGCGCACCTCACTGGTCACAGTCACGTGATGCTGTCCGTCGTCACACGTGCTTCCTCCGGCGACACGTTCTCTTTCGATTCTTTCACCCTGTATTTAATTGTAATCATCTGTCAGCGCCGAGAAATTTAATCGATGAATAAGGTGGTAATTTACCTCATCAAATGTTTTTGGGAAGGAAGGGAGAAACCCGAAATGCCGATGAAAATCGGCCGTTGTAAAACCAGCAATTGTATTACACGGTGCGGCGAGATTGGCGGCGGCTGAAAATTCATCTATTTGAGAAGAACAGCTCCCACCGGTACCACTCTCTCGCCTTTCGTTATTCCCATCTCCTGAGGATATAACAATAGCATTGCTACTCAAACCACCGCCGCTGCCGCCGATTTTTTCCGACCAGTTACACTGCCGTGGTTGCGTCTGGTAAAAGATCTTAGAAACAACAAGCTCGCCTTCCTTCTCTTCTTCATGCTTACCTAAATGATACTGATGCATAACCCAATTCGTCTTCTCCGGTTTGCGATTCTTACCGAAATTCGTATACAAAACCAAGATCTTCTTACACCCTTTCTGCTTCCCGTTCGCCATAACTGGTCTTGTTTTTCCTGTCTTATGCCACCGCGTCTCGCCACCTTGTAGATCACATTCCGTTTGTATTTTTCTCCTCTTCCTTGTCCCAGTCGTATAAGCTTTCGACGGCCGGTGGAAAAAATGTCTACTTAAACCATCTCTCGTTACACCTGCAACAACAATAAGAAAACCCTAATTTCACAGTATCTCTAAGAAGCAATTATTCCAATCACCTGGTAGTTTCTCAGGATGGGTATAGCAAATCCCATCTTCACCTTCGATCGTGGGGATGAATTCATCAATCAACGGATGAGATTTCGTCTCTGCGGATTCAACTTTAGCTTCAAGATGCTCGATGAGTTCCTGGTCAGTTGGATCGAATTTAACTCCGGCCGGCAACCCAACCCAATCCTTGAAACAGTAAAAGAATCTCATGAAAAAAGAAACCTAATTCGAAAGAGAGCTGAATCAGAACCATTACCGGTTTCCCATCTAGTTTATGACCGCAACCAGGACAGTGTTTAGATCCACATAACTGATGCTCCTCCATCTTCGAATCAATGAGATCACAGCTGCTCCTGCTCTTATTCATACCACCCACAAACAGAAGGTTGAGGGTCAGGTGGTTTCTGGAAGAAGAAAGAAAATAAAAATCGTTCTTGGGAAACGAGCAAAACAGAAAACCCAAAAAAGCAAGAAGAAGAACAATTTGCAGAAAAAATAAGAATCAACTTTCTGAACAAGATGGAATAAAGCAAAGTTGCAGCATAATCTACATGATCATCTCAGTTCATCGAATTCCTCTACAAACCCAGAAGGAAACAAATCAAGGGTGTACTTATGTGTATGTAAGGAAGCAAGGAAAAACAGCAGAAATGAAGTAGCTTGAAGTGAGATAAAAGGAAAAGGGGGCTATTGCGAAGCATCCCAGCTTTACCTCTTTGCCAATTTGAGCAGAGAAGAGAGACAGATTTTCTGTGTGTTGAGCCTCAGAAAAATGGGGTTTAGATTCCGTAGAAGTAAATATAAATAAAGCTCTGGGAGAGTAGCTTTCCTTGTCTTGACTGTAGAAAGCAGAAATAAATTAAAGTAATCAAAATTAAAAACAATAACAATAATCAATTCTACGCTTAGCCCAATCCAAAACCATTTCTCAATCTAAATGCCCACTTCAAATATTCCCAAAGTCACTTATTAATACATCTTTATATTAATAATAGTTGAAGATAAAATTGCACTGGAGGAAGCCTTAGTTTATTTAGATTTTTTTATAACTGCAAATTAGTTTAGTTTGTTATCAAATTATTCACATTGTTCGTCCATAACATGTAGAATCCTCGTATTGATTTGAAATTTTCTAACAGTCACAACTGTATGGTTGTTACCAAATTTTATTTCTAAAAAATATATATAATTAGTTTTTTAGTGTGGACTTAAATAATACTGATACGGTTTGATATTTGACTCGGTATGAAAACATGCTTGTGATACTAAAATTAAATCAATAAATAATACACATGTTATATTCATATTTCAGGGCTTTCTTGGTTTGAATTGATTATTTGGTTTGGTTTCAAACCCAAGTCAATTTAATTTAACTTGAATTTATATATAAGATTATATTTATAAAAGCAAGTGAAATTGAAGAAATTTAAATATTAATATTTTCGACTGCCAAGTCAATTTAATCTGAATTATTTTAATATGAACAATATAGAAACTTAAATTTCGGTTTTATAAGTCTATTGCCCGAAAAAAAATCCAAATTTCCAATATTAAAGCCATCCATTTTTTTATTAAATGCAAAGGAGATTGAACTATTTATCTATAATATTTACTACTTTTAAAAAGTTACATATTAATAGATTATTGGTATTTAGAGCTGTTACACGATCCGAACAGTTTCTTAAACAATATGTGTTCGGCTCGTATATGATCGTGTTCGCTCGTTCGAATAAAAATATGAACATTGTTCGAACATCATTTTTTGTTCATTTTTAATTTAAACGAACACGAACATTTTCGTGTATAAATTTGAACATTCGTGAACAAATATATTATTTAAATTAATTTTTATAATAATATATTATTATAGTATTTAAGTTTAAAAATCTTTACAAAACTTTCTTATGTTGTGAGTGGAGTAGTCTTTTTTGTTTTGTAAAAGATAATTGTTTGATTATTTATTCAATTCATTTATTTTTTTGTGATTTTGTTCATAGAAGAAGAAATTTGAATTTTTGGCTAAAGTTCGCACAAATAGTACAAACATGTTCGAACAAACTATTTGAATGAACATGAACATTCACTTAATAATTTGAACAATATTCGAACATATTTTCACTTTCGAGTAAAATATAAACAAACATGAACACAACAAGTTCAGTTCGTTCAGATCGAATAACAGTCATATAATGATATTAAAGTATTCAATTGATTCAAAAAAAATTAGGTGAATTACTCTTTTATAAATTGATTTATTATATTTTATAAAATCAAATTTTAAAAGTAGTCTCACACAGCAATATTTTTTACCAAACATGTTATCCCCTAGTATTTATTTCGGAAATTGGTTTTTTTCATCGAAAAATATTATTAACATATATACAAATTCTTTATCATTATCATCATTATACAACATAATCTAAATTTTCATAATATAATATTTTGATATATATATGTAATATGTATACATAATGTGTATAGTGATAAAACTCCATAGATGCCCACAAAAGTTTAGAAATTATTTAAAATATAAAATTTCAAAACCATTTAAAAATAGCATTCAAGAGAATAGTAGAAATTTTTCATCTATTTTTAAGTGAATGGTTTTGACAACATCATATGTTTTTTACATTTTTAATTTTGGATGTTAAATATTTGTACATTTGTAAGGTTAAGTAATCAAATATAAATTAACGATGCATTTAAAACATTAATTAAGAGTAGAGCCAAATCGGAATAGTCTTAGATTTTCGTATATCAATATGCAATTATAAAATTCAAGGACACGGCCTATACTTTTATTAAAATTTACCATTTAATTTGAAAGATTACAATCATCACTATTATCATTTTTGTAATTTTCAAAGTTAGGAAATAACAATTACATTATTTTAAAATTTTAGATATTTAATATATATATATATATATATATATTCAAATAAATCATTTGTTTTTAATTAAAACTTATTTAGTCCACGCGTTTTAGTACTTTTGGATATATATTTGTGCACTTTTTGCCACCCCAATTCAATTAATCGTTGTAATTAATTGGAATTTTATTCTGTGGCCCCACGCAATTAGGAAACTGTAACTAACAAGTTTTGTTTATTAAATAACAATTAACCTCACAGCACGAGAAAGATATTAATAAAATTATAATAATTGCTTATGCAGTACCGACTAGATGCGACTTGACTTGGCAATAGTATAATAGTCGAATTTTTGACTCGAATTATTAAATAAAATAGCATTAAATAAAGCAAATTATAAAAGAAATAATTGTTAGAATTTGTAGAAAGTTACATAAATTCAAGTTTAAGATTACAAATATTTATCAATTTATTATATAAGAAGATTTAACTTATAAAAAATGAATATCGTAGTCGATTCTAACATCATCCAAAAAACAACTTTTTGGTCTATCATCATCGCTTAAACGAATAATTTACAAATAGATCAACAACATAAGAAAATCGTGAAAGCACATAAGATACGTTTCCGATGAAGAAAAAAATCAAAACGACGTTGTTTTGTGTCAAGTATCAATTGCCGGAGTAAGTAAGTCCTACTCGATCCGACACGGGAGAATATGAAAAATTGAATAGTCGATGCTGCATACATTATTGCAACCGTTTTTTTTGTAATAACAAATAAAGAAATATAAAGGGCACGAGGAAGTGAGTCAATGTAGTTTCATCATTGTAGTATTATAAATAGTGGGGTTGTTTCCCCCTTTTCTTAAACTCAATATTAATACAATTGTACTATTTACTAATTACTAAAAAAATTAAATTGTAATTTGCACTTTATCTTATTAATAAAAGACACCCAATTTATAAATTTTGGTACATGAGTTCACATAATCGACAACACACACAACTTAAAGCACGTCCATAAAGTTTTCATCTTCAGTTTGATAACTTTCAGAATAAACTTCCTTTTTTCAATTTCAATTTCAATTTCAATATCAATATGCAGGCAAATTTGTATTTCCAAGAAAGACTTATCTCAATCTCATTTGTTGCAAATGTAAAGAGAAAAAAATTGAACATTGATAGATGATTAGGAAAGAGAAAAGGAGATTAGCAGTGTGGTCACGTGGGCTTTGGGATTGGAGTGGCTTGCGAAGATCATCATGACTCGGGGCACACAATTACAAATCCCAACTCAAAATCAAAAGGAAAAGGGGGTTGAATGGATGATATGGTATTGACATTACATTGTTGTTGAACCAACTTAGCTACCTAATGTGTGTTGTTGAAGATGAAGTTGACTTTGGAACTTATTGTTAAATGTGGAGATCAGTATTGTTGTTGATATGACACATTTGAATGATGATCGACGATATGATCGATCAGACACATTTAGATGATAATCAATATTAATGTTGATCGGTCAATACGACTGAAGTACGCAATAACGAAAGTGACAAAAGACCGATCCAAAAATATGAGATTGAATCAATCAGTCGATGATCAAACTAAGACATAATGGACCCATTGGTCTAGGACACATGTGTCAATTATGGAATGAGTATTCAAAGAAACAATATCATATCATATCAGTATATATAGATGCATATATATAATTTGATTATAGAAAATCATATATTTGAATATTAGAAAATATTTGTTAGTTATCTTAGGTTTCTTAATCACCTCATGTATGTCTTATGATTGTTAAACACTCTTTTATTCCGAATTTTTACTTTGTGTATGTTGTATTCTCTTTAAGTGATAGTAAATTGATCGTACTATTGGTCACGCGGTTTTTATCAATCCAAGATTTTCACCTTATATTTTTTATGTCATTGTTTTCCCTTTTACTTTAGTGTTATTAGGTTGTACCTAATCTATTAAGTTGTTTGCACCGTATTTATCCAACACTTCCCTCAGTGGGTAGGGAACTCCGTCAATCACTTCAATCCCGCGCAGCAATCATATAATTAGTTTCATTCATAGCTTGAGAAATACCATGACAAAGCTCACCAATACTTACCATTCCAGTATAGTCTCAGGGTTTAGGGTTTAGTGATTCATGCCCACATCAACACAGCTTGGAAGATGTCTGATCCAAGTCACCAATACTTTATGCTCATCTGTTGTAGCAAAACAGCGGGTTTAGTTATTTTTTGAATTGGAATCATTGAAATGCAAATTAGAATTGCCTAAAGGCCACAATGATGTAAATTATTTAATTCCGTCCAAAGAAAACATCTCATAGAGAATGGCAGTACTATGTGTCTTTCAAAATAAGCAAGAGCTCGAGCTGGCTACCCTTTTACTTTCTTGTGCTGCTTTATCTCCTGAATTACCCCATCAGCAAGTGTAACATCATCGTAATTCTTCCCAAAGAACTTTACGAATTGCATATTTGGATCCATCAAATATCTGAAAAAAATACAATCGTATAATCAGCTCACAGAAACTGTAGACGGCTAAAAAAAATGAACTAAAAGCCGACAACTGTAGCACATATATCATATATTAGAGGCACATACATGACGATGGAGTGATCAACAAGATAGTCGGAGTCTTCTTCTTCTGTTTTCATATAATAGACACGATATGCACGTGCAGCTTTCTTGATTTCATCAGGAGAACCAGTTAGGCCAATTAGCTTAGAGTGGAACTCTGCATAGTGGTACATATTCTTAGTCAATATCAAAATGAGATGGGATCCAATGCCAGGAAATTTACCTTTTACATACTCTCCAACTTGTTCAACAGTGTCTCTTTCAGGATCAACGGAAATAAAGATAGGCACTATGTCCATTCCTGACTTCTCTTCTGTATATATAAGAACAAAAATCTCAGAACACCACACTACAAGTGGTAATAAGCAACAAAAACCCAAAGTCAGTATCGAGTTTTTTTTACAAAAGAGCATCCAAATGACAACTCATATCCCTGCGTTTGATATTAAGTTAGAGGTAAGGAAGAAAGTAAGTCCACTCACTTATTTTGTCGATGGCAGATGCAAGCTTTTGTAGTTCCTCTGGGCATATATCAGGGCAGTGAGTGAAACCAAAATAAATCAAGTTCCACTGCCCCAAAAAGTCCTTATCAGTGACACATTTTCCATTGTGATCAATGAGACTAAATTCACCTCCAATAGCAGCCTTTCCAACGCCAGGCCCCTGCTTTACCTCATTTGCAGCCTGGTGTATAACTGCAAGAGCCAAATTTGTAGATTTAATCAGATAAGTGGATAAATGCATCCAACAAAAAATTCACATTTAAAGCCGTATTCCTTACGTATGCTGAGTTAACGTTACTTAGGCTTAAAGACCGACGCAACTCACCATAGTAATCTAACCTTCAATATGCCGCTTTTTCTCTCTGTCATAATAGTATGTCAATCCCGCACCGGCGCAAATAAGCAAAAGTAAGCTTATCCACGAGATAGGCTGTATATAACGCATCACTTGAATAAGAATTACGTTTTAATTATCATCAGAGAAAAAAAAGGTAGAGTAGGCAAGATATCAAGCGTGGGAAAGCTTAAAGAAAAGATATAAGAAACACACCCCTCCTCGCACAGCTTTTCCTTGTTGAGACCCATCCCCTGAACTCTTGCCTTCTTCATTCGTGGTCTTAGGATCAACCTCCGCAATAGATTGCTTAACGCTAGTAGTCGCATTCGAACACAAAAACCGTTGTATCGTCGTAAAACAAGGCGAAATTTCACACCGGCGATCAATATAAGTGTATGCTAAAGCATACGGCGATTTGTCTGGAAAAATGTGACAATTGGCGGAGCGCAGTATTGAGTTCAGCGACCAGGAACTACGAAAAAGCCGTGATCGCAAAAGAACTGAAGCCATTTTAGCAGAAGTGAAATTCAATCGGTCACCGTTTTCCCACTTCACAAACCCTAAATCAATCGATCAATTAAACTAAACAGTAACGAAATTCTTTGGAATTAATGAAAAAAAATATAAAATGTAATACAAATTGAAAAATTGCATGTTTCATTTTAAAGTTTAATCATTTTTAATAAATTTGGTTTTAAAATTTAACTTGATATTTATCGTCCAATAAAATTTTATAAGTTTTGCACATTTTTAAATTTTAACTTGTTAAAGTTTTGATCCCTAAATTGAAAGTAATACTCATAGTTTCTTTGAGACAATATTGTTTCCTAAAGTTTAAATACAATTTCAAATTCATCCTCAAAGTTTTGAATATTGTCAAAATTGATTATCGTCTACTTTAAATTCGTTAGATTAGAGTTAGTAATACTTGTTTTCCAAAGTTTCATTATTTTGTCAAATTCGATTTACAAATTTAATTTCATGCAACTTTGAGAATCATATTTGTTCAATATTAGTTTGTATTCAATTAAATTAATTTTGCACCAAATTTTAACTATGTATCACATAGGAGTATTTTCATAAGTATTAAATATTTGAGATGAATTGATACTTTTCCCGAACATTTTCTTATTTCATGTTACTGGTGGATTATCTGACGATCGGTGTTCTCCCCGAAGAAAGAAACGAGTGACGACGATCGGAATCAAGGGCACGGAGGTTTGTCATTAAAGACGAGATATTGTACAAAAAATCTTTTGACGGACCGTTATTGAGATGCCTTCGTCCCTTAGAAGCACGATCGGCACTCAGCGAATTACATGAGGGAATTTGCGGAAATCATTCAGGAGCAAGATCTTTGGTCCAAAAGGTCATACGATTGGGTTTCTTTTGGCCCACCATGGTAGCTTATGCAAAGGACTTCATTAAAAGGTGTCAACCATGTCAATACCATGCTAATTATCATAAACAACCGGGCTCGGAGTTGAATGCCACTTCACTCTCTTGTCCTTTCGACAGATGGGGAATTGATATCTTAGGACCATTTCCTCAATCAATAAATCAAAGAAAATTCTGTATAGTTGCTGTGGAATATTTTTCCAAATGGGTTGAAGCTGAACTGGTTTCATCCATTACAGAGGATGCTGTTAAAAAGTTCATATGGAAAAATATTATTTCACGTTTTGGAGCGCCGCGGATGTTGGTGTCAGATAACGACACACAGTTTACGGGAATGAAGGTTCAGGATATGTGCATTGAGCTTGGAATCAAACAAATGTTTTCCACTTTTTCGCATCCAAAGACCAACGGCCTGACGGAGGTATCGAACCGTGCGATCGTTAAAGACATAAAGAGGAAGCTGGAGTATATCGAAGGCATTTGGCCTGATCGACTGCAAGAGGTATTGTAGGCATATCGAACAACTCCAACCCATACCACTGGTGAGACTCTTTTTTCATTAGTTTACGGATCGGAAGCCTTAGTACCGGTAGAAAATATTTTAAAAACACAAAGGGTGGTCATGTACTCCGAAGAAGAAAACCACGACTTGAGGAGGATGGATTTGGATCTAATCGTGGAGAAAAAGAAGATATCTACGATTGACTGTTAAGGTATCGCCGCACCATGAAAAAATGTTATAATAAGAAGGTGAATTCCCGATCGTTTTTAAAAGGGGACTTGGTTCTGCGAAGTGTGGAAGCACAGAAAAATCTTGGTAAACTCGATTGTCGATGGAAAGGTCCTTACGGGGTTAATGTAAGGACCCCTCGGGAGTGTGAGAGAGGGCACCTTAGGCGAATCCCTACATCGGCTATAGACGGGGAATGATCAGAGATTAAGTATAGTGATTCGTCTTCCATTGCACGAGTCCTTTTCCCTAGCAAAGTGGCAAGCGAAACGTTAGAACTGGAAAGTTAAGCGTGCTCACCCTGGAGCAATTCAGGGATGGGTGACCCATTGGGAAGTGTGGGGGCTAGAGAAAAAATAAAACCGTGAGGATTAGGTGGGTGTCATTAGGGTCAGCCTAGTCTAAAGCGGACAATATCGTGCAAGCACAAAGGCAGGTCGTTACAGTTAAGGACGTGTTGTTCGGAGGGGCTTATAGATTGGAAACATTGGAGGGTGACGAATTCCCAAGATCCTGGAATATTGATAATCTCTCAATTTATCATCCATAGTTGAGGTAACATTTTCTACTACTTCTAGTACTTGTGATAAAACTCTACAACTTTCCAAGTTATTTAAATCAAAACGCTATTAGCATGAATTTATTGCCCATACCATCCAAATATGTCGAGTGACAACACATGCAATATTATGCCCTTAAAGTCGAACGTCCTATTCTGGTGACCCTTTCGACTATCATATAATGTCGAACCTATCGATTACCGATAGGGACTTTGAGGAATCCATATCGGCATCCCCTGCTTTCGTTAACTCATAGCGATCAAGCAGTTACCAAAATTGTGTCGAACATCCTTTCTCAGGAGATCTCTTCAGCTATAATTACGTCGAACGTTCCTTTTCAGGAATACCCTTCGACTATAATTACGTCGAACATTCCTTTTCAGGAATACTCTTCGGCTAATAATTATGTCGAACGTCCCTTTTCAGGAGACCTCTTTGCCAACAATAGTGCCGAACGTTCATTTTCAGGAGACCTCTTCGCCTATAATTGTGTCGATCGTTCTTTCTCATGATACATCATCGGCTATAACCTCATGGAACGATATTTCCCAGGAATTCTCCTCGGTTTCGATTGCGTCGAACGTTCCTTATCAGGAATACTCTTTGGCTGTAAGAACGTTTCCTTCTCATGAACTTTTTTAGGCTATAATTACGTCGACCACCGCACTAAGGAAACAACCTTCGCTTTAATTTTGTCGAACGATCCTTCACAGGAATCCTCTTTGAAAATTTGGCAAGTTTTCTATATTAAAGAGACTACTTATTCCGCCGCTCTTGAACAGGAGACCTATTTGACAAAACTTCATATTTTATCTTAAAATATGACATCTCTTATACGGATGCCAGCAAAAGTTACGAATAGATCCATCCGATTGATCAATATGGTAATGTTCTTCACAAGTGGGAATTAGAGATGGCACACAGGTGCTATGGAATAGACATATGTGCCATGGACTACCTCGGTAAATTGCCCACTACGTTATTCTTTGCACCTCATGGTTCAAACATGGCAAATCGGATGATCGATCGACAATACAAACAACACTTTCGCAGGATTCTGGAAATCTGGACGAAATGGTTATCGATTGGTATTGAAGCAGTAAGATAACGCTTAACAATTAAAATTATTATTATTGAAGAAATTACAATACACTATTCAGGAAGATGAAGAGCTAAATGTTAAGGTCCATAGGCTTTCAAGAACGAGATTATCCAACCGATCGGCGTGAGGATGAAATTCTGGATCAGGACCGTCCGGTTCAATGGGCGAGCGAGGATTAAAGTTCCCATAAAGTGAGGGGATCGATACGCTCCCATTCCTCGGAGTTAGGATTAAGTTAACAAATGTTGACGATTTGATCCTTAATTATCGTCTTCTGCTCCTCCACCAATCCGAGGGAGTAAGTCGTCGCCAAGCTTTTGAATGTTGACGAGACCACGAACCGATCCAGAAATGACGATCTGTCTTCTTTGTGCTGGTCGATGGTTTGCTCAAGAGCGGACATCCGACCGTCATAATCCGAGCACTTCTTGTTGATATCCTGGAGAGTGCCATCTGCAGAGTTCATAAAATGCAGAACCTTATCTTTTTGGACCATCAGACTATGGCGATATTCCTCCTCATCATATATAAGTGCGGTTGACGCTAGATCGACATTTTTCCGTTCGACCTCCAGCCTAACTTCAAAGAGGTCACGCTGAACTTCAGCCTCGGCTCTCTTTTTCATTTCTGCCTAGATCTCTTTGGCTGAACGAGATAATTCTTTAGTGACCACATCCACTATATTCTTCAAAGTATTATTTTTTTTCTGAATGTGGGAGAGTTATTGGGCACGACGCCTTGCTTCAGCTAGCTCCCTCTCTAGCCTAGCAATTTCATTTCTGTCTTCTGCGGCTTGATCATTTGCCTTAGAAAGTTTCTTCCGCAGAAGTGCGACCACTTTTAAAGAGCGCGTTGTCTTATAATACAGAGACAACATTTCCTTCGATGTCTGCGGTGGGCGACAAATGATTGGATCAGCAATAATCAGTAAGGAACATTTAAATAATGTTATGTAAAATACCTCACGAAGGGCGATCACCGCTTTACCAAGTGAAACAGGTGGGTCGGTCGACAAAGTGCCGACCGCCATCATCTCGTCAATATGAGTACTGACGAGCGTCCCCATAGCCAAAGAAACGGTCGGACGTTTCATAGCGTCGCTACCGACCGGGGGTGGAAGAATAAAGTTATCCTCCATATTTTTGCTTTGGAATTCAGCAAACCATGAAGGAAAACTCTGGCTTTCACATGACGAACTGGCTTTTGAAGGGGATGCAACTTCGTTCGCCATCTGAGTTTGGACTGGAGGAGGCGAAAGGTCGGTCATTAGGTTTGTTTGCGACCTTGTAGGAGATTCCCTCGGATAGTCGATCAGTTGGACTTGCTCAGCCTGCAGGAATTCATTGAAGAGTAAGCGACGGTCAGCAGTCCAACCTGCAATCCTAAAACAACTTTGAAGTGTTAGATCATCAAAAAATTGGGTTACCCTTTCGCCAAGGGATTCCATCGGAATAGCGGCGATCGACAAAGGGTTGGGTGGTGACCCTTCGAAATCATCGGCCGATTGTGATACTTCTGCCGCTTCAGAAGCATCTTTTCCCACAGTTATGTTGAGGGGTGATGAAGGGGGAGATGGTGATGATGATTTCCTTTTAGATGCGGAAACCTACGAATATATGGAAAATATGAAACAAACTGAGATGATGAATGAGCAAAAGTACGATTACCTTCTCCTTTTTTGCCTTCCTCTGCAATCCTTTGGCGATCATCTCTTGTTTCCTCTTCAGTTTGCCTTCATAAGAAAGTTTAGAGGAGGAAGCTGAAATACGGAATAAAAACTCAGTTATGACTGGAAGGAAGGAAAAACTATAAAAATAAGCTTACGTTCTTTGGGGAGAGATGACGGTTGAGCCCAGGGCCGACCGACGCGTTCGTTCATCGATAGACCTATTATGCACAGACGGGAAAGATTATCCTATGCACATAACACTTTCCAGTTAAGACGATCGTCTTTTTCTGGAAAGTTTTCCATCAGAGCAGACAAATTCTTCAGCCTATCGGTAGTTAGAATCGTTTCTTCACCGTTGACCATGAATTTGCATGTGTCGGACGATACTTGGGGAGGGAATTCAAGGCTATCATCTTGAATCCCGACCCATACTATTGAATTGTACCAGTCGCGTTGCGAATCTGGTCGCTCGACAAGATCGTTATTTTTACCTCTGCTGGAGAAGTACCACAGCTTACGTTGGGCAAAAACGTGAGTGCCCGATCGCCGCATCACCTTGTAGATCGTCAGGAAGTTGGTGACGGTCGGGGCCATGTTAGCAGCGTCGCAGTAGTGGATGAATGCGACGATCACCAAGTAGCTGCTTGGCATCAGTGCAAAAACGGGCATCTCCAGGGCCCACAGCAATTCAGCGATGAAAGGATGGAGGGGGAACCTCAATCCATTCTTCAAGGCAGAGATCGTCACTGGTATGGCATTATCCAAGGACGATCGTCCGGCTGCAAGCCAAGGCTCATAACCAGGTCCGTCGATTTCCATGTGATATTCTTCAGGAAAGCCGAATTTCTCACGAACTGTGTCAAGATTCAGAGATGGAGCCATCTGCAAGTAATATAGGCGTCGTAAATACCCACAAAACAAAAACCAGCTGGAAACTCAAGAAAATCGAAGAAACTCGCTGGGATAGTAAGAAAAATCACGTTTTGCTCGCGATAAGAGAGTAAAACCGAATTAAAAGGTCCTACAAGCAGGGAAAATAAAATAAACCTGTGTGATTCTGTGTGGAGAAGAGTAATCGCCGGAGATGATTGGTTGAAATCGCCTGGAAGCAGAGGGCAGAAGTGTTTTCGGAAGCGCGATTGGAATGACAACGGTGACGAGGGTTTTGTTCATGAGCAACGCTCAGGATTGTGCCACGTACACGACCCAGATTGCGACTTTCTGGCTTCCACACGGTTATCAAGGTGAACAGATCTGACACGATGAATAGGGAGATAGAGTTTGAAAGCATAGGCGTCGATCGGGATAATTATTGGCGATTTGTGGCTACTTATAAGTCACGACATTGTCAACTCCCTCCAACGTTCGACTATGACGATCGGTTGAAGTTGAGGGGCTAATATTAATACATGACTTATGACAATACGGTCAGGATCAGGTAATATGTCCGATCGACCATCCTTTTACCGATCGGACGAAAGAATCGGTAATCAGTCGATCGTTATCGTATGGAGTGATGCAGGATCGGTAATGAATTGCTACGATCGGGATGATGGGTGTGCGATCGACGTCTTCAGGGGAAATGTCAACGAAGGCTGTGCCATTACTCCAGGCGGCGGTGTGCGGCTTCGGCGTGCCCAAAAGTCTCATAAATCGGCTCGAGGTGGCTGCAATGAGATAATAATAGATTACGATTAGATTATGTATAATTAAAATATGTAGAATATCTCTCTATAAAAGGGAGGTCGAAATGTTGATAAAGGGACAGACTCACTGGAGAGTTCCTGATCGGAAGTTCTTAGTGAATTCTTCATGGGTTTGGTGCCCCATGGGTTTTCCTCCCGGTTCTTGGGTTTCCCACGTATAATTTCTTGTTTTCCTTTCATTACGGCAACCGAATACCAACGGTATCCTCACTTGATACATAAAACATTATAGAGTAGATTTTTACTCTTAACAATATGTTATTCTATCAATCATCTTATTGACTATTAAAATAAAGATTAATAATATTTCTTGTACTTTGATATATTGGACATCTTATTAAATAGTTATATTCAATCTCTTAGTTCTCTTCAACTTCTTTTGATCATTTAATATTATATTAATATTTTACTATCATTCAATTATGTAAGATCCCTCGGGGGTGCCTAAAAACCTTAGGTGAATCCATCATAGATGATAGATAGTGGATATTTATATATTAAATTTAATGATTCGTCAATAACTTGCATAGTCAATTTTCCCTAGCAAAGTGGGTAGTATCACAGTGGAACAACAAAGTTAAGTATATTCACTTTGAAGTATAGACATGATGGATGATCCACTCGAAGTTTATAGATAGAGAAAAGTAAAGTCATGAAGACTAGGGTTGAGGTTTTTTTTTATAACAAAGCAACAATACATATTACTTCAAACTCTGTATTCCAGGAGAAATCAAAGCATTTGTAAGTCGACTGTCATTTGGTGCGAGAACATTATCAATCTTGATTCATTAAATTAATTCATGTCAACACTCATGATCAACAAACATATGTTTTTACAAAGTCGTTGGGATCCAATAATTTTCAAGATTTCCTACTTAAACTAAGTTTCTAAGGTGAAGAAGATTTTCCAATGTATGGAGAGGATGTAGAAAATAATTTCCCTTTAGGTGTTGTTCCTAGGAATCAAGCATACAAAGATCACGCCTCAAACATTGCAATGATGAAAATTGTGAGGCTCGAAAAGTCAACATAGATATCTGAAGATAGAGGACATATATGGTATTTTTTTCTTATCCTATACTAAACTAACTACCATTTTCTTATTTGTCATGTTGCACAATCTATAGGATATATAGTAGAGTAAACCATGAATATAATTGAATCGTGTTCTAATAATTTTACAAGGCACATCCGAAAATAAATGGAGTAAGTAAAGTTATCAACTACATCATTATCTTCAACTTCAGTAGTTGAATACAAGAATTGATGGATCAAAATCTTCCTAGATTGATGAGTTGCATAAGGTTCTGTGGGCCCATGTTTTGCATCAAGCCAAACGTGTCTACCCAGCTAAAGTGTCTCTTGCCCGAAAGAGTTATCACCTAAGGTGTGCGATGAACGAAGTTATATGAAATCTAGATATGTAGTGTATTGATTCCCGCTCAGCTCGTCTGAGAGTGGAACCATCAAGATGACGGTCCATCGGTCTTGCTACTTTTTTATCATGACTGTTGATCGGGTAATCTCCACTACAAAATTCTCTAGGACTTGAGCTTTGATAGCTCTTCGGGGAACAAATTCTAAGTCTATGGCACTTATGTTAATCGGCATTTAGATAAACTTCCACCGTGATTGGCTTGGTCCAACACTGTTTTAAGCGTTTGATTAGTGTACACATACATCTTTCTTCCTTCAAAGTAAAGTCTCAATTTGGAAATTATCATATTTAGGGCAAGCAAGAATTTTTCCAATTTTGTGTAATTGGTTTTCGCTGACACTAAGGAATGACACACATAATAAATCGAGTTATGGACTTCATCTCTTATGGTGACTAGTATCGCGTTCACCGTAGTCTCCGAAACAGTTAGATACAAACCCGGTGGCTCTTCAAGGGTCGAGAAACCATCACAGAGTTCGAACTTAAATACTTTTTTATCTCTTCAAAAGCTCACGCATATTCATCTGTCCAAACTAACTGACGACCTTTCGTAGTACCCTAAAGAAAGGTAAGGCTCGGTCGGTGAACTTGGGGATGAACTTACTAAGTGCAAACAAGCACCCTGTCAATCTTTGGAACTCTCGCTTCATTCGTGGTGTTGCATGTCGATAATGACATATGCTTTCTCTTGATTTACCTTGATGTCTATTTTTCAAATATAATATCCCAAGAATTTTCCACTATTGATCCAGAAGCAACATTTGTTCGGGTTCAACTTCAGATTATATTTACGGAAAATTTTGAAGTACCGATACAAATAAGGAATATAGCTATCATCATTAAAAGACTTAACAATCATCATTCTTTAGTGATGACCAAAGATCCTTTGGTTACTTTCCACCGATCGTCCCTATAAGAAGTTCAGTATTCTTTAGAATCAAAGTGTCTGACCGTATCAGGTTCTTACTTAGGCCAGCTTAAACATCACGTCCTCCACCATCCAAGAGTAACCATTAGAGGATTTTTTCGATATATCATCTTGCCCAATGATTTACAGGGAAATTCCATTAGTAAGATAGACTTTCAAGTAATTCCCTACTGTTAAAGACTTTAACAATTTTTGCTAAAGTATAAGTGAAAAGAGGTACCTGAGTCAACCACCCATGACTCCAACGAACCCTCTGGATAGAGCACAAGTATATAGTCTGGTTTAGCATCTACCTTGCTTAATTCTCTTCGTTCTTGGGATTCTTGCATTCTCGACATATAGTCTCGAGACAAATTTCGAAGCAACGAGACAAATTTCGAAGCACATATTATATTTATTGTTTTGAAACCGATAGGCTCCATGACCTACCAGGGGTGAGGAGGTTCTTCCAAGAGGTCATCTCTAGCTGCACTTTTATCCCCCCTTACTGGATGATTCCATTAACCAAAGGGAACTTCAATATTATATGATAAGTGGACGGTATCGCCTCAAACCAACATAGACCGATCCGTCTAATGATGGCGTTATATGACAGCTCAATGACTACAATCACAAAATCCAGAACCTCGGTTTGGTCTAGGATTTTGCTCCCCAAAGTCACATGGAACATGGCCCTACCAAAGGAAATGATGCTCTTCTGGTCGAAAGCCTAGAAGGTACCGTTGAAGACCATAAGCTTAAGCCCCTGGCCCCCAAGGTTTCAGTCACTTCCTGCTTCATGAGGTTGCATGAAGCTCAGTGTCGACCAATATACGATGCACCTCGTGTCCAACTATGACTCTTGTGATAATAAGGGGATCCTCGATGGGATCTAATATTCCTTTACAATCGGCAGACATGAAGCAGTGAGTTTGTCAAATGTAGATCGGTCCTCCATGCTGCCCTCATACTTTGCATCAGCTATAGATGACGAACAATCAGAGATTAAGTTAGGTATTTGTCTACCATTGCACGATGTATTTTCCCAAGAAAAGTGGCAAGAATCACGTTAGAATTAAAAAATTAAGCATGATCACCATAGGGTAGAACCAAGATGGGTGATCCACTATGAAGTTTAGGGTTATGAAAAAAGTAAAGCCGTGAGAATTATGTGGGAGTCATTATTGCTAGCCTAGTCCAAAGCGAACATTAAAGTGTAAGTGGGAGAAGGGTCGTTACAGCCATGGTGTCTCCTTCCTCTTTCCTCCTTAATCCTCAATATCGGGCCTCTCTTTCATCATCGTGGAAACAGTTTCTTGCAAGATGAGTCAATTGAACGTGGGATAATTTGTATTGTGTTGTGAAGCTAACAATACATCCATCTTTCAGCCTTAGCCGCCTCAACAGCCTTATTATCTTCAATCTAGACTTCCCGGAGCTACTTCTTGTGGTGCCAAACGGTAACATGCTCAAATCCCAATCGAGATTACCGCCAAAGGACTTTAGCGACCCCACGTCAAAAGTCTCGTCCACCTTGATATACTTATTGATCTTCTGAAACAGCTTTCCCAAGATGGGAGGAGGGCTCTTTACCAAACTAGCAGACATGCGCACGGTCAACACGTGTTGAAGGATATCAATCTTATCCCTAAATTCCTATCTACTTGATTCCCTGAGCTGTTTCATTAAATATCTCCAATGAGGACTTGAGACTCATCTTAATCTGGTTGTACCTCAATTGGTACAACTCTTGCCGGCTTCGAGGTGACCCAACGTTAGGAGTGAACTCCTATGGGAACGCTAATATGAATCTTCCATACGATTGGATGGATTGAGGCGACATGTTCTTCAACCATGTCAGCGCATCTCAGTGAAACCCATCAGTGGAGATGTGGCATTTAAGAGCATTCGAGGCTCGAACAGTACCCATGCGTATCTCAAAATCAACTAAGTGATCGATCATGTCTCAATCCCCCGTGAACACGAACAACCCTTCAAGGTTGCGATAGGACTAGTGTGGTACTACCGACCAGATCTCTTCAGAAAAGAGGAGCATCAAGTCTCCAGAGTCACAGAAA
Organism: Utricularia reniformis; assembly: GCA_009725065.1. Lineage (NCBI taxonomy): Eukaryota > Viridiplantae > Streptophyta > Magnoliopsida > Lamiales > Lentibulariaceae > Utricularia > Utricularia reniformis. The sequence goes on from RWGZ01001092.1 coordinate 51,239, forward strand.
TGCCCCCAATCATTGCAACGAAGTGCATGCAATGTGCACACTGTGGCACTAGACATAGTCCATGCTTTGTGGAATGGGAGCATCCATATCCCGATAGAATATGCGAATTTCTGCCTAGATCGGGCTCAAGCGTTCTTTCCATTCATAGAGTGTCCAATTCGCGGGTCAGATCCCGTATGTGATGCTATCTTCAGTCTTGATCATTATCAGTGATCAGAGTGGGCTTTATACGAATCGATGAGAGCTTGAAATTGCCCAGCCCCCTCCTAGTAGTCTCTCGTTGGAGGATCTCCTCCTTGTCCGGACTTCTGGGTTCAGTATCACTCATGTAGCCACATCTCCATACCATTGCATTTGCAGTTCAGACCGTGTTCCTCTATGGGTGGGGACATCGGCAACCAATTGTCCATCCTCTTGAGGTATATTCAACCTCGTATGTGTAATTGTCTCCTAATGATGGTCATCAAATCCTCAGGGGAATAGCGATTGGGGGTTGGTAGGCATATCACCATTGTTACGAGTGAGAGATCCATCGGCTGGATGATCCTAGCGGGACAGAAATTCTCAATGGATTTTTCCGCAACTTGTCCCCTCGATTCTAATTTGGGAATCGGACTTGTGCTTATCCCTAAAATATTATGGTTTCTAATTTGGGATACCAACAGTCATCGAATTCTGATTGAAATAACGATCAAGACTAGATTTTTATACTTGTAGTTGTGTTTGGTATATAAGACCGGGAGGGACCTAAAATTCCAACCACTTCATCATTTGAGAGCACGTCCCATATATGCAACACATAAGACTTTAGCATCAACAAGAAAAAGGCGTTATGTTAATAGTTTAGTTGCAACATTATATACATTAACCACTTTCTATATCCTGTCATCTCTTGTTCTGCAGCGAAAGCTGAGAGGATTATGGAAGAGACCCGGTTAGCGTTGCGGGTTCCTGCATCCTCAGGTAGTATGGATTCAGCTTTAGCTGATGCCAAGTGCTCCTCCTAAACTCCAAGGCAAGTTCAGCCACCACCCATTAATTAGAGAAAACAGAGGAAGACCATTCAACTTAGTTTTTACTATTTGCTTACAATTATTCCCCACCCAAACTGAATGCTATCCTTTTGCGAAGTACAACATCAAACCTCAATCCATAATTGTTATTGATGAGACCTTCGGATCCCGATACCCTAAACCAGATTAGGCCCAAGCCTTGTCAGACCATCCCAAGTGACAGAAGCCGAACTTGAAGGCTCCAGATCCAACTTCCGTGGACGTGCGGCCCGACGTGGATAGACGGGCCCGAAAGCTTGTCAAAAGCCCATGCTTAGCGATCGGGGACTGAAGGCCAGAATTGTGCGGGTTTCCCTTCATCGGGACCGATCGGTCCAGATCATGCAGACTGCGCTTCGGGCCATCCATATTTCTCAGCATGTGACAATAACCTCTGACAACCCTGTCACAGGCGTGCTTGACAGAATCGTACGAACCTTCTTCCTGTCGGGAGACAATCGGTTAGCAGTGCCGAAAGGCCTGACGCTGCGTAGCCATATAGGGTCACGCCTGGCGGCGTTCCCGCCCGACATAGGCCTACCTAGCCGCATGGGACAAGCACAAAACGACCCCCTAGTATTCACACAGTTGGGGAGACATATAAAAGGAACACTTCGGAAACGGAAGAAGGAATTCTCTCTCGGCTGGGGTGATATCTTCTTGAGCTTATCCTTTTTCTTATGATTTTACAAATTAACCATCGCATTTTGTAATGAATGGTTTGATTAGTGAATCGACTAAGGATATTTCTAGTTCTTAGTCAAGTTGTTTTTTCCCCATCTTTCAGTAGTTTTCCATTCTAAAATTGTTGTGTTCCTTTCCATTTTATTCACAATCGTTTCCCCCACATTAAACAAATTAAAACCGAATTCGTCTTGCAACGAACCGGACGACTGTTGATACTCCCGATTTTTAGTCCACAACAGTTATTACAAATTCAATATTTATCTTTCGATAAGTTCAATATAAACAAAGTTAAATCATTTTCTATTCATATGAAATCTGAGTCCTTTTGAAGAAAATAGCTAATCAATATAGCATGTGTTTTTGTGTTTTATTTTATTTATTTGGTTTTATGTTTTCATTGTTGTCATGTAATTGGTTTTTAGTTTCATATCCTTTGCTAGGGATAAGCACAAGTCCGGATCAATGGGTTACATGTTAAATTTGTTAACCCGTGCCGGTTAACCTGACGGATTAAAAGCTTTCTTGACCCGTCAACGAGTTAGAAATTCGGCCACAATATGTAAATGTGTTGATATAATATAAAAAATAAATTTTTAAAACTTAAATTTTAATTCCAAAATAATAATAATAAATTTTAAATTAACTCATTACGAATGGATTGACCGATTGATTTTTGCAACCCAACTTAACACTTATTTTTCATGAATTGGTTCACAGATTAACTCGTTTGTATTAGTTGGATCGACTCATGCCCCTAGGTTTTATTAATCTATGTAATGTTGAGATTGTTTTTATTAAGGAATGTTATCGTTGTTTCTATTAAAAAAAGCATTGCGGATAATGAACAATATTTCTTAGCCGTTGGATTTATTTATCTTGGAAACTTATTTATTTTAAAATAAAAATAAAAATAAAAATGGAAATAGAGTTCTAAAATAAAAAGGGGATGTTGAGAACGAGCCCACTCCATTAAAAGCCCGAGGGAAGTTGACGACTAGACGTGCGGTATTTTTAGTTGAGAGTGGAAAATACGAAAGTTTTAGGGTTTTTTGAATTTAAGCCGTGTTCTGCCACTTCGTCGCGGTTGTTCTTCCAATTCGAATATTTTCTCTCACTTCCTACTCGGGAGAGCTACATTTCTAAGTTGGATTTCCGCCTATTCATAAGGAATTTGAAGCTTTCATTTTGGTGTGGATTTTATCTAAGCAAGCTGTTGTAGCAAGTGGCAGGGCAAACCCTACTTCCACAGCTTAAAGTTGCTTTCATTTGATATTTGACGAGGTAGGTTTACGGTTTTTGGGTTATTTTTTAATGTAAAGGTACAAAGTTGTGAGATCTGTACTAGATGCAATTTTTCGGTCTGCATTTCTAGCTAGCCGCATCATCTTGTCGAATCAGATCCTAAATTTGGTGCATTTACTTGTGTGGATTTTGAATTGATTTTAAAGGGATGAGATGGTTCATGTTTATCTTCCGTGGGTTATTTTTTAAATTCATTGTTTCCAGAAGGATGAAGCTGACCGAGTGCATTCTCTATAATGATTGTACAGGAAAACCTAGTATAATTTGTTTAATCTGATTCGATACATTTTTTGTGCTCAGAAGTATATGCGAATTATGATGGCACAGAGGTTATAACCTTATGTTATTGTTCTTTGTAGAAAAAATATGGCTCTGGAGATCACCCAATATCTTTTGTCGGCTCAGTCACCTGATGCGAAAACTCGGACTGAAGCAGAGACAATCCTCAGTCAATTCCGTGATCAAAACCTTCCAGGATTTCTTCTGTCATTATCAGTTGAGCTCTCGAACGATGGAAAGCCTGCTGAGTCTCGTCGACTTGCTGGTATTGTCCTAAAAAATTCTTTGGACGCTAAAGAAGCTTCAAGAAGAGATCATCTTGTGCAGCAATGGGTTGCCATTGACATATCTTTTAAATCGCAAATTAAAAGTTATCTTTTGAACACCCTGGGATCTTCTGTTCGAGAGGCAAGCCATACTGCTGCCCAGGTTATTGCCAAGATTGCTTCAATCGAAATTGCCCGAAAAGAATGGCCAGAACTTGTACAATCACTACTTGCTAATATGACTCGGTCAGAGAGCTCCTCATCATTGAAACAATCTACTCTGGAATGTCTTGGCTATGTGTGTGAGGAGATAACTGATGAAGATTTGGTGCAGGACGAAGTGAATGCTATCCTTACTGCTGTTGTCCAGGGGATGAACGGTTCAGAACTAAATCATGAAGTTCGTCTTGCTGCAACTAGAGCATTATGTAATGCTCTTGATTTTGCTCGCACCAACTTCAACAATGAGATGGAGAGAAACTATATAATGAAGGTGATTTGTGAAGCTGCTTCCGCAAAAGAGACGGATATTCGGCAGGCTGCTTTTGAGTGCCTTGTTTCAATTGCATCTACGTACTATGCTGTTCTTGAGCCTTACATGCAAAAGCTCTTTGAGCTTACATCTAATGCAGTCAAGGGAGATGAGGAGCCTGTTGCTCTTCAAGCTGTGGAGTTTTGGAGCTCTATTTGTGATGAAGAATTAGAAATTCAAGAGGAGTATACAGTTGGTGCAACCGGAGATTCAAGTGCTCAACACTCCCAGTTTATTCTAAAGGCTCTGCCAACTTTGTTGCCTATGTTGTTAGAAACTCTACTTAAACAAGATGAGGACAACGATCAGGAAGATGGAATTTGGAATCTTGCAATGGCAGGCGGAACATGTCTTTGTCTTGTTGCAAGAACTGTTGGGGATGATGTTGTTCCTCTTGTAATGCCTTTTGTTGAAGCAAACATATCAAAAACTGACTGGCGATCAAGAGAAGCAGCAACTTACGCCTTCGGTTCAATACTCGAAGGGCCAAGTGTTGAAAAGTTAACACCTATGGTGAATGCTGGTTTGGAGTTTTTGCTCAATGCGATGAACGATGAAAGCAGTCAGGTGAAGGATACAACTGCATGGACCCTTAGTCGTATATTTGAGTTACTACACTCACCAGAAGCTGGCTTCTCTGTAATTACTCCAGCTAACCTCCAGCGTATTCTTCTGGTTTTATTGGAGAGCATTAAAGATGCTCCACATGTAGCTGAAAAAGTCTGTGGTGCTATCTATTTTCTCGCTCAAGGATACGAGGATGCTGGTCCTAGTTCTTCATTCCTAACTCCATACATTCCAGATATCTTAAGCAGTTTAATATCAACTGCTGATAGAACAGATGGCACCGATTCTAAACTAAGATCTTCGGCATATGAGACCTTGAACGAGGTTGTGAGGTGTTCAAACCTATTAGAAACATCTCAGATAATTTCAAATCTACTATCTGCTGTCATGTCGAAGCTGGAGCAAACGTTTAGCATCCAAATTATCTCATCCGACGACAGGGAAAAACAAGGAGACCTGCAAGCTTCTCTTTGTGGCTCACTCCAAGTAATTATCCAGAAACTAAGCAGTCTTGATGAAACTAAGTCTGTTATACTGCAGGCAGCAGACCAAATTATGGTGCGCCTCCTAAACGTGTTCGCTTGCCATAGTTCTACTGTTCATGAAGAAGCTATGCTTGCAATTGGTGCATTGGCATATGCCGTAGGTTCCGATTTTGCTAAGTACATTCAAGAGTTCTACAAGTATTTAGAGACAGGTTTACAGAACTTTGAAGAGTATCAAGTTTGTGCAATCTCAGTTGGCGTTGTTGGTGACATTTGCCGTGCAGTAGATGACAAAATATTACCATATTGTGATGGAATTATGACCCTTCTCCTCAAAGATCTTTCAAGCTCCGAATTGCACCGTTCGGTTAAACCTCCCATATTCTCCTGCTTTGGAGACATTGCTTTAGCAATCGGTCAGCATTTTGAGAAATACATCGGCTATGCTTTACCAATGATGCAAAGTGCATCAGAAGTGTGTGCTCAGTTGGACAATGGCGATGAAGAAATGATAGACTACTGCAACCAGTTGAGACGAAGCATTTTCGAGGCATATTCGGGTATTCTTCAAGGTTTCAAGAACTCAAGGGCTGAACTGATGTTACCACATGCTCCTCATCTACTTCAGTTCATCGAATTAGTAGCAAAAGATCAACAAAGGTTCTCTGCAATGATCAAGCATATTCATTATTTAACTCCTTTCATTGTAACTTTTCTTCTTTTTTATTAGGGATGAGAGTGTGACGAAGGCTGCAGTTGCGGTTTTAGGCGATTTAGCAGATGCATTGGGTTCTAATATTAAGGTTTTGTTCAAAGATACCAAGTTATTTACAGACTTATTAGGTGAAGGTCTTCAATCCGATGACGAACAGCTGAAAGAAACAGCTACATGGGCGCAGGGGATGATCGGACGTGCATTTTCGATTCAAGGTTAATCTGTTTATGTTATTTAGTGTGTTTTAATGAGAGAAGAGGTTGTGTTGTCGTTGGTTTTCTTCTCATTGGCACCTACTTTATGTCAAAAAGTTTTGAAATTCGAACTCATGTTCTTGATTCATACTCTTATTTTGTAACTACTGTGGCCTCAATGAATCGCTCATCCCCTTTTATTTATTTATTTATTTATATTTAGTATTAATGTTTCTTTAACAAATTCGAGAGAAACCCAAACAAAAAAACAGTACAAACCGGTACCATTTTTTGTTCAATCAAAATTAAACTCTCTACATTTTGAATTTAATATTTCTTTTTATGCCTAATATTGTCATTATTACTTATTAGACATATTTTAGAATTGAAGTATTGTCATTATTTCACAGTTCGATGGGATGGAAGAATAATATAAAGTTTTAGTCTCAAATTTGTCAACCAATTTTTACAAATCTAAAATCTTTTGAGTTTGCTCTATATTTTCTTTTAACATCATTATTATTATTGCTCTATTCTTGTAGGCCACATCATTTGTAACAAGTTTATTGATATCATAAATATATTTACCCTATTCTAAACAGTGTTTTAAAAAATTGTTTGGTACGTGGATCATATTGTTCAAACACGTTAATGTTTTATAAAATATTTTGTTTTATACAAACGTTAAATATTAAAAATGATATCGTTTATAATATTTTTATTTTTAATATTAATATTAATCATTTTTATTTTTAAATAGCTCATTATCCATTTCTAAACAATCAAATCCATATTTCTAACAATCTAATTATATGGTTTCACTTTAAATGATAAATATTAAAGAAATGAACATGTATGATAAGGGGTGACATAGACAGGGAAAATATTCGTCATAACATTGTTAGAATGGATTTTTTCAATATTATCAATACTTTTTGTAATAAAATTGTTTTGTCACTCATAAACTTGTTTTCACTTATAGCAGTATTTTTACTTTTTTAGTTCATTGTGTATGTATTTTATTTTATAATTAAATGATTAATTAATGTATGTATTATATCATTAAATTATAAATGTATTATTGTATTATTTTTTAAAACAATATACTTATTTATTAAAATTTAGTATATGAAATTAAAAAAAATGGATTAAATAAATAATATTATATACAAAATTAATTTAAATAAAAACACCATACAAATATGGGAATCAAAGAAACAAAGAAATATGTAATGTTTATTTTAGCATTTTCCAATGTGATGTTATAATTTAGACAATTAAAGACAAAATTTAAAAACATCAATGATTAATATTAATAAATGTGAAATGATTTAAGTTTTTAAAAGTTAATATTAAGATTAACATTAAACCTATGTAAAATTTAAAAACATCAATAGTTATTAATGATTTAAGTGAGAGTTCGAAATTTTTTAATTTTATATACTAAATTTTAATAAATAAATATATTGTTTTAAAAATAATGCTCAAATACATATATAATTAAATAATATAATACATATATTAATTAATCATTTAATTATAAAATAAGGTACATCTTCAATTAACTAAAAAGTAAAAATGCTAATATATGTGAAAAGAAAAATTGGTTGACAAAATAATTATATTATAAAAATTACTTGTAATGTTAAAAATAATCTATTTTGACCATGTTATAAATTAAAAAACTTAGAGGAATAGTATGGGAGATTTTTGAAATATATGACATTGTCAGAATAAATTTTATTCAAAAATAATATTATTTATCAATGACTATTTTTTCTTTTATCTATATAGCAATGAATTTACTAAATTCATTATAGTACTAATTTTACTTTCTTTTGTACTTTCTTTTATAATGAAATGATTTAATTAATATATGTATTATATTCTTAAATTATATGTGTTAGTATATTATTTTTAAAATATTATACTTCTTATTAAAATTCAAAACTAAAAAATCAAACTCTCAATTAAATAAACAATATTATTTATTAAAATACATTTAGTAAAAATATACAAATGGAATTGACAATTTTTGGATCAATAGTTATTAAATTAGGTCAAGATTTACCTAATCACACCTCTCTATTTTGTGAATGGAAGAGGAAAATAAAAATATGAAATGTGAGAAGATCATATATGTGATTAGACAAATCTTGAGTCTATTAATAATATTGATTCAAAGTTTTACAATTATAATTGTATTTTCTAAATTCATTTTTAGCAATATAATATCAATTTATTTAATTTTAAATTCATTGGTTATATATTAAATTTTAATAGAAAATATATTTTTTTAACAAATAATACTTGAAAAATGTTTAAATTTAACTATTAAATATGAATTTATATTTTCATTATAAGTAATATTTGATATTTATATTTCTTTTTTTCTATATAATATTAATTTATTTAATTAAAGTTTAAAAATTATTGATTTATATATTAAATTTGAATAATAAGTATACTTTTTTGAGTAAATAATAAGAAAGTAAAAGAAAAATGTTTAAGTGCAAATCAAATAGTGCTATTTAATTAAAGAAAAGTTGTCAATATTAAAAAAATTAAATAAGTACTCTTATTTATGTAGAAGGTATATAGTGACACTAGTATATAAAATTTTTTCCCAGTAGTGTGCCATTTTGGAAATGTAGTCAAGTTTATGATTGGGAGTTTTTGGTACGGTACATGTAGAGTTGGGGAAGAAAAGAAAAACACAACCCTCCGAAATGTTGTTACAACTGACGATGGAATAGACTGAATGCTAGCTGAGCAGAAGGTTACAAGGAGAACTCTTGTTTTAAATTAAAATTGTATTTACGTTTTTCTTAAAATGAATAGTGGGGATGTGTCCCACTATAAATACAAATGACTTTACCAAATGCTATGATCCTTTCTGTTCATTTCTCTTCTCAAATCTCTAATGTCGCACCTTTCTTCTTCTGCAAATTACTGCTTAAGGTTCCACAACCACAAAATCAACAGGGTATCAGAGCATACGAGGGAAGGAACCTAACTAACAACCTCACTGAGAACATGGACATCAAAAAATAAGGCCCGAGTTTGAAATAACAACGAACAGAGCTCTACAAGGTCCTCTCGTTCTTGACGGTACGAACTACTTTATTTGGGCAATTAAGATTACAACTTATCTTAAGGCTCAAAATCTATGGCAAGTGATTGTGACAAATGACCAAACCTGAATTACAACTGCTTCAAACGAAGCAGAAAAAAATCTTATGACGAATATATCATACTCAAATACAAGCCGATAACAATATTTCATGAAACAATGACAGAAAATATGTTTGATAAAATAGCAAATTGTGAGAATAATAATGAAATATGAGATAGATTGAAGGAAATTGATCTAGTCTAAAAATATTTTGGATGTTTGTTTTTAGATCAGTCGATTTTTAATTATTCGGAATTTAATTGTTATGGGGAAACGAGCGATATACGAGGTTGGACCCATAATGTGTGGGCTTACAACCTCGGGAGAGCGAAGCGCTACCTTGGTTTTCACTATAACAATCGAGAAATACAATTACAATCAAGAGATAGTGATAATACGGGTGAAAACGATATAAAAACGATCAAATTAACTCCGTCGCGCCGGAGCAGCCAAAAACTCGCGAATGTGGTGCTGGTCGCGAGATTTCAACGAAATCTCGCGAGTTCCCTTGCCAAACAAGAAGTCGCGGGACAAGGGGAGTATGCTCGGACGAAAACTCGAGAATCAGACAAAGTGTCGCGAGTCTGCCATGACGAAATAGGATACGAAACTGCGTAACCAGGTGAACTGCGCGAAAACTCGCGAGTCAGGCCAGGTGTCGCGACTTTTTGAGCGAAATGTCGCGAGTTGAGGCTTAAAAACAAAATCTCACGGGTATCATCACAAGTTCGAGCTAGAGTCTTATCTTGGGAAGTACAAAAAGAGTTTAAATCTTTTTTCAGTGCCTTGTGGCTCATATTTATAGAGAAATCCAGCCCAATTAATAAATTTTCAGGCCTAGGAACCGAATTCCACTTGATCCAGTCCAAAGTACTGAAATAATGTTTAATTAAAATGGAATAAATGCCATACCGCCCTGGAACTTCGAAAACGCATCCCGATCGAAAATCAACCGGAAAGGTCGGTGAGATAGTACCAAAAAACCTCGTATAATAATTATGTGCCTCCATATATGGATTATACAGCCCACACTATCGTCAATACTTACCTTCGCGCCCCCGGGTGCTAATTTACGAAAATTCCCTTGTCCCCATACGGGACCGAATTTGTCCGATACTTATAGAGATGCCATTTAAATGCCCATATATAGGGCCGGTAGGTCCGAATTACAAGAATACCCCATAAAAATATGCCGCGTCACAAATATACGAAAATACAACTAAATACACAAGAATACCGAAAATACCACCTAGCCACGTCGGATGAACTCCCGGGGTGTCGAAATACTGAAAATACCCCCAGGCAATATCAATAGTCCCCTAGTTTTCAGATTCAAATTCTGATTCGTAAACCACATCATATTAGCTCGTCCTGAAAGTCGATAATTGTTCGGAAATTTTTATGGGAAAACCATGTTTAGGGTTGGAATCCCCTCGTCAACGCGATCGTTTTGACACTAAGAACATCAGATTCTGAGATCGGGCAAAAATCTCGGGATTTTTCGATTCGGGGGTCCGTCCCAATAAATACCTCTGTTTCCCCCTATTACATCGCCATTTCGTGGAGACTTAGCACTCTCTCATGACATTTCGAACGAAAACTCGCGACTGCTTCTTTTGCACAGTGCCACCCGCGACTCTTTGAACGAAAACTTACGACTACATCGGCTGAACAGTGACGGACAGGCAGAATTGTCATCTTTGAACCAAAACTCGCGACTGCATAGGTTGCACAGTATCTCTCGCGACTTTTGGTACGAAAACTCGCAAGACACTTAATAAAAATCTGGAAAAATTGGAAAGAATTTTAACTTTGAGAATTTAACACCATGTCTTCCGGCTCCGCTCATTCCTTAGACTCCGGTGGCTCGTCATCTCATTCCTCGGAATCCTCTTCCGGTTCGTGGAGTTCCATTTAAAGTTTGTTAGCTTTCCGGTCTACCATTACGAACCCTTATCCATACTTCTTCTATCGAATTACACATCTTGAGAATACGGTTGGTCCTCAGAGTTCTGTCGTCAAAGCCTTAAAATCTTTTGACCAGCCCTATAGCATGCACCCCCGGAAGTGGATGTCTATCATAGAAAATTACCACTTTCCTTCCGATTGTGTTCTATACCAGCCGGGTCCCTCTGATCGGATTCTACGTCCACCGGTTGGCACCCATGCCGTCTGTTTTGAGTACCTAGAGTGTGGTCTCCGCTTTCCACTTCATCCGTTCATTTCCACACTCATAACCCGTTTAAATATCCACCTCTTCCAATTGAACCCAAATTCGATATCTTTGGTGGTTGCCTTTATCATTTTTATGGAGAGATTTCGATGACCGTTGACAGCTTCTTCCATATCTTTCAAATTAGTACCGCTATCCATTATGGAGCTCAAGGTTGCATCTTTTTTCGTCTAAGGCACCAAAAAAGCCCTATTCCATTCTTAAATCCCCAATCGAATCATGACTGGAAGAGATACTTCTTTTTTGTCACTTGTGTGGGTTCCACTAGATTGTATGCACTTAGCCTTCCCTGACGGTTCCCAATTGAGGGGGAAGCTTTCTTTCCGGAGACTTATTATCCTATCCCTTAGAGAGGATCCTTATCGCGTGCGCTAGATCGGATGGCCTTGATTGGACCCCGAAGGCGTTATTCTATGCCCCGATGCTGGTCGCCTTCGGGCTTCTCCCTGCTCCTCCTTATTTCAGTAGGGAATTATTAGGTATCTATCTCTTATATTCGTGTCTGGCCCTTTCGGTAGACTTTTCCTCGATAGAATGAGACGGCCACTCCGTATAAACATAGGCCTGCTTTATAATCTTCATCTTAGGTAACTTATACGACTTGCTTGTTTTGCAGGTGGGATAATGGCTCCGGCATAGGATTCGTCGAGATTGGGAGTCAGGTTAAGGTCACTTCGTGCGCTAGTCTCTAAGAACGACGAATTAATTTTTGAAATGGCACCGGGGGCTAGGAACCGAATTGCGGTGGCCGAATTGGCTTTGAGTTTACAAGCCACGGTGCCACCGACTGATGAGACAAGGGTTGCGAGCCCTCCGCAACCTCTTATGATAGTGGAGACTGAGGGTCCGGCTATAGAGCCCTTGGAGCAAGGAGAAAACGCCCCGGCTGCAGAGATTCTCCCGAATATTGACGATTTGACTCTTGTGTCTCAACGATTAATGCTCACCACCGAAGAACTTACCTCTAACGAGGGGATGTATGATTTCTTTGAGACGTTAGTCGATATGATCGGGGATGATGAAGAAGGAGAAATCAGCGGAGGTCAACCGATAGACCCGATGGTGGAGGAGGTGGTGTAGGAGACCGGTCAGAAGAGGAAAACAACCCAGGAGGCCCGTCCTGACAAGGGTAAAAACCGGTGGAGGGCCCCACCATTTTGGAGATTGTGGAACCCATTAAGAAGAGTGGGTTAACCGCTAAGTTCCTCGATGCCTTCCGCATAAGGGATATCCCGAAATTAACTCTAAAGGAATGGCTTGAGATGGGACGTCAAGCCGGTTTTGTCTTGATGAGAGACGGAGTGGCCCACTGAATTCCGAAGGATGACAAAGTATCCAACAGGCCGACCTTGACGTACTTTGATCAGAATCCAGAGATGCCACCGTGGGGAAAACAACCCAGGAGGCCAGTCCCGACAAGGGTAAAAACCGGTGGAGGGCCCCACCATTTTGGAGATTGCGGAACCCATTAAGAAGAGTGGCTTAACCGCTAAGTTCCTTGATGCCTTCCGCATAAGGGATATCCCGCAATTAACTGTAAAGGAATGGCTTGAGATGGGACGTCAAGCCGGTTTTGTCTTGATGAGAGACGGAGTGGCCCACTGAATTCCGAAGGATGACAAAGTATCCAACAGGCCGACCTTGACGTACTTTGATCAGAATCCAGAGATGCCACCGTGGGGAAAACAACCCAGGAGGCCAGTCCCGACAAGGGTAAAAACCGGTGGAGGGCCCCACCATTTTGGAGATTGCGGAACCCATTAAGAAGAGTGGCTTAACCGCTAAGTTCCTTGATGCCTTCCGCATAAGGGATATCCCGCAATTAACTGTAAAGGAATGGCTTGAGATGGGACGTCAAGCCGGTTTTGTCTTGATGAGAGACGGAGTGGCCCACTGAATTCCGAAGGATGACAAAGTATCCAACAGGCCGACCTTGACGTACTTTGATCAGAATCCAGAGATGCCACCGTGGGGAAAACAACCCAGGAGGCCAGTCCCGACAAGGGTAAAAACCGGTGGAGGGCCCCACCATTTTGGAGATTGCGGAACCCATTAAGAAGAGTGGCTTAACCGCTAAGTTCCTTGATGCCTTCCGCATAAGGGATATCCCGCAATTAACTGTAAAGGAATGGCTTGAGATGGGACGTCAAGCCGGTTTTGTCTTGATGAGAGACGGAGTGGCCCACTGAATTCCGAAGGATGACAAAGTATCCAACAGGCCGACCTTGACGTACTTTGATCAGAATCCAGAGATGCCACCGTGGGGAAAACAACCCAGGAGGCCAGTCCCGACAAGGGTAAAAACCGGTGGAGGGCCCCACCATTTTGGAGATTGCGGAACCCATTAAGAAGAGTGGCTTAACCGCTAAGTTCCTTGATGCCTTCCGCATAAGGGATATCCCGCAATTAACTGTAAAGGAATGGCTTGAGATGGGACGTCAAGCCGGTTTTGTCTTGATGAGAGACGGAGTGGCCCACTGAATTCCGAAGGATGACAAAGTATCCAACAGGCCGGCCTTGACGTACTTTGATCGGAATCCAGAGATGCCACCGCGGGGCCCAAATGACCACACTGTGTTTACTGATACGTCGTGCAGGGGGAGAGGTTCGTACTGACCATTATTGGTCCAAAAAATATTTGCCTCGTCTTTGGTATATATATACTCATAACTCTTGATTTTCTTTCAGATAGAGCGGACACTCGTGGAACTGGGTACCACAGCTGCGGTAGGGGAATACTTTATGCTTAGGCATTCAAAGCTCGACTGTCCGGATATAATCGGGGAGCAGACGAAGAAAGCCACGGAATAGCTAATACAAAACAACCGAGAAAAGCATTCCCAAGATATGGCGGCACTCTGGGGGGGACACAACAAGGCGATCGACGCTTTGACCCGAGCTCATCGCAGCGAATTAACGGAGTGTGAAGCCTATCATATCGAGAAAAAGCATGCTCTTGAACAATCCATAAGCACCCTCAAGGTGAATGAAAAATATGCTCAAGACAGACTGAAGGAGATTAAAACTGAGACCGAGCAAAAGCTGAAGAAGGCCAAGGATGCCAATGCAGCTGATAAAAAAGCTCACGGGAAGGCCACGGAGGAGGTTAAAGAACTGAAATTGAAGAATGAATCCCTCCAGTCTACCATAGATGATCTCACGGATCAAGCCGCTAGGTTGCCGCGCCAGCTGAATGATTGCTTCAGGAGGTTGATTTGGGAATTCGCAGTACATTCCCCAACCTTTCGTAATTTGGCGGCCCTAGCAAACGCAAAATCATATGTCCTGTATTTTTTTAGAGAGAGTATCCAGACACAAAGGATTCTGGGCATATCCCTATCACCTGAGGAGAAAGAGAGGTTAGATCCCAGCCTCTCTGGAAAATTTGAACTTGTACTTGCTGCAGAGAAGTTAGACTGCTCGTAAGATCCGTTCGGGAGACTCCAGTTCAACTTGGAGGAGGATTTGCATTGCCAATTACACTCGGAGGAGATTGAAACTGAAGAGGGTCCACCAGCGGATGCATTCCGAAGATTAGCTTCACTATTTCTGGAGTCGGTGGGTCCCCTCGTGGTGGATCATCTAAAACATGAAGAGGTGATGGGTCAACGCGACCCTCCAATATATATTCCCGCAAGTGTGACAGAGGCTCGGGAACGCCATGAGATTGAGATGGCGGGCTTCGTCCCGAGAAAATTAACCGATGCAGAATTTTCTCAAGGACATGTTTGATACATCTCCTCCGAAGATCAATATAATACAGAAGCGCCCCAGTGAAACCGGTGAAGGTTCGAGCTCCAAGAAGAAGAAGAAATAAACTTCTTAATATAGTTTCTTCACTTTTGTAATCTCTCACCCGTTTAGTATTCTTCGATGTATATAAAAATTTGCTTTGTTTCCTTTTTAACTTCCCGTCACACTTTGATAAAAATATAACTCTGAATACTCCAAATTGAGAAGTTAGCTTCCGAAAAAGTAATAACTTTCCGCATAACTTTCGTTTCTTTTCCATTTCTCATCACACTTTCTCATAAAAACATAACTCCGAATAATCCAAATTGAGAAATTAGCCTCCGAAATAATAATACTTTCCACATAACTTGCTAGAGTCCAAGATATTCCACGATGCTGGTAAGGATGTTCGATAATCATGCAAATAATACTTTCCGATAACTCTAAGTATGCGTGAGAGTCCTCACTAATCATAATATTTTTTTGTGAAAATAATCATAAGGCGATCGTTCGGCCATCCGGATTGTTTCCTCAAGTAAAAACCATAAATGCACTCATGTGTAGCGGGGTTTGACCCTCGACCATTTCAACAACAGTCGAAACTATCTAATCCTTTAAGATAATGGATTTTGACGAACATGCTTTTTAAAAGAGTCAAATTTTAACTCGAGATTATCTTACTTTACCTCCGGCATAAATTTGCATCCAGGGTCATCGTACTGTCCCATTGACATTGCACCGTGGTCATCACGGTATAAACTTGCACCGTGGTCATCACGGTATAAACTTGCACCGCGGCATCATACTGTCCCATCGGCATTGCACCGTGGTCATCGCGGTATAAGCTTGCACCGCGGCATCACACTGTCCCATCAGCATTGCACCGTGGTCATCACGGTATAAACTTGCACCGTGGCATCACACTGTCCCATCGGCATTGCACCGTGGTCATCACGGTATAAACTTGCACCGTGGCATCACACTGTCCCATCGGCATTGCACCGTGGTCATCACGGTATAAACTTGCACTGTGGCATCACACTCTCGCCGCCGGTATATTCTTGCACCTGGGGACATCACACTTTCGCCGCCGGTATATACTTGCAACCGGAGCCATCACACTTTCGCCGCAGGTATATACTTGCACCAGGGGCCACTGCGGAAATGGACCAGCCTCCGACGAGGGCGCGACCATCGCCGGCGTATCATGGAGGAGTCGGGTATAAACTTGCACCCTCTTTTTCCACAGAAACATGCTCGGTACTAAGCCGGGTATCTCATAATAAATCGGGCCCCTTGACATATTCCAACAGTATGTATGTACATACGATTCTGCCGCAGACATTAAGACTCATCATGTTCAAAGTATTTTGACACAGTATCTAATTTGACGAGTTTGAAACTGATCGACTGCAAGACAGGTGGTCCATTGTATTTCTAATCTAACCTATTATTTTATTCCATCATCCATCATACTAAAATGCAATGGACCTACTCCTATCTTACCAGCCCCCTAGTCGATTGAATTCATGTCGTCAAAAAAGGTACTTGAAAAATTAGAATATAACCATATAAAAGAGGGAAAGATTTATTTTAAAAAGATCGATGAGTCAAATCAATACATAATACTTGCACAAATTAGAAATATGACAAGTCTGTGGCAGCTCATCTCCGCTCATATTCGCAATCTTATACTTTCATTCTCTCACCACCGCCGTCACTCTATATGGGCCTTCCCACTTTCGATCTAGCTTACCAACATACTTCGAGACTTCCACTTTCTTTAGAATTAAGTCCCCAACTTTTAGCAACATAGGACGGACGTCTTTATCGTGCATTTTAGCCATCCGCTTTTTACAAACCTCCATTCGTATAGCGGCTCTGTCTCTGAGATCGTCAACACAACGAAGATCTAACTTTTGCATGTCCTCATTCAATACTTCATCGTAAGCGATGAATCTCTCGAATAAAATAGTCAACTCTACCGGAGAAACGGCCTTAGAGCCATATACCAAAGAAAACGGCTAAATCCGGTGGTACACCTTGGTGACGTCCGATATGCCCACATCACATTATGCAACTCATCTATCCATGAGGCTTTAGATTCATCTATCATTGTTTTTAGTTGTTGCTAGATAATACGATTAATAACCTCTGTAAGCCCATTGGTTTCTGGATGTGCCACGGATGTGAGCAGTTGCTTAATACCATAACACTCGCACAATTCATTCACCCGTTTCCCAGAGAATTGTGTCCTGTTATCTGATACCCAAATTATAGGGATTCTGAATCGACATTTAATATATTTCCAAAGGAAACTAATAATTTCCTGCTCCCGGACTCTAGCCACGACTTCAACCTCTTTCCACTTGGAGAAGTGTTCCACAGCCACAATACAAAACTTCTTTTGGCTAGGTGCGGTCGGAAATGGACCTAAAATATCGATGTCCAAGTAACAAACTTCTTTTGTTGTTGGCAAGGGTTTCATGTTCGCTCTCGGCACATGATGCACATTCGAGTGGAACTGGCAAGCGGAACAAGTTCGGACAAAATTCACATAATCTTTTATTACTGTTGGTAAAAATACCCGGCCCTCTTAACTTTCATTGCCAAATTTCGACCCGCTGAGTGGTCGCCACAGTCCTCAGCGTGAACTTCTTCTTCAAAAATATGCCGGCCCTCTTACTGTTGGTTCCATAACGGCATTTGCCTGTACTGGGGACAAGCATAGAAGGTAGGGTCCTCCAAAATTCTTTTTATATAATTTCTCATCCACATAAATGAAACCTTTAGCTCTTTGCATAGTCCTTCGGGCCTCGCCCTCATCGGCGGGTAATTCTCTCTTTACCAGATACTTGACGATTACGTCCTTCCGAGATGGTTCATCGGTTACTGCATCCAACAAGAACCAGGTATCATTTGAAATTTCCAAGCTTGCAACTTCAGCTGTTTGTCTTTTTGCCAGACTGATAGATGGCTGATAATAGATCATAGTCGTTATTTTTGACTTGTCTGAGAGTTCTAAAATCGTGGCTGATTTTGCGAGACTGTCAGCACGGATGTTTTCCTCTCTCGGGATATATGTAAGAACGAATGTCTTAAGGATTTTCGCCACTTCTTTCAACTTGTCTAAGTATAACCACAAATGCTCATCTTTGGTGACAAAAGTATCCGCAAATTGGTTCACTACTAACTGTGAATCGGAGTGGGCATGCAAACGAACAATTCCAATTTCAATTGCTAAGTTGATATCAAATATTAAAGCCTCGTATTCAGCGACATTGTTAGTTGCAGAGAAACACAATTTTACAGCATATTCATGCTCCTCGCCAGACTTTCTTTCTTTAAAGTAAACGCCGATACCGGCGCGCCCAACAGAAACTGATCCATCGACAAATACGTCCCAATATTCCTCGTTGCCCAACTCTTCTGACCGTGTTATTTCCACTATGAAGTCCACTAAAACCTAGACTTTTAGGGCTCGTCTCGAGATATATTCAATCTGATATTGCCCTGACTCAATATTCCACTTCGCTAGCCTGCCAAAGGCATCGATTTTTGATAGCACACTTCTGATAGGTTGATCTATCAACACTGCAATATGGTGACCCTGGAAGTAATGCCTTAATTTGTGGGAGGCAACTATTAGGGCTAATATGAATTTCTCTAAATCTGTATAGCGGGATTCCGCTCCTTGCAATTTTCTGCTGACATAATATATTAGTCTATGCTCTTTGTCTCTAAGTCTGACTAAGGCGGCACTTACTGCCTCTTTAGATACTGCTAAATACAAACCCAACGGCTCCCCCGGGGACGGGGAAGACATAAACGGTGGTTTATTCAAATAATCTTTCAGACTCTCGAAAGCCATACTGCATTCATCATCCCAATACAAGAGGTTTGTCTTACGCAATACTCGAAAAACGGTAAACTTCTTTCTGCGGATCGAGAAATTAAACGATTTAATGACACCAATCGACCTGTTAATCTTTGTACATCTCTCACAGTTGTCGGATGAGTCATTTCTTGGAGAGTTGTTATCTTATTAGGATTCATCTCAATTCCCCTTTGGAATACCATAAAGCCAAGAAACTTCCCCCCTTTCACACAAAATGCGCACTTAAGTGGATTCAATTTTATTCGATATTTTCTCAATATACTAAAACAGTCATTTAGATATTGGATGTGATTATTCCTATGTCGGCTTTTTATCAATAATCGTCAATATAAACTTCCAAACTTTTACCAATCATATCTTTAAATATCAAATTCATTAGACGTTGATAGGTGGCCCCATCATTCTTTAACCCGAATGATATTACTTTATTGCAAAAAATGCATTTATTTGTCATAAACGAAGTAAACAACTTGTCTTCATAATGCATAAAAATTTGGTTATAACCCTTAATGCGTCTAACATACTAAGAAATTCAAAGCCACAAGCCACATCCACCATCATGTCAATGACCGGTAGTAGATACGGATCCATTGGGCATGTTTTATTCAAATCGGTAAAATCAATGCAAACTCTCCAACTATTATTCGACTTTGGGACCACAACTGGATTCACGACCCAATCCGCGTATCTAACAGACTCTATGAATCCCGCCTGCAACAAACTTTCCACCTCCTCATTGATTGCTCTCTCTTTCTTAGGGGAAAACTTCCTCTTTTTCTGATGAACTGGTCGCACATACGGGTTAACATTGAGTATATGAGAACAAACTTTGAGATCTACCCCCACATAATCTTGATAAGATCAAACAAAAATATCTATGTTATTTCGTAAAAAAGAAATTACCTTCTTTTCAAACTCTGGTGTCATCTTAGAACCGATTACCAATGTCTTTTCAAGGTTGTCAGAAAATAAAGGCACTGTCTTAATGCCTAAAGGTTCCATCTTCATTTCGTTTTCCTATTATTTCCTATTATAGGATTTGTTGTCTGAATCAATAGTTTCCTTAGATAGGACTTCAACCATACAAACTTGTTTCTTCGCTTTCGAACCATCCATGTCACTCTTGCACATTATATTATAGCAAGAACGCACCAACTCCTTGTCTCCTATCATTTTTCCAACACCGGAAGGTGTGGGTAATTTCATCATTAAATGTGGCTGAGATACTACGGCTCCAAAAAAATTTAAAGAACTTCTCACAAGAATTGCATTCATTATAAGGAAGTATAGGGAGATCCACTACCACGTATTCCACTAACAAAGTCCTCGATGTTTCAGGGTCTCCCATAGTGACTAGCAGAAAAACATATCCCTCGGCAGCAACAACACTATTGTTAAAACCAACTAATTTCTTTTGCACCGGCTGGAATTTGGTGGTTCCTTTCAAAGACATATGTTCAAAGGCTGCAAGAGTCAAGATATTAGTAGCAGTTCTGGTGTCGACCAGAACTCGAGAAACATGATGATTTGCAATAACAAGAGATATGACGAGAGCATCGTCCTGTGGAGAGAAAACTCCAGATAAATCCTCAGGTTCGAAAGAAATAACCATCTTCTCTAGGTCGGATAACTGGACCAAATTAACTTCCATGAAGCGACCTTTCTGTTCCAACTCCAGGTAGGATCGCTTACGAGCACGACTTGAATCTCCGACATTCATTCATCCTACAATCGTCATAATATTGGGGCTCAAATTACCCCACCTTGGTTGAGCTTCTTCAATATTCAAGATAGGTTGACCCGGATTTGAGCCAGCAGTAGGGGGAGGGGGTGCTTGCTGATTTTCTTGGGCAGGTGGATAGCCTTCCTGTCGATATCCTTGTTAATTCCTATACTGTTGATTCCTACCTCGACCACGGTTATTATTGTCTCTCCTTCTGTCTCTACGTTTCTACTGACCATCATTATGAAATCCCCTTTGACCGCCCCTTTGATGCTGGCCACATTGTCCTCCATATCCACGGCCCCTCGTGTTAGGTCGTGGCGGGTCTACCTTAGGGGGTTTCGCTGCTGTCCCCAACTGTGCACTCATATCAATCTTTCCCGGGTTAGCTTCTGGCAGTGCTTCTACAGTGTTAATCAACTCATCCAGTTGACCCAATTCCAATTATCTCTCAACTTCAGACATCAATTCTCGACAATCGTTAGTTGCATGTCCAAAAATCCGGTGAAAACGACAGAATACTTGTGACTCATAAGTCCCCGGTGTGGGCTCTTGCAATGGAGGGGGATATCGAAGAGATCCACCCTTTCTTCGGTATCCTCCACCGCCACCTCATCATCAACTGGTTCCGGGGTAACAATGTTCCACCGGGTTCTCCTTTGAGCTTCAACTTTCTCCAATTGAGCGATTAAAGTACGTCATCGCTCTTCCAAATCTTCATCGGTTTCGGTTTGATCTGCGGATCTAGAGCGTGCGGGTGGCGAAAGACGGGCATTATTACAGACTGCAACTCAACCAATTCTCCCAAATTCATAACATCTAGATAAACACCGAGGCAGAGGAGGATAAAATATAGGTGCCCTTCCGGATGAAATCCCACTCCAGGAGGGTCGAACAGTAACATTTTGAGCAGGAGGCTCCTCCAAGATTGATGATTGAGCCCCCGGTAACGCAACACCCCCATCATTCGCCTGAGGGTTATGTTCTACCTCTATCTCTTCATCAAAAACGTCGTCATCAGAATTCCGAGTAGTCATGATAATAGAAATCCAAACTCAGCAATAAAGCTCTCAATAGGATAAAATCTTGGTCCCCACGGACGGCGCCAAACTGATCTATTCTAAAAATATTTTGGATGTTCGTTTTTAGATCAGTCGATTTTTAATTATTCCGAATTTAATTGTTATGGGGACATGAGCGATATACGAGGTTGGGCCCACAATGTGTGGGCTTACGTCCTCCTCTGGAGAGCGAAGCTCTACCTTGGTTTTCACTATAATAATCGAGAAATACAATTACAATCAAGAGATAGTGATAATCCGGGTGAAAACAATACAAAAACGATCAAATCAGCTCCGTCGCGTCGGAGCAACTAAAAACTCGCAAATGTGGTGTTGGTCGCGAGATTTCGACGAAATCAAGCGAGTTCCTTGGCCAAACAAGAAGTCGCGAGACAAGGGGAGTCTGCTCGGACGAAAACTCGCGAATCAGACAAAGTGTCGCGAGTCTGCCTTGACGAAAAAGGATACGAAACTGCTTAACCAGGTAAACTGCGCGAAAACTCGTGAGTTATGGCAGGTGTCGTCGCGACTTTTTGAGCTAAAGTCACGGGTTGAGGCATATAAACGAAATCTCGTGGGTACCGTCACAAGTTCGAGCGAGAGCCTTGTCTTGGGAGGTACAAAAAGAGTCTGAATCCTTTTTCAGTGCCTTGGATTCATATTTATAGAGAAATCCAGCCCAATTAATAAGTTTTCAGGCCCAGGAGCCGAATTCCACTTGATTCAGCCAAAAGTACTGATATAATGTTTAATTAAACTGGAATAAATGTCATACCGCCCTAGAACTTTGGAAACGCATCCCGATCGAGAATGAGCCGGAAAGGTCGGTGACATAGTACCAGAAAACCTGGTATAATAATTATGTGCCTCCAGATATCGAATATACATCCCACACTATCGTCAATACTTACCAGCGTCCTGGTGCTAAATTACGAAAATACCCTTGGCCCCATACTGGACCGAATTTGTCCGAAACTGATAGAAATGCCATTTAAATGCCCATATATAGGCCAGGTAGGTTCGAATTACAAGAATACCCCATAAAAATATGCCGCGTCACAAATATACGAAAATACAACTAAATACACAAGAATACAGAAAATACAACCTAGCCACGTCGGATGAGCTCCCGGGGTGTCGTAATACTGAAAATACCCCCGGGCAATATCAGAAATGTATGAGGGAGGAGATCAAATTAGGAAAATTCACATACGAAATAAAATGGCCGATTTTGAAGCTAATATAGTGCATCATAAGGAGACTCTTCAAGAATATTATGACAGAACCGTCAAAATTGTTAATGAAATCAGAATACTTGGAGGAGATCTCAGTGATGAAAAAATTATAGAAAAGGGGACCATGAGCTTACCAAGTAGATTTGAACCCAAACTTAGTCCTTTGGAAGAGTGTGAGAAAATTAAAAAATTGATTGTCGATGATGCAAAAATAAGTTTCTGTGATTTCATAAGCTCTTTACAAGCCTCTGAAAAGAGAATTTCCATGAGAACATCAGAGCTTGAAGAAAGTATGGTGAATAATAAATTGACCCTAATAAGTAATGAAGCACTTGAGGCTGCTGCTATGACATTAAACATAGGAAAAAATGTGAGTACCCAAAACCAAAACCCCACAAATATCGGTAGTGAAACAAACTGAAGGCAAATGAGGGATAATCCAAATGCATGTCCCCACTGTGCAAAACTAGGTCACAAGCCTAAATTTTGTTGGCAGAGACCTGCTGGCAAGTGTAAAATCTGTGGAAATTTACAGCATACCCTACAACAAAACAAATCAATGAGCAAGCTAATACTATGGAAATTTCCCTTTTTGAAGATTTATGTGACTTGGAAATCACCCTTCTTATAATCCTTGATACAATTTTTGGATTGATTATGGATGTTGGATGTTCCAAACATATGTGCAAAGACAAATCATTATTTATCTATCTCAAAGAAACTCAAAAAAATCAATTAGATTAGCCACTGGACATATAGTGTTTGTGGAATGAATTTGCTCAGTTATATTGAAAAGAAATCATGGACCAATCAAGATTGAAGCAGTGTTATATGTTCCTCCTGGTCTAAAACATAATTTGCTTATTATGGGACAAGAAACAAAATTTCAAATTGTATTTTGAAGGCCTAACATGCAGAATTGAAAACTAAATGACGAATTTATCCATTACTTCTGAACTTCTAGAGAATAACATGTTCAATGTGGAATCTGCAGACACTGAATATAGTCTAAATATGATGGAAGAAACACACAGATGGCACAAAAGGTTGGGGCATTATGGAATCATCAACTTAACGATTCTGCAAAAAGCAGGTATGACTCTTGATTTACCAAATGTACACTTCATAAATTCTACATGCACAATATGTCAAAGAGGCAAACAAACCAGGAAATCATTCACTTATAGTGTAACACGAGTCTCTGAAAAACTTGATCTTATACACACAGACTTGTGTGGACCGTTTAAGGAACAATCATGGAGTAGAAACAAATATTTTATCATATTTATTGATGACTTCAGCAGGTTTTGTTGGATATATTTTTTTAAGTGTAAGTCTGAAAGCTTGTTAGTGTTTAAAATCTACAAATCCATGATTGAGAGACAATCTTGAAAAAAATAAAGATGATCAGGTCTGATAACGGAGGTGAATTCACTTCGACTGCCTTTCTAAATCTCTGTAATATTGAAGGAATAGTCCATCAATACACTATTCCCTATACTCATGAACAAATAGAGTAATTGAGCGAAAAAATAGAACAATAATTAAAATGGTGAGGTGCTTGATCTTTGAAAAAAATCTACCTTCAAAGTGTTGGGCTGAAGCAGCCTCAAGAGTTGTGTATTTACTAAATATGATACCCTCCAAATCTCTGAACGGAAAGACAACATTTGAACTGTGGCATGGCTACAAAAATTCTGTAAAAAATCTCAAAGTCTTCGGTTGTATATGTCATGTACATATACCAGCTCTATGGGGTATATGTACATGAAAAAAGAACTAAATTGGACGAAAAATCAAAGGTTTGAGTATTTATGGGGTATGGTAGCAGAGTGAAAGGGTATAGAATCTTATTTCCATTCGACGGAAAAATGTGCATTAGTAGAGACATGATATTTGAAGAAAATAAAGAATGAGATTGGAAAAATCATACTATTAAAAGTTGTATTTCCCAAGTTTCAGGTGAAAAAAATGAAGAAAATGTGAGTGCTTTCAGAAACTTTCCACAGCTGATGAGGAAGACCAAGGCAACACGAAAGATACTGAAACATATGTAAGTGAGCATCTTCAATTTTCAGAGAATGAAACTGTTGATGAGAATCCTGAAAGTTGTGATCAATCTGCTGATAAAGTGCTGGAAGAAAGTGAAGAAATTGAAGTCACTGAAACAAATCTGGAAAAAGGTATGTCAAATTCTCTATATGATTATTCGAAAAATGATTCTACAGAAACTAAAGTTACCGGAACAAATGAGGAAAATCAAGGTGTGTCAAACTCCCTATATGATTATTCAGAAAATGATTATGTAAATTATGATGCTCCTATTAGATTGCGAGATTGAGATCTTGCTGAAATTTATGCTCAACCAATTGAATATCATGATGATACCTATATAACTGCTAATGATCCTTTGAATTATTCAGAAGTTGTAAACCTGGACAAGTGAAGAGATGCAATGGAAGACGAGGTTGAATCTATAAATAAAAATGGTTCTTGGGAACTGGTAGAGAGACCAAGAGGCAAAATGGTTATTGGAGTGAAGTGAATATACAAAACTAAGGTGAACTCGAATGGAAGCGTGAATAAATTCAAGGCAAGACTCGTTGCCAATGGTTATTCTCAAGTGCAAGGTATTAACTATAATGAGGTATTTGCTCCAGTAGCTCGTATTGATTCTATAAAATTGTTATTATCTCTAGCAGCTTGCTTAAAGTGGAAAGTGCATCATATGGACTTAAAAACAGCGTTATTGCATGGAATTCTTAAAGATGAAATATATGTGGAACAAATAGAGGGTTTTCTGAGGACTGGTGAGGAAAGTAAAGTTTACAGATTGAGGAAAGCACTTTATGTACTCAAACAAGCTCCAAGAGCTTGGAATGAGAGGATTAATGAAATCCTAAATGAACTCGGGTTCAACAAAGTTAATGGGGAACATTCGGTCTTCATCAACCATGTAGAATGTAACAATATTATTTTAGTTTCCCTCTATGTGGATGATTTGCTGATTAAGTCAAGTGATGAAAAATGCCTCTTTGATCTCAAAAAATCATTGATCAACTTTTTTTAAATGACCGACCTAGGTGAAGCTCACTATTTTTTGGGGATGGAGATATCTCATAATCATGAAATTGGCACGTTTATATCCCAAAGAAAATATTGTTCAGAAATAATGGAACGGTACAAGATGTTGAATGCAAATCTTGCCATTACTCCAGTTGATTTCAAAATGAATATTTCATCTTTTGATTATGAACTTGATACTGATGCTGGAATATATCGAGGTATTGTTGGGAGTATGATATATCTGTCAAACACTCGTCCTGATCTAAATTACATTGTTAACATGTTGTCTCGATACATGCATAGAACTAAAATCGGTCACATGCTTCTTGTAAAGAGAGTTCTTAGATACATTAAAGGGACATTAGATTACAGACTATTCTTACTTTATTCTCTTTCAGATAAAAACATCATATTGAAGGCCTATTCAGATAGTGATTATGCAGGATCAGAAGATGCTCGAAGCACCTCGGGGTATACGTTCTTAAATAATTGTCCTTTTTCGTGGTGTTCAAAAAAACAGGAAGTCGTGTCATAATCAACAGCTGAGTCCGAATACATTGTCGCTGCACTTGCTTCAAACTAAAATAGATGGATTCTGCAAATTCTTGAGGATATCAGTTTTGCTCAGAAACAGCCCACCATTCTACATGTAGAGAATCAAGCAGCCATATCGATTGCCAAAGATCCAACTCACTTCACAAAAGCTAAGCATATCAAGGTAAAGTTCCATGCTTTACGAGAATCCGTGAAGAACAAAGAAATTGAACTCAAGCATGTAAAATCTGAAGATCAGCGAGCTTATATATTTACGAAGAGTCTTGGGAAAAAGTTGTTTCTTCACCATAAATCTCAGATTGGAGTCATTAAAGGCGAGGAATTTCAGAAAATGATGCCCTCATCAGCCAGGGGGAGTGTTGGTGCAGCTGATGATGGAATGGACATGAATGCTGGTTTGGCAGAAGGTTACAAGGAGAACTCTTGTTTTAAATTAAAATCACATTTACGTTTTTCTTAAAATGAATAATTGGGATGTGTCCCATTATAAATACAAACTACTTTACCAAATGCTATGATCCTTTGTGTTCATTTCTCTTCACAAATCCCTAACGTCGCACCTTTCTTATTCTGCAAATGACTGCTTAAGGTTCCTCAACCACAAAATCAACACTAAAAAATAAGAATTACTAGAGCTACCTTTTCCTTCCAGGAGACTGCCCAAGGAGAAGATTGAGACGGAACGTCGACGGACATTGTTTTACACGCACACATGATGCGAAATTGTGGTATGTTGACGTTGCAAAGGAAGATCTCCCTGGAATTAATGAAGGAAAAGATAATTCATGATGATACTTTACTTGTTAGGATGATGATGCATGTGTTTGCTTTTGAACAAAACTATTTCCTTAAGTTGCATTTGTATTTTTTGTTAAAGTGGGAGTGCACCACTATAAATAGGACATATGTTAGAACCCTAGGATTATGAACTTTTCTTATGCATCCAGCCATGTTCCATTACAACTCACGATACAAACAACAAAACCTACCACCACTACAAAATCTATGGTTGTCTCAACCCATAGAAATTCAGGAATCAATGGGTTTGAAGAGTGTCAGTGTAACCCAATACATAAGAGAAGTGAATCGCATTGAAAAAGAGATCAATTCAATTACTTATAATATCACTTCTCTTATAAACTAGAACATTTATATTTTCACAACCAATGTGGAATATATTTCAATACTCCCCCTCAAGTCGAAATCGCATTGTCTACTTCAGACTTGCTTCAATATGCTCATTAGTACTCGAATCATATGTCGATCTATTTTGTTGCTTAAACACGATGTGCTTTTCTACCAAGAGTTTCTTTTTGTCTAAATCGGTACGTACCGTCCTGAAACCTATTGGGAATAATACGTGTGAACAACCTCAATATATTAATTAGAATCCTAGAATAAAGCAAAAATAAAATAACCCAAGGCGGGTGGAAAACCACATAACCACAGAAAGATCAAATCCACTATTAGAAGAATTCAACTGAGTTCTCTAACTCTATAAAATGAGATTCGGAAATATAACTTATGAATTATATGACATATATTTATAGGGATTAGTTTGTGTCAATATTAGAAATCTTATAAAGAATTTTTAATATTCGTTTGATTATGTTACCAGATATTTGAAGGATTTTCAACAAATCTCCACGATATGCTCTAGCTGAATCTTTATTTGATTTTCATATCTTCGTGAAAATTTGAACTTCCTCAACCGCCTTGATTAAGCACTTCATACCCGATCAAATATATCACAATCACAAGTTTCTCATGGACAGGGTTTATCAACATCGATCAATCATCAACACCGATCTTCACACTCAACAAAACCCACTCTACAGCTCCGATACCATATAGAAATTTAGGATTCAGTGAGTGGAAAGTGTCCATGTAGCCCAATCCATAAAAGAAATGAATCACATTGAAAATTATAGGTAAAGTCAATTACTTATATATCACTCTCCTTATAAATTATAACATTTGTATATCCACAATCGATGTGAGATAATTTCAGCTTGGTAGTAGAGAAGAATCAGTCGTTGTTCATCATTCTTAAGGTATGTTTTCATTGCCAGATCTGTTTGTAGAATGTGGTTTCTTGTTTATGGCATTTGTAACAATGAAATATCGGCAACTCCGTAGCATTTTTCTTTGACTTTGAGGAAACAAAAATGATACAGATAAGAAGAACGATCACTTAATTTCAGATCTTAGCGAACCTTTTACGCCTCCTAACGTTGAGGATTCTCATAAAAACTCTATGTTATACACACATGATTGATCTCTCTCTTGTAGAATGGGGTTTTGGAACACCGTATAAGGGTTATATTGTTGAGAATGTTAGGGTTGTATTACAAGGTGGCAAGAACCTTGATTAACGTCGCCTACGGTAAAAGAGAAATGGTTACAATTGCTTCTAAGAGATAAGAGACGAAGAACAGAAACTAGAGTTTAGAGAGAAAGGGCATAAAAGTAAATGGCAAACAATGTATCTACAAACACGCTCATTTATACATATTAATATTCAACTTCCAGAAGTGTCATTTAAAACTGCTCTTAGTTTTATGATCCTTGGTGTGCTCCTTACTGATAATTTCTTCGAAACTCCGACACTGCCTTAACTATGAGAGTGTATTTTTCATTCTCATCTTGGTCAACAAGAAGTGAAAGTGAGTGGTAGGATTCATTTTGTTAAAAGCATCTGCTATTTGTAGCTGTGTTGGAACATATTGTACCATTATCATGAGTTATTTTTCTCATACAAAATGACATTCTCTTGCTAAGTATTTGGTCATCTAATGAAGTACTGGATTTTTGACTAACTGAATTGTGGATTTGTTGTCACATAGGATTTTAGCAATGGGTCCTGAATGCCGAAGTTTCACAATAAGTATTTTAGCCATATCAAATCACAAGTAAGTGATGAGAGTGCTCGACATTTTGAATCTATCGATCTCCTTCCAACAATGGGTTGTCGCTTGGATTTCCACTGATTAGACTTTGTCATAGGAAGACAGAAAAACCAAACACCGATATGCTTGTCTCCAAACATGTGCTCTAGCAATGTTAGAGTAGTTAATCAAGTCATTATTTGAATCTCTTGATAAAAAGATTCCAAAACCAGGGAATTGCTGCTTTAAGTATCATAATACTTTGAATGCAACTTTTCAATGTGTTTCGAAGGGTATGTCCATGAACTGTGATTAAACATGAACTGAATAAGCGATATCCGATCTTGTGGGTGTGAAGTATATTAATAGCCCTATCAATCATGAGTGAGCCTGTGATTTGGCTTATTGGAGTTGTAGCTGGTTTGATATAATACAATTCTCAAATTCTTAGATTGTGCTATTTCAAACTCCTAAGAAATACCTTGGAACTCCCAAATTTTTTATGCTAAATTTGGAGCTTAAGAAGCTAATGACTGATTCAATATACACAGATGAGTCACTTCCAATTCCAATGTCATCCATATACACAAATTTTTGCTTATTGATGCTCTTAGTGTTGTGACCCCTAGTGCTATCCTTCTTGATTAATTTCTTCTAAATTTTGTCAAGCCGATACGTGTTTAATTGTTGAGATTGATGTTGTTAATTCTTCATTGGGCCTCCTAATAATTTAATATTGGGCATTATGCTATGGGTTGACTTGTAAGGCTGTCTGTAACGACGGAAATGATCGTATGGAAATTCGGTCATATACACTCCGCGGACAAGGGCTTGTCCCCCCTTGTCCGCGGAGAAGGATTTCTTTTTTTTAATTAATTTAAAATATTTTATTTTAATATATATATAAATAAAATAGTAGTTTTATTATTTATTTTTATATTTTAAATATGTAATTTAGTAAATAAATATTTTAAAAATTATTATTTTATTTTGATAATATAAATACGTAATTTTATGTAAAATTTGATCGTTTCAAAATGACGATATTAAAAACGAGTATGACTCAATAAAAGACATAAAATCGAAACAATGAAATATAATATATACAATGATGCAAATTAATAATTAATGTCAAATTTCGAGATTTCTTTTATCGAAATTAAAACTATTAAAATTAAAATATAATATTTATTGATAAATTGAATAGTAAATAAATAAATTTGATAAGATAGAAAGATAAAATGAAATTTGAAGAGAGAAGATGATGTGGACGAAAGAGAAATAAATAATGATGTAGATGAATGAGAAGTTTTAGAAATATAAAGATAATATGATGTTGTGTGAGAGAATGATGATATGTATAGAGATTTATATGATGGAAATGGTTTTGGACGCGTACAAGGTTACAGATAGCCTAATGGTATAAGTCCAAATCTATTGGTATTAAATATTGACGGTATTTTGTAATGTGTGCATTAGGTTTTCATATTTCAAATTCGAATCCAGCCATTGCATGTGTTCTAAACGTTCGTAAAATTCTTTATACGATTAAATGTGGTCTTGCAACTTTAAAATAACTACTAGATCATCAAACAAATCGGCTATATGTTTTCCTATCATGATATAGGAGCAGTAGTTGGGTATGTGACTATTTGACATAAAATGCTGGAAAATGAGATAAATATTCGAAAGAAGCGATGCTGCAATGGAAGAAGCCATAACGTAGGTTTTGAAAATTTTAACTTTTTCAAAAAAAGATAAAAGAGTCAGTAGCATCCAGATGATGGTTCCTCAAGTTGCATCAAGATATTCGGTAGTTGGGTATGTGACTATTTGACACAAAATGTTGGAAAATGGGATTAATATGGGAGAGAAGCGATGATGCAAAGAAAGAAGCTATAACTAAGGTTTTCAAAATTTCAATTTTTTCAAAAGGGAAAAAGAGCCAGTAGCATCTAGATGATGCTTCCTCAAGTTGTATCAAGATATCCCGAAAATAATTAAAATCAAGATAACTTGGTACTTAAAAAAAAATTTGTCGGAATTTTTCCGACGCTTCCACCTCTAGATAATAAGTGGAAGAAAACTATATCAAACTTCAAGTTAGGAAGCTATAAATCTTCTTTCAACCTACAGTTTATGGATTGAAAGATACAAAACTAAAAATTTCTTTTAGTATTTAATTCGTAGGCTAAAAGAAATAAAACCAAAACTTTTTTAGTGTCTAATTCATAGGTTGAAGGAAGCAAAAAATCAACTTCTACCTATGATGCCAAAAAAATGAACGAAGATGCAAACAACTGAATTGCACATCAACAGGAGTGTTGAGATTGATGTTGTTCATTGGGTCTTTGAATGATTTTATATTGGGGATTGACTTGTAATAAGTTAACCTCAAATCTATTAGTATTTTTACTATTGTGGTATTTGTAATGTGTGCATCAGGTTTTCATATTTTAAATTCAAATCCAAACAGTCTGTGTTCTTCAACACTTTAGATTTTTCTATACGATCAAAGATGGTTTAATAGTTTTACAATAGCTATTAAACCATCAAACAAATCTTTCATTAATACCTAATCTGAGGTTCGTTAGCTTTCTACGAATTATGTATGACCAAGTTATAATTATTTTGCTCTTGAAATTCAATTCTTCCTTGGGTAGGTAATGCATCCTAATTTAGTCAACCTGATTGGATAATGTTGTGAGGATGATCACAGGCTGCTTGTTTATGAGTTCATGTTCCGAGGGAGCCTTGCAAACCATCTTGTTACGTAATATGTACATTTTTTTCCTTAGTAGATAATGATGTTTTACTGTGGTCATTGATGATAGCATAGGGAGCATCAAATGCCTGAACAGTGTCTGTAATAGTGGTCAAAAGCACGATAGGGTCACCATATTGTGATTTTGAAAAGTTAAATCAAACAAACCCAATATGTGTTTCTAAAGGTACATTGAATAACATGACATCAGTTATTCTAAATGGTCTATGAAACATGTAATCTCTTCATCATCAAATCTATAATCAATCACTCATCTGATACATAAGTTTTATCTTCATAGTATCTCTTCTCGCTTTCGGCTTTCCTCTCATTTCTTTTCTGCAACACACAATCACTTTCGTATTTTAACTCCGGAGTTCAATTCCGGGTGTGGTGTGCGTGAATAAGTGATGGTAATACTTACTTGGTATGCCTCATGATTTGCTACAATCCTCTTGATAATTGTGCTAGTTTTAATATCCAAAGGGCTTTCAAGTAGCTTAAAAATGCCCAAATCAATGGGAATTGCATATGGATTATGTGACTCCTACAAAACAAAACAAGGAACACTCTTAATAATTGTGCAAGTAGAAAAAACTATGCACTTACATTACGGAATTCCGTATCCTCAGCCACAGATCCATGAACAACCAAACAGATATTGAAGGTGGTTATCTGTAGTAAAGTAAGTAACAAACAAAAGAATTATGGATTAAGGAATACAATATAAATGATTTATTTGAACTCACCATGTCCTTCGATACCTCCCATGGAGCACCTATTATCACCTCATCCACGTAACGACACGCCAAAACACTTAAGCTTCTCTCATGAAGATTCATGATTGGACGATGAACTCCTCTTTTTAAACTGCGGTTATAATGTCATAAGTTATCATATATAACCAGCCCTTACGAGTGAGAAATAATAAGTAAATAGCATTCTCCTGGTTAGGAAAAGATCTCAAAACTCCAAAAACTAAATAACAATTGACAGATTTGAATATAGCTTTCAAAATGAACACTCTGTCAGCAAGAACCGAACTGAAGCGTGCACAAGCAATAAATTAAAGACACCTCACAGTTTGATCTGTATGAATGCCAACAAGAAGAAAATCGCCAAGCTCATGGGCAAGCCTGAGTATCTACATAATACATTCAACAACAAGAAAAGATTGGTGAATCAGAAAAAATACACTGTAAAAGCCATGTAAACTAAGATATATAATGATATCTAACCTCCACATGTCCAGCATGGAATAAATCAAATGCACCATCAATGTACACTATACGAGCATCGGGTCCAGGCCCCTATTAAAAGGAAAGAAACAGAAGCTGACACATACGTAGATGCAGTTTAAATTATTATACAGCTATAAATTAAAATCAGCATAGAAAACTGAAGGCAGAAAAATTGGAAATTCTCAGACCATTGCAAATAAACCAGTTGCATGTATTCGCATACAGCTGAGAATATTATGGGGACTAATTCACAAAAAACATTCAGTAGCAAGCATAAAATCCATACAATAACACAAAAAAACTGGCACATCTAGAAAATTAGATACTTAAAAAGACGATCACCACATGGGAAATTTATTCATTTGGTCATACTCAAAACAGGCTGACTACAAATCAAATTTTATACTCATTGGAGATGAAATATTTATGAGATGCTTCATGGAAAAATCATAGCATAAAATCTCATTTAGATAGGAAACTGGACAATGTAAGTAATAGGACTATGTACCTTGCCATTGGAGAATTGGACGATCCTGCGAGAAGTAGGAAGAAAATGAGATATCCTTGTTCCACTACCTGAGTTACAATCATCAAGCTTTTGGCTATGGCCATGGCTAAATTGTCTTTGCAAAGATGAGTGGCTCTGACTATCACTATTTGATCGCTCTCTTACACAGAGAAGCATACGTCCTATGATAGACAAATAATTTTAAAGAGGGAATCAAAATTACTTCGAAAAGTCATAGTCAATTTAGATATATTCATACCAACAATATCAGTACTTGATACTCCTTCGGTGCGCTTTATTTGTTTGTAACGTCCAGCTTCCTTAGCAAGAGCATATGCATCAGTGCCATCTGGTAAAATGCAGGGATCATCTCCATGGATAATGTAATCAATTTTGTACTCATCAAATAACTTCCTCATAAAATCTTCAGTGATAGCATAGGGAGCATCAGGAATAACTTCATCCACCCATTTTACAGCACTCACCATGATCATTCTGTCGAAGAAATATGAAATAAGAAGTCAAATTTCTTAAGCTGCTGGAAGTTACAGGGTATCTTAGTCAAAAGGCCCGATATATTGCATCACTTATACAGAGACACTCTTGAGAATTAACTTGTCCAGATGAAGAATAAACAATTAAACTGTTTGCTACAGTATTTTTTAAAGATAGAAGCTTTATTAAAAAATACATCTGCTATTATTATGAAATGGGTCCGAGCCGATAGAAAATGATACAGAAAAGGCAAAGATAACACAAATAACACATAATGGAGATGAAGCATATTTGCAGGAAAAAAATAAACAAAGAACCAGACACATACATAAGAAGATCCAAGTAAATGAATTTTCTCTCTTTTTTTATTCTAAAAAAGTGAAATCTACGCAAAATCATTTTCTATGGGAAAAGCAACTACTAGAATCAACCTTTCATTAAGAGGAGTAACTGGCGGTCCTTTGTTGACTGTGATTTCAGCATCGCTGACAACGCCAACAACCAATTGGTCACCGAGGGCTCTTGCTTGCCGAAGGGCGTTGCAGTGGCCGTAATGCATCATATCGAAGCATCCATCCATATACACCCTTATCGGTCTTTTCTTCTTTTTCTTATCATTCTTGTCCAGAAGCGGCAACGCCAAATGGAAGCCGAGCAGCGTGAAAAGCAGCCCACCGATCAACCATGCCGTCAGAAGGCGGTGGGCGTTGTTTCCTTCACAGCCCATTTCTTCAACCAACAGAACAATCTCAAAAATGGAGGCAAGATTGCTATTTTGTCCCCCTGCACTTCACATATTTATTTATTACATTAAAATCATTTTTTATTTTTTTATTAGAATAAAGTCTGCTTTGACTTTCAACAAATGACGACATTGGGTTTTGCGGTGTCTTCTGTTCTAAATTTCTAATACTAACTTGTACCATTTTCATTAATTTCATTTCCCTTCTTATATTTATAAACCACAAAACAAAATAATTTATTTTTAAAATTTATCAAATTTAATAAGTGAAAACAAAATATAATATTTCTAGCAAACAACATACCCAATAGTCTAATTTGAGGAATTATATTTACATATACCAATATTTCATGGGGGATTAAAAATTAAAATCACAAAAATTATATAAAATAAATAATTTTAATGTTAAAACATCTATTTCCTTTTTGCAGATATTTCCTCGCATAAACGAATTTAGTATTTTGCATATACTTGGCATATTCTTTGTCAATTATTAATTTTCAATATTAATATACATTACTTAAATATATTACTTTTTTAATCTTTTAATATGTATTTTGTAATATATAATATTAGTAAAATATAATACCTTTCTTTCACCTATTTGTATTTAGTTATTATTTATTAAACATATAACAACTTTAATTACTCATCTTTGGGAAAGAAATCAAATGTGGCGTACCATCCATCAATAACATTATTATATATTTTAAAATATATATTTTAAATAATTCTTGGAAAATACTTCCTTGGTGTTGCGAGTTACATCCAATATACTACTATAACTTGATTGGTATTCAGTTATTGTTATACACGAACTACCCAATTGGTTTTTTCGACAATGCACACATGATATGAATGGAATCATTTCACCCATAAATAAACCCATGTATTCATACAAATGAGTACATCAATACTAGATAATATCGATATTTTTTTCGATATCATTCGATAACATGTATTAGGTCGGTTTCTCCATTTTTTCAGATCCGACCATAAAAATATATTAAAATAATATTGTTTTAAAAAAAAATGAAAATATGGAAATAAACTTTATATTGGTGAGTTCAAATAGCAGAGCTTTGCATCCTGAAATATCCTACTTTGAGCAAAGTTTAATTTCCTTGGAAAATATAGATGGAGTCAATGAGTAGGTGAGCAAACCAAACCAAACCACTAACATTAATGAACATAAATATGTCACACACCACATTAAACAGAGGAGTTTCCACATGCTGCGTTGTGGCTATCAATTATTCCATCAACTCACCTCCCTGTAACCCCAGAAAGGACAAAATAAGTGACTTATCTCCACAATTCATGTTTCACCAATCCATCAAAATAAGTGGCAATAATAGCTAACCTGCAATGTTTTCATACCGATTCGGACCGGTATACCGGAATATTTTTTTTATTTTTTTCCAGGCCGACCCTAAAAATCCGGGTTCCGACCGGAAACCCGGTACCGGTCGAAATACCGGTTCCGCCCGGTTTTCACCATACCGGCCGGTATGAAAACATGACTAACAAGCAATCCATCAATAGGGAAGAAAATTCTATACAAGAATAGCTAACAACTAATTTCATTTGGAATCTCAAGTTTTGTATACACATCACTGCAGTAGCAAAAGCATTCTTATTAAACGGACAGTAAGATCATGTAAGTATTTTGAAGAATGTCTAGTAAAATCAGAAACTAGAAAGGTAAAACATGTAAACTAATGACTTGAGATGATTTGGGGACTACTTTCTTTTCTTAAGTAAAAACAGTTGGTGTTAAATTTCTCAATTCAAATACAGATATTGTATCGGGACATAATGTCTAAAAAAGATACCATAATGTAAAACACTCCACAAAATCCATTTCTATAGTACCTATCACTCCTTATACACCAATCCATTCTCATTTCCACTTGTAATGTGGGATACTTATCATTCACAATAGTTAGCTAAAAGGAAAATAAAATTAAGTAGAATGAACTTGTACTGAAGCTTATTATCCCAAGGTATCTCAGGCATTCAGATTTCAGAGAGCAAGCAAAAAATATCTACAAGGATAAAAATCCTCTTTTTTTCATCTTATAGATGTGATTATTGTTTGTATAATCATGGTGTATACTGCAAGAATAAGCCAGCAGAAATATATACACCATATCAAAAAGTCTAAAACTGGTTCAGTAAAGCAAAATTGCGACACATAATGATATATGATGCCTCAAAACTTGGTAAATAAGCAGCATTAGGTCAACTTCACCACTGCATTAAGCCCCGAATGACACTAAACATAGAGAGACACCTTATAATTTAGGAGCTAATATCTCAGTTATTCCTTTATCTAAATCTTCAAGTATTAGACTAAGCGACAAACTAAGCATATTGATATAGTCTCAATATACCCTACAAAGTAAAAAACTGAGAGGAAATACTTCTTCGCAAGTTGTCACATATAAGACCCACAAATGACAACTCTTGCCCAAATCAAAGCACCATAAAACATAAAATCGAATACCTTTCCAGCAAACAAGAAGAAAAAATTAAATATGGAAGCGCATCGCGGTTATTAGGACGAGGAATTCGAAGAGAGCATCTCCATGATTTTCTTATCTCGCCTCGCCATCGCCACATCCCACACGTCATTCCCAATATGCTTAGGCTGCCACAAAATCGAAATAAATCGACAGTTTTCAGTACCGAACAAATCGGAAAAAATCGATTCACGAATAGGAAGAAAAAGTCAAATCAAACAAGAAATCGTATAGGGAAAAGCAAGTACGCGGCCGTGGTGAGCTTTGTACGCGAAGTATTGAACATTGCCCATCACACAGAGCATTCCAGCGATTATGCCTAAAGGTAACATAGCTTCTAACCACACCAACCCCATTGTCACACAACTCCGATTACTGTCGTCTCTCCGGATGAGAAAGATGTACTACACTTGCCTCATAAAATATATCTTCCTCAAGCCCAATTTATTTTGGGCCAATGGGCCTGTACTTATATCTATTACATTGGCATGGATATAGTCAGTTAATTTGATTAAATATTGTTTTTTGAAAAATCAAATATTGTATTAGGGTGAATAGCGTACGTCGTTTGCGGAAAACTGACGTAGCCAACTATAGTGAACGTCGTCCGCGAAACACGTAGGCAATAGAATTTCTACTAAAATTAGATACAATGGAGGATAGGAGTAGAGCCATTGTATTATAGGAGTAGAATTTCTATCGAAATTCTAACTGAAGGCAATAAACTTTGTTCTTGAAGGCATATCAATCAATTATCTATCATGTCTGACTTTTTAAGATAGATTCAAATTATACTTTAATAGTTTCTTTCCAACACTATGAATTTGAAGAATAAACTATATAAGAGTAAGTCAAATATATTTAACAATTTGATAAACACAATAAACATCAACAAATGACACTACTCTATCTCAGATTCTTAATCGATATCCTAATTTCGATATCACTCGGAGTGTTACGATGAGTTATTTCGGATAGTGGAAAATTATGTTCAAAGAAATCAACATTCTTTGTCTCACATATAGTGTTGTACTCAATGCTATCGTTTCTCATCACAAAACGATTCACTACATTATTCTCTATATAATTTATAAACATCTAATTTGATGTTATAAATCATCTCTATTTATTGATGTTATGGTCCATTTTTAGGGGGTACCAACAGTCGTCCGGTTCGTCAGCAAACGAACTTGGTTTAGATTTGTTTTTAACGGGAAAACGATTAAGAAAATGGAAATAACAATGATGCGAGGCGATTTATAGTGGAAACCCCAGGGCAGAAAACCATTTGACTAAGAGCGAATTAAGCTCTTAGCCTGTTCACTAATCAAAAGATCCATTACAGAATACAGTAAAGGCTTAAAGAAGATGACAGGGAATAAGAAAGCAATAAGAACTCCGATAAGGTAACAGTCTGTTCTTATGCGTCCAAATGGTCCTACTTTTTCCGTCATTGTGCTATATATTTATAGAGTTGATGGCGTGTGTAATTCACGCTCTGTAACTGCCTCTGACAGGTTGTTAGCGGTTGTTGTCGCGCGATGTAAAACGAGGCCGGGACCGAGGCGTGGTCTGCGTGATCTGGCCCGAGGTGTGGTAAACGTGTGAAGGCCCGAAGCGTGGAACGCGTGGGTTTGTAACCGTTTGGACCGAACCACGGAGCAAGCTGTCAGAAAACGTTTTATTTCGCCAAGGTTATCTTCGGTCTTATCGTGGAACATCGGGCCATTTTATCTTAAGTATACTATTGGGCTGCACAAGTTCGCTTCTACCATATGAATCGGCCCAATCGTTATTGGGCCTCATCCATTGCAGGGTACCTGGTCCTAAAGTTCTCATCACTAGCCCCTCGGGCATGATTGCCATCGTAGAGGTGATACAAGGCCGATCACACAATGTTTATACATTCGGGAGAATATGGGACCGTACATGTTGGTGGTGAGCGTCCAGGGGACCGATCTTTCACTTAAGTTTATAAGTGAAGGAATGAATTTGTATTTAAAATTCAATAGCGTATATTTGTGTTATACTTTTATTCTTTTTATTTTTTAAATATTAATATCCAGACTTGAGCCTCTTCACATTTGATAATCTAACAGGCGTGATGAGTGTGTTTATACTGCCATCGTCTATGACAATATTACGTGGTAGCTCACCATTGGTCGGGAAAGTAATATTTAAATCGGGGTTTTGGGTACTGTTTCTCCTCATCGTCATTTCGCGAAGGAAGAAATTGCCCAAATCAAGCTCTCTGCGCCCTTAATCTGTTTCACGTTCAACCCATTTCATTCCGATTTTCGTTAAGGTATACACTATGGCTCCTCATAAAATGAGATACCCAGCCATGTCTGAGTTGGATATTGAGGAGTTTAGGTCTACGTTTTCGATTCCGGCACATTATTCTATTTGGAATGGATGGGAAGATATTCCATGTTTCATTCCGGTGGAAATGAACGTGCTGGCTTCCGCTATTCCGGTTAGTTACGCTTCTTTAAAGTGCGGGCTACGTTTTCCGCTGCATCCTTTTGTAGCAGTCGTTCTTAAAGAAATCTACTATCCGACTTTTACGTTATTTCAAGGTAGTTATGTGTATATAGTGGCGTTCATATTCTATTGCCACCAACAAAACAGGGCCCC
Source organism: Utricularia reniformis (assembly GCA_009725065.1). NCBI lineage: Eukaryota > Viridiplantae > Streptophyta > Magnoliopsida > Lamiales > Lentibulariaceae > Utricularia > Utricularia reniformis. The sequence goes on from RWGZ01001092.1 coordinate 91,796, forward strand.
GACCTTAGAACATTTTTTCAACTTGTTCTTGGTGGGATCCTGAAGGGGTAAGGGTCTGTTAGGATGCCGCAAACTATATTACATAGCGGTGCGCACTAAAGAATGCGCTATAGTTGATAAAGAAGAGTCTCTCCATACGTGGGAATCTTGTTATGTGTGGATAACAGTCCAAAAAGAGGACATGTTAAAGGTGTGGCCACGTATAACTCACCCACGCATAGGTCAGTTGGACCGAACCAGGTTCAACCCCTCTCGTCCGGACACCGCAAACACACTCGTGATGTTCCCCCCTCCCGAAGCACGCCATAAACGAACAGAACTATTTTGTGAGAAAAGATTGATAGAAATAGGTGTCGTGGGTAGGACCGGAGCCCCAGCCCCGAAGGGGATGTTTTCTAGTTCAGATCCGTCAGAAGGATCGGGTATGAAGTAATGTTTTCATTCCATCCTTTCCTGATCCTTATGTATTTATTTTGCAAACTCGACTGAGACGATGCCTAGCTCACGGTTCAAGCGTATGGCTGATGCTTCGGTCCGTCCTTCTGAAGGATAACGCGAAGCAACTGGGAGTGCTGAGAAGAGTGAATCAGCAACGGGGGGTATGTTGGTTCCATCGGGGTCCGGGAACCCCCCGATTCAAACCACCAGCGCGGGCACATTAACCCTGCGTTGCACAGGGCAGCCCTCGACGGAAGAGGGGCCAACGTTTCGGGTATTTGGAGTGGTAGAGGAGATGATAATGGCTCGGATTCGTTCTTTGAGCTTATCTAGCCTCTACCAAATCGGAAATAATTCCTTTATTAGTGCTAATACAGTTGTTTTATTGCTGCAGGGAGTCGTTCCCGTGGAGAAAGTTCTCCCCCGATCCCCATCTTAAGGCGAACGTCTCCCTGCCGCCGATCCCCTTGGGAAAAGAGAAGAGGGCGACCAAAGCAAAAGCCCCGAGGGATCTCGAAAGGCTGAAGAAAGGGGGGAGTGCTTCGGTCCCCACTAAGGGGATCGTTTTGAAGGAGTCTGCCTCGGGTCCTAAGACCAACTCCGACTGGGGTGTTGCCTTAGGCCTGCTAGACAGGTTCAGTAAGGGGAGGAAATTGACCTCCTGGAGAAGTGTTTTCCTAAAGGATTTCTGCCTTTATGGAGAGCAAAACCCAGACAATGTCCAACCGGACATGTCTGGGGAAGAAATTATTGTGGGCTTCCTCGACCTCGCAACCAAGGTAATCTCCTTTTACATTAAGGTCTGAAGCTTTATTTTTTGACACTATTGTCCTATGCAGATGCTGAGGAAGGTCTTCACAACTACCATCACCGTGGAGAATAACCATGGTGGCAATGTTGTGTCCCAACATGTCCAAGATCAACTTGACCTTGTAAAAAGGCAAGTTGAGATCAAACATGGTGAGTTGGTCATGGTACGAGAGGACCGGGATAGACTGGATAGTGAACTGCTAAGAATTGGGACGGAAGTCTCACTCTTAGCAGACAAAGTCTCTAAGCTGGAGAAGATAGAGAAAACAGCTCAGGGCCGAATTTCTGACCTAGAGGCCAAACTGCGGGCCAAGGAAGAAGAAGTCAACCAAGTTTAGGGTCGGGCCCAAGAGAAGTGGAATAAGCTAAACGAGCTTCTCCTTCAGGCCCAAGAAGAGAAGGTGAACTTGGAAGAGGAATTGACAAGGACCAGTACTTCGGTTGAAGGTTCGGTCTGGGAAGCAGTCCTAGGCTTCGCTCGGTCCCCTCTGTTATTCGCTTTGGCGGATAACATACATGGGATGTACACTGCTAAATACTTGGATAACATGCGAGAGCAGGTTATAAAGCATTTCGGGCTTTCCCCTTCGGACGAGCGATGGAAGGCGATCGAGCCACTTGAGAAAGATGGCAACTTCCAGGTAATTCCATCTTTGGAAAAACATGTTTTGGAAGATGACTCTTTCTTCTATCTCTTTGAGGAGATGGAGAAAGCGGTCAACCAGAAGGTGGCCGATCAGGAAGAAGAATTGAAGCAGCTCGCGGCCCGGACCGAACCGCAGGAGCAGGGAGTTGAAGATAAGGAAGATGGGCAGGGTAGTTAAATCTAAGCTGTATTTTGTACCTGCTTTGTTCTTTATTTTCAATATAAGACTTTTTCCTCTCAATTCTTGTCTTTTCAATCGTCAGAATAAAGTATTGTAACTGACTTTTTAAGTGACTGAATATGTTTCATATTAACGAGAGTATTTTAACCACCAAGTGTAAGATCGGGGATGCTTATAGGGTGTTAACCCATCGGTCCCAGATATTATGTTTGGCTCACTCAGGTCAATTCTGATTGGATCGGTAGTTTTACATTGTATGTGGATCACTCTTATTCCGTCCTGGAATCACAACTTAATTAGAAAGACGCGGTCCAGGTTCAACATGAGTCCATATAAGCTTCGGCCGAACCTTGGTTCTACTGAAGTCCCGTGGGTTATATTGGTCAAGCTTTTGTTCATCATATGTCTCATAATAGGACCGAACTTGTGTTTCGATATGTTGACTCCCACATTCCTCTTTTCGTGATGGATTTCGTAAGAACAAGGGTCATTTCCCAAGAATGAATGTCGTTGAAGGGAGTGTCTTAGTTCGTAATGAGTTTGGGAGAATCGCAACTCATCCATGGGACTAGGCAAGTGTAGGAGCATCTGACTCGTCAGAGCGATCACTACAACTTGGGAACCTTGTGGATAAGAAGCTTTGGTCACTAGTCCAGATTCGTCCTAAGTTATCCAACTTCAAGATCGGTCCATCACTCAATTAGAAATAATTTTTTTTGTACTTACTTGTTTTCATCTTACGTTTAAAGGAATGTATGTTTATTGAGTCAAACATATTAATCGAAGGTTCACAATAAATATCGCCTTAAACTCATGACATTCCAAGTTTGGGCTACCTCTATACCATCCACTGTTTCAAGTTTATACGCACATGATTCCAATTTCTTTGATATTCGATACGATCCTTCCCAATTTCTATCCAGATTTTCAACGTTCATCTGCACCTTTATACTTCTGAGGACGAGGTCGCCTTCAAAGAATTCCCTTGGGAGGACTCGTTTGTTATGGGTCCGTTCCATAGTTCGCTGATAAGTACACATCCGTGCGTAAATCGCATCTCTCTTTTCTTCGATTATCTCGAGATCCAATAATCTCCGTTCACCATTCATATGCTCATCATACTGAGATATCCGAGGTGATCGGTGGCAACCTCCACCGGGCTAACAGCTTCGGACCCATACACCAATGAAAAATGTGATTCCTGGGTTGTTGAACGAGGTATAGTGCAGTATGCCCATAAGACCTTATAGATGTGTTCAGGTCATTTCCCTCCAAAATCCTCTAACTTGGTCTTCAATCCTTTCAGGATAACCCATTTAGATACCTCCGTAAGTCCATTAGTTTGGGGATGGGCCACTGACGAGAAATGTTGGGCGATGCCGAACTTGGTACATAAATCCCGTATGCTTTTTCCACGGAACTGAGTCTCATTATCTGATATGAGTGCTCGGGGAACCCCGAAGCGACTCACAATATTTCTCCATAAGATGTGTTTGACAACCTTCTCTGAAATGATGGCTACCGCTTCTGCTTCAATCTACTTCGAGTAATATTCCACCGCCACAATACAAAACTTTCTTTGCCCTATTGACCGAGGAAAAGGTCCAAGGATATCAATCCCCCATCTGTCAAACGGATAAGGCAATGGGGTGACCGATTAGGGAGCCCCGGGCAGCTGTGGGATAGGAGCATGGTACTGACATATGGCACAACGTTTAGTGTATTTCTTGGCATCTGCAAGCACTGTCGGCCAAAAATATCCAGCTCTGATGATGCGGTGGTATATATATCGAGCCCCTGAATGAATGATGCATGTCCCTTCATGAACATAAATCATGACGGCTTCAGTCTCAATAGGGGATAAGCAACGCAGAAGCGGGCCCTCAAATCTCTTTTTAAACAATTGTCCGTCAACCAGAATAAATCTCTTAGCCCGGACTTCTATTTTTCTGGCATCAGACTTGTCCTCAGGAAGATAGCTGTTTGAAAGATATTTAATAAAGGGATCCATCCAATTGGGTTCCCCAGGAGATTCAGTAGCGCTAATATTCAAACCCTGGAGTTCATGACATAGAGCCCCGATTTCTTCAATAGACTGTTCGATCACTAGAATCTCGCAATTTAGATCATTCACAATTTCATGATATAATAATATCAGTCAATAAATATCACAATCAAATTGATCAAAATAGATATGTATCAATTAATAATCACAAGAATTATATAGCGGTGACACTCCAATTAATCAAATAATTTATTTATGTTTAATTTCAAATAGTATAGTAAAAAATGTATTTTCTATACTACTCACATAAAACAAATTTAAATTTTTTGAATCTGCTTTACCAAAGCAACACATGACCATCCAATTATTAAACTGAAATACTTATTCAAACAATTATTGAATTTAAAATGAAAAGAGTAATTTTTTCATAACCAAAGATCTAATTTTTCAGGAGAAAATAACGAACTTAAGACTGGTTCTTAAGTTTACGGATAAGTTAAAACGGTTTGCAAATTTTCGGCAAAAACTCAAGTTAAAGCCAAGTCTTAATTTTAAAATTAAGATCTAACTCGCATATAAACATTTATATAAACATCCACATCTATTTTTTTATTATAATTGAAAACGTCAGAAAATCTAGAATCCTTTGAAAAATGATTCCAGGTTTCAAAACAAATGCAAAAGGCTCAGACAGATTAGTCGGCATGTGTCTTTGGAATTGCTAAACAATTCCATTTAAATATAGACTATTTGGACAACACTTTCATTTAACATGATTGAAAGAAATTTTAGCAAATTCACAAGACAGGTTGCATTCCTTATTTTCAGGAACAAAAAAACCATAGAACCTGGGAGTACATCTTCATTCAATTTGAACCAGAGTTATATTGTTCTTAAGATTGTTGGATCTCTTATCAAACCTTCAAAGAAATAAACAACATTAGTATTAAATATAGTAAATATAAAACAGTGCAGAAAGTGATTTGATCTCCAGTATCAAATTTGGTTGAGTGTAGTTTGTGACACGTCGTAATGACGCTGAAATTAAGAACAATTCCGGCAAAACTGGTGTTCTCCAGGTTACACAAGTAACAAACTCCTTTGCTCAGAAACGGTGGACATTGTCGATGAACTCAGAATAAACACAGAGAAAAATCTCAAAATAAGAACTCAAAGTGTTCTTGTATCTTCTATTTCATTCCAAACATTACTATCTTTATTTATAAAATGAATAAGACACAGCAAGGTTGAAGACTCCACTATCATCCAACTAATTAAGAAAAGTAGGGTTAGTGGAAGAAAAAATTTTCTAACTTTTTATTATGTAATTAACATAATATTAATAAAGTCATAAACTTTTTAAATATATATAGATAATATAAATATTATCTAACAATAAGTCTCATAGATAGCATCTAAAAGACAAAAAGGCAAAAGGATTCGAAGCAAAAAATTACAACTCATGAAGAATGTCATAAAATCTGAAAAGGAAGTTGTGCTCCTCTTCTTTCAGTCATGTACATGGGTAGAGGCAATCTACAAATCTGCCTCATAGAATGAATTCCGCTACTCGCATAAGAGAATGAGCTTAGAGTTTTTAATAATATTTCTTATAATAACCTAGCGCATGTTCTAATCAATAGAACATGAACTCAACCATGTCTTTTCAATCAACAATTGCTATTTTTTTATCTGAAAAGTATTGATGATATAAATAAAAAAAAATTATCCTAACACCGGCATCTATCTTAAAAAACTTGAAAATAAAGTTTTATATCGATAATTAATTCAGTTCACAAATTTGAATACAAAAATACTTAAAAACACCATACAAACACTACTATCCATGATGACATGAATTAGTTAATTGATTATTATAGATAGTTTGTATACATAATAATGGGATGGCTAATTTGGCCGAATATTGTATTTTAAAATAGAGAATATTGTTTTAGTGCGGATAGCGGACGTCGTCCGCTATAGTTATCGACACTCACTTTCCGCGTTTGTCAAACAATATTAATGTTTTTATATATATGGATTGAGTTTCAACACAAATTCATATCAAACAACACATACAACATTAATTGTAGTGTGCAACAATTACGAATTTCAGGTATAATCGAATCCGATTTTCGAATTAAATTTCGTTAATGTTTAATTTATTTGAATATTTATTATTCATTTGTAATGTTTGATATTGTGTATTCGACATATAGTAATCATATAGATGGATCACGAATGGGCAACATATTATGACAAAATTGGTTCGACATCTGGTGGTCAAGAGGAAGGGTCTGGTGATGACACCGAGCCCGATTCCCCAGACGAGGAACATGATGACGAAGAAATATCGGAAGGGTGCATTAGTGGAACATCACGGAGAGTGGACTGGGGCAGTGGGTTATTGCGACGGTTGAGATGTTCCGCCGAAGAAATCAATGAAATGTATGATATGTTAGTTGTGTCATTGATAGCATCTGATCCAGCGCCAGGGATCTCTAGTCGCCGCAAATACACGAAGTATATTCTAGACCATGCCCATTGCTGAAAATTATAAACAATATTATTAGCTATTGATATGACATTAAATTTGTATAACGTTGACACGTCTGCACAATTCTGAAGGCTCCATCTACTGTCACGAGACCGATCGAAACCTTGCAAAGTTCTCGGTATAAGTACGCAAGTACGGCTGATCCCCAACTAAGTCCTGCCATCTCCTCATCATCTCTAAAGATGTCAATCATAATTAGTTTTGCTTGGTCCCCATTATTATTTGGTAACAAAATCGAAAGCACTATGAGGAGACAGATAGCCCGAGCAAAACAAAGGACCTTATCATCAGACTCAAATGGCAGGGTAGCTCGTTCCAAAACATATTCTCCCAGACCAGGTAAATGGAAATTAGGGAAGCTAATGAACACATCTCTAGAAGTCCACCCAAACGTGACAGTATTATAATGTTTCCACTCCCCAATACTCCTATCGGGTCGTGAACCAGTGATAACATTGCCCAATATGGACAATCCCCATATGAGTGACACATCATGTAGTGTCACCGTGGTCTCGCCCATCGGGAGGAAGAATGTATGCATCTCGGGTCGCTAACGCTCCACCATAGCAGTCAACAAATGATTATCCAGCTTGATACGAATCGTCTTGAATACTCCGTAAAACCCCCACCGTATCAAGTACGCAGATACTCTAGCATCCAACGCCACAAGCTTACTCAGATAATAATCACCATTCTTAAACTGGATCATCGAACTATGCTCTCCATTTATAATGTTCCTACGGATGTGATGATTCTGACGATGTAGGACACTTCCGTTTATAGGAGCACGTGGTCTTCCGACTTCCATATCTATTACACAATAATGTACAAAACATAGTAATAATAATTCAAAAATACAATATCTAAATTTAAAAAAGCAATCGACAATAATAAATAAATTAAAATACAAACAATAAAATATTTAAATTACTAAAAACTAAATTGTACCTAAATTTGGAATATTTTTCGAACTCCAAAACATGTTGCGAATTTTTTTCGAGATGATTTTATAAGTGAAATCATCTCATATATATACACATACGAGTAGGTCAGCTATAGCGGACGTCTTCCGCGGAAAACTGACGTAGCCAGCTATAGCGGACGTCGTCCGCGGAACACGTCAGCATCCACGGACGACGTCCGCTATTAACATTAAAACAATATTCCAGGTTTTAAAATACATTATTTAAAATGCATCGTATGACTTAAATGAGATCATGAGGTGACTTGGATTAATGCATAGCAAAAGAGTTTGTTATCTACTCCAAAAAATTGAACTCCAACTTTAATCAAAATAGTTTGATTAGCTCCAAAATTGGACTCTAACCTTAATCAAACTAGACAACTAGTTGTATATATAGTTAGTTTATTTGTATCGCGATCAAACAGCGGTGAGATGTTCAAATCGTGATTTTTTTAATGCACACAAAACACAAGTTTAATTGCAATGTGATAATCGTTAAAAAATCAAGATATCATCACAACTGTTAAAATCAGTTGTGATCTCATCGTGATTTTGAAAAAGACGCATTTACTCTTACTTCTACTAATTATAATATAATTACATTTATTATTTAATATATATAAGGATATATTAATATTTTTACATAAATCATAATAATAATACTGTAATTTTACTAAAATACTTAAAAATTCATTATCATTATATATATTGTACATCATGAAAGAAAGACGTGTTGTCTTTGTTTTTGTTTAGTTAAAACAATTATTCATTTGTTAAATCAAATGTAATATAATTACATTTATTACATAAATTGATTATATTTTAATAACATTAAAATATAATCAAGTGGAATTGACGTTGGGTGGACAAAATTGAGTAACCAACTAGGTTTTCTGTTGCAGGAAGTAATCCAAGCACAGAATCGTACCATTTGCAGATTCCAATTGCTTCTTCGAAAGAGAAAGGTTCTTAAAATGGATTTCGACAAAGGAAAGGTTCAGCAGCTTCCGGTGCCGGCGGCCAATATGTCTCCTATCAATTGCATCGATCTTTCTAGTCCTGATACCGAATCTTCGGTGTCTCTTCTTAAACAGGCATTCATCTTAAATAATTCTCTATTTGGGAAGTTCGTTTTTCATTGTTGTTCATGGATTTTGTTTTACTTGGTTGAGCCTTTTGAATACAATGAACTTTAGGCTTGCATAGATTGTGGGTTCTTCTATATAATCAACCACGGAATCAATGAAGCCTTTTTAGAAGAAGTTCTCTACCAAAGCAAGAAGTTCTTTTCTCTCCCAAAACAGGAAAAGATGAAGCTTCTGAAGAATGAGAAAAGCCGAGGCTACACTCCTGTTTTTGATGAATATCTGGATGCTTCAAATCAGATAAATGGCATGTGATCATTATTCTTATTTGTTAAATACGTTTGTTTCTAGATTAGGATCATTATGCATTCTACTCATGCCTTAGGTGATTATAAAGAGGGCTATTACATTGGTACTGAAGTACCTGAAGATGATCCAAATGCTAGGCTACCATTCTTTGGGTCAAACAGATGGCCATCTCCTGGTAACTTTCGGATCATGTGAAGTGTTAATCGCTACGAACTTGTATCCTAAATATTTCACTTGAAAAAACTGTGTAAATTAGAACATAGATTCTTCTTCCTGATTTGTTAATATATCAGATGTCTTGCCCGGATGGAGAGAAACCATGGAAAAGTATCACCAGGAGGCATTGTAAGTTTCAGTTTTCGACCATTCTTCTTCATCGCTATAGGCATAAGAAAATGGATCGTATTGTTGTCCACATAATCAATCATCTCACGTGCACAGAAAAGTAGCACGAACTGTTCTCCGGTTGGTCGCAGTGGCCCTTGACTTGAATGCCGACTTTTTTGATCAACACAAAGTATTTGGGAATCCTATTGTAACCTTACGGCTTCTACATTATGAAGGTCCTAGATAAAGGAGATTTTTCACTCTAGAATGCTTATTTATGTGTCGAAGTGTTTTTTAGATCAAGTATCTGAGCCTGATAAAGGAATATACGGAGCTGGTGCTCATTCCGATTTTGGCTTTATAACCCTTTTGGCAACAGATGATGTCCCTGGTCTTCAGGTATGCAGATTGTATTTCTGAAAAAACTCTGGCTTACATTTTGGCATACATAGATCTGCAAAAACAAGGATGCAATTCAAAAAATATGGGAATATATACCCCCTTTGAAAGGGTTAGGCTTCCTAATCTCTCTTAAGCTATTATCACAACATACTGCTGATACATTATGGTTTTGTTTAGGGGATTTATTGTAAATATTGGCGATCTGCTTGAGCGCTTAAGCAACTGCAGTTTCAGGTATCATGTAGCTATTGTTTGAAATGATAGAACGGGATCTAATTATCGATGCAGGTCGACGTTGCATCGAGTCCTTAGCCACGGCAAAAAAAGATACTCTGTACTGTACTATACTATACTATACTGCATTGCATTGCATTCTGTTGAAACATGACATTTGTCCCACATCGGAAATGAGATGTAAATTGGATTGGTTTATAAGAGGGATTGTGGATCATAGTAAATAACTTGTTAAGTCTTTTACGATGTGGTCTCATCTCTCTTATACGTCATATTCGAGTATACTCCCCACGTAAATTGACCTGACTCTAGAAATTTAAATATTTAGTAATATGATTGAAATTTGCAGATAGCTTATTTTGTTGAACCAAATCATGAGTTCCTTGTTGAATGTTTATCGACATGCCAGTCTGATGAGAATCCTCCAAAGTGAGTACTTTTTTATCTGAAAGAATTGTTGGTTTTTATGTTAAAATTTTTTTTTAGGTTCGTTCCGATCACATGTGAAGAATATATGATGCAGAGATACAAAGAAACTCATTCCCACCTCAACTCCTACAAATAATCAACGCAGACGTGGTTTATTACAATGAAAGATTTCGAATTGTACCATAAAACACCATGATGTTTGTTTGTTATTTTAGAATTAGTGAACATTGTAATTCGATTTAAAAGAGTAAGTGGTATAAGAATAAATTCCCTAATTCGATCCATTCTTTTCATAACCAATAGTACTATCAATAGAGGTGGGATTTTTAAAACCAATCTGTAGAACCTAATCGATCTGAACCTAAAAAAATCGGCACAGGACCAACCTTTCGTAATTAGGGTTGGTCTTTTGAAACCTAACTTTACAATTAGGTGTAGAGTTTGTCTCAATATTCATAAGATCTAAACCCGAAAGTCTTTTGATGGTTTGATCGTGGTCTTCACTTTACGAGCTTAGGACCAAGACTAAGTTTAAATCTTGTAAATATAAATTTATTAAAATTTAAAATTATTTATATATTCACATATTTATTATTTTCAATTTAAATATAATCGTACATAAATTATTTATAAGTATTATTATACTTTATGTTTCAAAATTTTTAAATATAATCAAATAGAATATTTTTCAAAATTAACTTTTATACTAAACATTTGAGTAAATTAAATAAAAACAAAAATAATCATCTAATATATTTTAAAATGATCATTTTTATTATTATTTATAAATTTTATAAATGATATATTTTGTAAAATATTATTTTATTATTATTATTTTGATATAAAAATATAAGGCTAAAGACTAGATAAAGACCTAACCAAGATCGAACCGAATACTCGGGTTGGTCTCACTTTTAAAGACCAGACAAATATGACTTTTATATAAAATTAGGATCGTGGTCCGGTCTTTTATAAATGCCAAAGATTGAAAAATATCAACACGAACCGTGTGGACGGGTCTTTTGCCCACCTCTAACTATTGATTTTTTTATTACATTATTGTATTTTCTGGAAAATCCCATAAAATAATATTAATTTTAATTAGAGATTTATCAATCTATTTGGTCAGTCGGAAGTAGACAATTCCTAATTATCAAACTTGAGTCTCTATAATTTCTATTTAAAATCAGTAATATTTTTTATTGGGTTTCCACTCATTGGATGATTGATATACTAATAAATAGATGTTTTTTTTATTTTTTTAATACAACAATATCAAATATTTTACTTTTTTACTAATTTATAATTTGTATTGGTGGTATATCCATCATAGGTAAACTAAATCAAATTAGTTTGTGCATTTTTCAAGTGGAGTAAAAAAGATTGAGTTTGATTTGTTCAAATAGAGTCAATCTCAGTCCAAGTTTGAAATGATAATGAATTGAAACTCAAAACTCAACATTCCTACTTATCAAGTTGAGTCACTTTGCAATTCAATAAAATTTATTGAAAATTAAAACCACATGATAGAATATGTGTTCCAAAACCGGACAAGTTTTGTCCAGTCCGACTGGTTTGGATCGACCTGGTAATAAAATAGGTTCGATTCAGACATATTTTGAAAATCTTAGCTTAATACCAATATCGGAATTAATTCTTGATAACCCAATAGATCTTCCTTCATGTTCTACATCAAAACCTGTTTTCGATTTCACTTTCAACAACAACATTTTCTGAACCAAATCAGGTCATGCATATATGGTTGACTGTGATCATAATCGACCTGAAGCTCCTTCGTTTCAAATTGATTTACCATCAACCTAACACTTTGAAGATCTACATAAGCTATAGATTTAATTAAATGATTATTTAAATCTAATCATTTCACCAAAACTAGCTATAGCAAGAGGTTCCCTGAATCCTTGATCATTCACCAAAGCATCACCATGATTGAATCTGGCATCAGTTCTCTATTCAATTAATCTTGTTGAACTGAAATTTGAGTCAAATAATATTTACTAAATTTTCTATTCACAAAACTAGAAGACCTCATATCATATGGTGATTCATTCAAAACATTACATTTTGCTATCCCAGCAAACATCAATGAATTTCAAAATTTAAATCATTTGCAAGATAATTTGAAAGCAAATCATAATTTTGACGATTAATAAGTTAGTACTTTTTGGTATTATAACATGTATAATGATATTATTTTGGAATGTTTAATTTAGATGTTTCTAAGATATAAATACAATATATATAAATAATAATTAAAAAAACATTAAAAAACCAAAAAAAGTCAAAACAGTTATGGTTTGAACCGGTTCGTGTTTAGGGCAATGTTCTCAGATTCGGTTCGTTCATTGAACCGTTATTTTCACTGGGTCATTGAACCGTTGTCGAATCGTTGTCGAACCGTTATTAAACCGTTATTAGTTCATTTTTTTACAAATTTTAATGATATTATAACTAAAATAATTGTAATGTTAAAATTTATTTTTTTCATGTTTTATACTAAGAATCCCTAATAACAATACAACCAAAAAGTATTTCCATGTTATGGAGTATCATTAAAACATAAAATAAAACGAGTGATACAATATCTTTTAACAAAATATGATGAAGATACATACATATAACAACATCAAAGATCAAAAGTATTAAATTACTAGTCTTTTAAATATAATTGTCGCCTTCATCATTTTCGGTACAATTTCTTATATCAAAATCATCGCCGTCACGCATGTTGAAACCATTGAAAGTTGTATCTTCAACACCCAAATCAGTTAAACCANATTGAATTACAAGCATTTATAGGAATGCATGTATCATAGAAAAATTTAGCAATCTCAGTCTTTGCTCTTATAATAACCTCTTTACTTGCAAAAACACTATTTAACGTAGGTTGTGCTCCACATATTGTTCTTGGTGCAAAATAATCACCAATTCTGTTCATCTTTCCTTTACTTATTTCACTTTCCAATTTCCTTTACTTATTTCACTTTCGTCGCTTTTCAGCAACGAAACGGTTTATGATCGATGGTTCAAAATCGAGAAACAAGTGGTTTAGGTCAGGCTCGAATTGATGATTCCACCATGTCTCTCTAGTTTCTACAGAATCGAAAGGCTTAGTTCATATGGGGGAGAAACGCAAGATACATCCAAAAAGTAGGGTTTAATATTTATATCTATTAAAAATTAAAATTAAGATCCAAAATCGCCCGACCCATCAACCCACCCGTTGAATGGGCTGGTTCATGGTCCAACCGTCCAGCCCAAACTGGCTGGACTGGGTTTTAAAACATTGGTTTAGGGTGAGGTGTTGGAACATACGATAGAATGTTTAATGAATTCGAAACACTTGAAAGTCAAGCAAGAATCGGAATTTTTAGGCAACTATTTCAATTCTTTATTCAGATTCAACCGTCATTGAATTGAACTTCACTCAGAATTGCATACACTACTCGTAATCTATGGATCGGAGCAATTCACGTTTCATGGCTGTCAACCCGTTCGGAGAGCTGTCGGTTGAACTTTCGCCTTCCGAGCTGAGGGATACTGCATACGAGATTCTTGTTGCGGTATGCGGTAGCGCGGGCTCTGGTAAGCCGCTCACTTATGTCTCTAGCTCGAGGTTTAAGGGTAAATCTCAGCATTTATCTGGGAGACAGTCTGCCGAGGATGCGGTGAGGGAAAAGCTACGCTTGAAATTGAATACGGTTAAGGATAATGAAGGGAGAACCAGCGGAGTTTCTGGTGAGGTTCTGGATGATTCTAGGAGGAGGGGTGGAGCTACCGTTGGAGAGTTCATGAGGGTCCAGATGAGGGTCTCGGAGCAGACAGATTCGAGAGTCCGGCGTGGCTTGTTGCGGGTCGCGGCTGGCCAGGTGAAGGGTTTATGAGCAACAAAGAGATTTTAAAAAATCGATCTTGGTGATTTGTTGCGAATTTGATTTTGGTTTAGCGTGTACGTGTTTGTCTTTGATTGACGATGGTTGAAGTTTTTTTAAAACCTGTAAAATTTGAAATTCATTTCTTTGCAGCTTGGAAAGCGCGTTGAATCTATGGTTTTGCCATTAGAGCTATTGCAGCAATTTAAGCCATCGGATTTTACTAGTGAGAAAGAACATGATGCTTGTCTGAAAAGATACTTGAAAGTTCTCGAAGCTGGACTTCTAGTACATCCAAAACAGCCCTCTGAAAGATCACCAGCAACTGCCCAACGCCTTCGCCAGATCTTATACAAATTAATGGATAAACCAAAAGAAATTTTGAAGCACAATGAATCAATGGATGCTCTCAGTAGTGTTGTAATTTCTCATGCTTCCATAACAGCGTCAGACATATGCCACTGGGCTGATGGGGTTCCTCTAAATCTTCATTTATACAAGATCCTTTTAGAATCCTGCTTTGATGTAAATCAAGAAGTCTCCATTATTGTAGAGGTGGATGAGGTTTTGGAGCAAATTAAGAAGACTTGGGTAATTCTTGGTATAAGTCAGGAGTTCCACAATCTCTGCTATTTTTGGGTATTGTTCAACCGTTATATTACCACAGGCGAAAGCAATGATGACCTTCTTTTTGCTTCTAACGGCATGATGGTGGAGTTGGAAAAAGATGCTATTTCTTTTGTTGATGAAGCATACTTACAGATCTTAAATTCAACTTTGGACATTGTATCAGATTGGGCAAGAAAACGGCTTTCTCAATACCATGATACATTTTATAGGAACAATATCGATGTAATGCAACTTGTCCTATCCCTTGGCATATCTGTGGACAAAATGGTGCATAGCATGGATCACAAAAAAATTAAGAAAAGGACATTGTTTGATGTTGTTTCTGGACTTGTAGAGAGCTACATCAGGTCATCAATGAAGAATGCTTTTTTTAAGGCAAGTATACTAAATTTTCAGGGGATACTATTTTTTGTTTATGTTTAACATATCTGATCCCTTCTTCTCCATCAAGTGCGTTTTGGATGTCCTTTCATTCAGCTGGTCTAGATTGCTGCACATTGTTTAGTTAATTTTTTGTTCTTGTTATGCATAATGAGTGTATTATCTCTCCATGTGGAGTTTGAATCAGATCATTAACCTTTAGCCTTGTCTTTATGCACTTTTCAACCATCCTTGAAAGGGTTACTTGGCGTCGTTTCCAAGTAATATCTAATAGTTTAGTTTATGTTCTTCATTTTCAAGATATTTTCTTGGCTTGTCTCTTTAAAAGCAGACTTGGGTTATAGTTTGCTCTATCTGAAGACAGGAAAGAGAGAGAGTTTTTTCAAGCAATATTTCTTCCAAGGGCCAGAGGAGTTTTCTACCTTCCCTTTCTATACTTGCCCAGAACATTTGTGACTTGGCATATAATGAGAAGGAAATATATAGCCCGGTACTGAAAAACTGGCACCCTGTAGCAACTGGCATCGCAGTCGCCACTCTTCATTCTTGCTATGCAAATGAGCTTAAAAAGTTCGTTTTGGGCACAAGTGAGTTAAATCCTGAGGCGATACAAGTTCTGTTAGCAGCTGAAAAACTCGAGAAAGATCTAGTGCAAATGGCAGTTGTTGATTCGGTGGATAGTGACGATGGTGGAAAGGCGATAATCCAGGAGATGATTCCTTATGAAGCTGAGGCAGCAATCAGCAACTTAGTGAAATCCTGGATACAGACAAGAGTTGACAGACTTGGAGAATGGGCTGAAAGAGTGCTCCATAAAGAGGTATTTGTCTTCTATCCTCTGTTTACTTTTCCCTCAGCTGTAGTTTAGTTTAGAAGTGATTGTGAGTCATTTTTGCTTGATTCATAAGTACAACAACTACAAATTTGATTTATTCAGGACTGGAATCCTCAAGCAAATCGAGGACGTTTTGCACCCTCTTCCATCGAAGTTCTACGTTTGATTGATGAGGCTTTGGAAGCATTCTTTCTGTTGCCAATACCAAACCATCCATTTTTGCTTCCTGAAATGATGGCAGGACTGGACAAGAGTATCCAGAAATACATTAAGGGGGCAATTTTTGAATGTGGTAAAATCATTATATATTTGTCAAGTTCATGTGACTTTTACTGCAGATATTTATCCCATGTCGATTCTGTGCTGTTAAGCAGGATCCCGACTCACCTACATTCCGAAACTCCCTGTGCTTACCCGCTGCTCAACATTTTCTATACTAAGTTCATTCAAGAGTAAAGACCGTTCAGCTAATGTTTCAGATAAGAAATCTCATGTCCATGATAGAGTTGAAGATGATGGCTTTAGTTTACCAAAACTATGTCTTTGTATGAATACTTTTTGCAACATCCTGAAAGAGTTGGAAGCAGTTGAAAAACGAGCAATCCACAATCTGAAGAAAAGTGGATTTGCTGAGGATGAAAATGTTGCTAAGGGGAAATTTATTGTATCTAGATCTTCCTGCATGGAAGCGATCAGGCAGCTCTCCGAGGCAACTGCCTACCGAATTGTATTCCGTGATCTGAACCATGTTTTCTGGGATTATCTATACATTGGGGAAATTTCTTCATCAAAAATTGATCCATTTCTTCAAGAGTTGGAGCAAAATTTGGAAGTCATATCATCAACAGTTCATGACAGAGTACGTACTCATGTGATCACCAGTGTAATGAAAGCATCTTTTGAAGGTTTCTTATTCATTTTGCTTGCCGGTGGACCGTCCCGAGCTTTCACTATTCAAGATGGGGTGATAATTAGTGAGGACTTCAAGTCTTTAAGTGATCTCTTTTGGTCCAGCAGTGATGGCTTACCAGCTGATTTAATCAGTGAGCTGGCAGATAACGTAACCAGAATTTTGTCTCTCTTCAAAACTTGTACAGAGGATCTTATCGAAATTTTGAAGTCTCTTTTAAATGGTGAAGGAGCTTCACCGAATTCAAGGCTTTCATTGCCTTCAACATCAGGTCAGTGGAGCCCCTCAGATCCTAATACAGTTCTGCGTATTTTGTGTCATCGAAATGACAAAGTGGCATCAAAATTTCTCAAGAGAACCTATGGCTTACCAAAGAAAATTTAGCCACGCATGTACAAATGGTGTTCTTCAAAACTGCTGCACCAAATTGTGTTCAAAGAGAGTTGAAATTTGGCTGAACCGTGCACCAGTCGGTACACCGGTTCACATTAGATTGATGTGCATATGTTTTTTGGCATGTTTATGAATGTAGGAGCTGCATGTTGTGATTTCAGATCAATATATTCGTTATGATTAGTTACACAGGATTTGATCAGAGTTGCTTCGATGCAAGATTTTAAATTAATACATATTATACAAGGAGATTGTGGTGGTGATACAAATATCCTTGATCTCTTGCAATAAAAGGAATAAGCTCATCAAGCTAGTAACTTTGCAAGCTCATCTATTCTCAGGCTTCCATGGGGAGTTTCACCAAGATGATCAGCTTTCACAAAATCCATTCTTGGAGTTTGTAAAGTCTTCAGTTTGTTATCTCTCTTCCCAGAAACAATAATTCCTCTTGTCCTTGCAACAGGCTCACCTTGTTTTTGTTCTGATTCATCGGAAATTTGTGCCTTGCTTTTGTAATAAGTCATCCTCCTCGGCTTTATCTGAGAATTGGGAGCAAGTCTTCTTGCCCTTGAAACTGTCTCAGCTTGTTTTGATTCTGAATCATTAGAAACTTGTGCATTGCTTATCTCATAAATCACCCTCTTCGGCTGTGTTCGAAAAATGGGTCCGGGTGGAGATGTCTTAGAGAATGCAACTGCTTTTCTAAAGATGAGATCCGCATCTAGCTTCTGATCATCAAAAGCAATTGCCATCCCATTTTCTATTGCTTGCTTCCTTAGAAGAAGTATCCCATGAACACTCTGTTTATCTGAGCTTACAAGTGAAACATTCTCTGAACATGTTAAGTCTGACGAAGTTTCTTGAGATTCAGTATCTTCTAATTGGCTTTCTGTACTTTGATCAATGGCTTCCAATGGTAATACAACTGATCCCTCCGATGCGTGTATTTCCTCAGCATTCGATATCCTGGAAATGGTTTCTTCAGCTACACCTTCAGTCTCAACATTAATCAATTCACTATCTAACAGAGATTCTTCATCAAGAGATGAGCTTGTTTCTTGAGAATGTGATTCAACAACCACAATGGATGGTTCAGAAACTCGTTGTAAGTCATCGGATGAGCTCGTGGTTAGAGAATTCAAGTCAACAGCCAAAATGGTTGGTTCGGAGGTTAAACCGGCCTTTAATTCTGATGCTTC
Organism: Utricularia reniformis; assembly: GCA_009725065.1. Lineage (NCBI taxonomy): Eukaryota > Viridiplantae > Streptophyta > Magnoliopsida > Lamiales > Lentibulariaceae > Utricularia > Utricularia reniformis. Next base: position 110,424 of record RWGZ01001092.1, read on the forward strand.
ATTTGGAATCTGAGGAGTATTGTCAATCAAGGAGGGCTTCCAATCTCTTCCTCTCCACATCAGAATATGTTCACGTTCAAACGAAATCAACACACAAGGGACAAGACTCTGCAGCAGCAAAATGTTTCTCTCAAAGGAGTGTAAAAAAATACTCTTCAAATAGATACCAAGCTCAATTGAGATACCTGGAGTTTACCACCAATTTTTTTGAAGTCCGATGGGTTCAATCCTTCACAGTTGATTCGAACCAATTCACAGATCTCAAATGCCTCGCGAACAGTTCTCACAAGGTTAGTATAGAAGCCATTTTTAGCTGTGAATCACATGTATAAGAAGATTCATATGTAAATGACAAATGATATGGAAAATCAGATCAATTTGTTGACATACCAAGCTTGCATATTGGTGTAAGTTGACGACCCTTTTTACGCATTTCACGAACTTCATCTAATGTCAAGCCCTCGGGAACATGTTTTATTAATCTCGGGTACACCGGAGTAGCAGGTTTCCACAACATGAGAGGAAAGCGAGGCCGTGTTTTATGGTTATAGTTTCGTCCCCGAAAAAGGTATAATGTTCCACCTCTGCTGTAGATAATCTTACCTCCAGTCTTTTCCTGCGCAGAATGAAATGAATATACTTTTAAACCAATAAACCTTTCAGAAACACATGCATTCATTTCTGAACAAGATCAAAGTAATCAAAATCAGGCTGCAACTGTTAGCTCGTTAACACAAATGAAGATTCCCGAAGATAAATTATTCAGTCATAACAATTATACCAAAAGGTTGATCACATAAGTTCTTTAGGGTCCTAAGCTTTTTAGCATTGAACTTGGAACACAGTGGAACCTTTTTGTCATTTTTAGCAAAGACACAATCATTTTAATAAAAAAAAATCATTTACAATCAAGAAAAGCAAGAAGAACATACCAACCTCCAAATGTTCACAGATATTTTTCATGTCTATGGTGCATACGCCGAGGCACTTTATTTTGCAAACTCTTCTTCGCTTCCAAAGAGCATGAATATTGTCCAGCATATTATGTGTCAAGCCATCCCTACCTGAACAGGAATATACATGCAATAATTAGCACAACACTAGAACCAATCAAATTGTTCATATCTAATGTTGCCAGAAATAACCAGAATTGTGCCAGAGTTACTGAACAGAAATCCTCAAAAAGGTGTTTGAATGGCAACATTTTCTTAATAAAACAATGATATGTTTTAGAACAAGCAAAGAATAAAGCCAGTTCATAGTAACAGCATACCCATATTCAACTGCCGTCTTGACTTTTTGCAGCTAAGGATGAGTTGCCATATTTCCTCCTTTGTCAATGGCTCACCCATGATTTCTTCCCGTGACATGACATACTTTGGCCCAGAACCCGCAAGAAAGGGCCCTGGAGCCTGGACTGACTTCACGCCCTTTTTATGAGGAGGCGGCAACTTGAATGAATCAAACTCGGGTAATGCCTTTTTAGCCATAGGCTTCTTCCCCATCCATGGCTTTGCCATCGTGCTAGGACCAAATGGAGACACTAATGGTTCCCGTAACTTCAACGGCTTCAACTTTGGCGTTTCAGTGTAACTGTACTGATACAAGAATGGCGCCTCCGGCATTTCATAAGAGACTCCATGTTCATCTATTCGGAAGTTGGGCTGAGGAGAACCTTCGCTTTCTTTTCTACTTTCCATGGCAGGGATTTTTCGGGGTTTCACTAAAGGTTTAAAGGCGGGATGCACAGTCTTCGCGGGAGAAGAATTTGGGGGTTTGGAATATTTAGATGATTTTCCTGGAATCGACGGCGATGACGGGGCTGACGGCGTACCAGTGGAATGCTTTCTGGTAGTGGGGTGAGGCGGAGCAGGATTATAGTTGTGGGTAATGGCCAGGGCAGCGTCGAAGCGTTTTTCGAAGAGGATTTGATCTTCCAACTCTTTCTGCGTGCGCTGACGGAGATTGAATTCCCTAGCGTTGGCATTGTTCCACCGAGAGAATCGGATTTCGGTGACCCGATGGTGAGGTAGTGGGCGAAACTTCGGCGGCGAAAAGAGGGGAAATTGGGTTTCTAGAGCCATTTCTTTCTATCCCTAGCCAAACAAGCTGCCCATGGAATGAACTATCATTTCAATTTTGAAAGCCGAGTCTGTTAAGGTTATCTTGTTTAAGAAATGGGTTCATTAAATACCAAATATTAATCCCTCTAATCAGGCCTACGTACTAGAAAAAAGGGGAGCGGTGTCAAATTACAGCCCACCGTTGGGTTGGCCGAAGCAGCGAAAATGATGAGGATAATTCCGATGGCGTTCACGGTTAAACCTTCACTATCGTCAATGGGCTACGCCGCCCCGATGTCCTTCTATTCCAATACCTTTCATGTTAACGGTATGCTTCTTTCGTTCATTTTGTTCCTCGCTTTATCCGATTTTCTTATTTATTTTGCTGGATGCTGATTGGTTTTTCGGTAGCTGTTAAGATAAAACATCAGCGTAATCTGCAATCGCCCCCTGTAATATCATCATGGGCCGGGAAACATGCGTCTAGGCGAGAAGTGGTTTATTTGTTAATCTTCTCTTTGCGCTTCATTCTGATGTCATTTGCGAATGAAGGTTGATTCTTGTTTGATAAGTTTCTGAGTTAAGTAATTGGGAGGATACGGAGCTTTGTCACTGGTTTTCGGTCATTTTTTATTATAACTCCGCAATTTGAATCAAAGGTTGGGGTAGTAGGCGTGAGAGAAACTGTATATTTACATTCACGGGTAGCTAAGCTCCATTTTTCTTTGCCAAAACGAATATCCAGACTTTGTTGTTGAAATATTTATACATGTGAAAATCAAATATAAAGATTATTTTGACAAGTCGTCTCAGTTGATGATCTGAATCTTTTCCAGCTGCAAGAAAGCTGCAACCTTTTGGCCCTCGAACAATTAAGCTATTTAAAGGAGCAACTGGCAGCATATCAGCTACTGCTGCAAGTGGTGCGGCACAGGCAACTACTACAACACAAGAAAATATTTTGGAATGGGTTAAGAAGGACAAGAGGAGAATGTTGCATGTTGTCTATCGAGTTGGGGACTTGGACAGAACAATAAAGTACATACATTTACTTACAGGCTGCACGTTTGATTTTCCACATGACTATAATGGGATTTAGTCAAACTTAGAATAAATTATGCAGATTTTATACTGAGTGCCTTGGAATGAAACTGCTCAGGAAGCGCGACATTCCAGAGGAAAAATATGCTAATGCTTTTCTTGGGTATGGATCAGAAGATTCTCACTTTGTAATTGAACTCACCTACAGTAAGTATTTTTTTTCCGAATTCACAAACAGACTTCTAAGCCATGCCTGGTTATTCAGATACCCAATAGATATGGTTAATATATTGTTGTTCAATGTCCTAATTCTTCACTTTTGATTGCATTTTCTGGTACTAGATTATGGAGTTGAAAAGTATGATATTGGGTCTGGATTTGGACATTTCGGGGTTGCAGTTGACGATGTAAGTTTGTGCTTTTCAATTTATCATGCAGTTCTTTATAAATATAGTAATGGGAATCCTTAAAGTGAAGTGTTTATATATTCCTATCTTCAAGTGAATATTGTAACATTGGGTATATGAATATGCATTAAAAAAATGGAATAGTGCAGTGGCTATCGGCAAGCAATTGTCTGTATTGATCAATATGTACCTTGTAACATAATGCAGCAAGGATTTGGGGTCTTTCTGCTAATCTTATCGTGGTAACAATGTGAAAACAACTAGTGATTGCTCTCCAACCTAGTAGTGCAATCTCGATTGCCATGCTACTAACTTTTATTTGCAAATGTTTTTTGTCTTCATTTTTCCCTGATTCCCTCGAGTTTGGAACATGTGCCTTTAATTTCCACTCTGTTTTAACTTGTCGAAGGTCTTGACGCATTGTTATTGTAGAAATGATACAATTGTTTTAGATAAACACCTTTTTCAATGTTTCCGCTGATGGTTTGCCTCGAATGAAAGGTTGCGAAGACTGTTGATCTCATCAAAGCTAAGGGTGGTAAAGTTAGCCGAGAACCTGGACCTGTCAAAGGTGGAAACACTGTTATTGCATTTATAGAAGACCCTGATGGTTATAAATTTGAACTATTGGAGCGGGCTGCTTCACCTGAGCCTTTATGCCAAGTAATGCTTCGTGTTGGAAATCTAGATCAATCCATTGAATTCTATGAGAAGGTAAGGCTCCTATTGCTAGTGATTCTTCATATTTTCTCCTATCAATCTATAGGATCACATGGCTAGGTTGATTGATGCTTCCGGCTTTTGTTTTATTCCCTTCACGTAATTCTGAATACAAATTTCTTCATTAGGCATTTGGAATGGAGCTTCTTCGTAAGCGAGACAATCCTGAATACAAGGTAAAATTTCTATATATGTAATCAAGAGTGATGTCAAATTGTGGAGTGAAATGAATAACGCCATCCCTGTTTCATTTTATTCTTCTTGAAGTCAGCATAATTTCTGTGATTTTTCTTCTACTCTTTCACCTTTTGTTATTTCGTCACTGTGTCATACTGACCTTTGCTTCAAACAAATTAGACTTTTTCCCTTTTTTGAAGAATGTTTTGCTGATTCTCTTAATTTTATTAGTTGGGTTTTACAATGCTACAGAGCGTGGAGAGATGTAACATATCTCTTATGTTTAAAATGACGACACACAAATTTGGTCCTTATAGTTTCTTAGTTTTAACAATTTTGATTCCCAAAGTGCTATGATTGTAGTAATTTTGATGCCCAAATTATGAAGATGACAAACTGGTCTTAATACTTTCTAAGTTTTGGCAAATGAGTCCATAAAGTTTAGTTTGTATGCAATATTTGGTCTTTAAAGTTTTGGTACCGATTTTGCCACTTTGGGTATCTGATTAGAAGACCAAATCTGCCAAAACTTTAAAGTTCAGACACTAAATATGTCATTACAAATTATGGGGACCAATTTTGCCAAAACTATCAAAGTTTGGGGATTGAAGGTGCAATTTTATCGTTTAAAATGGTAGTTTTCTTGTGTGATGCTTATGCTTATGTTTAGCATATTTATCTATAATTGTGTAGTATACAATAGCAATGATGGGGTATGGCCCTGAAGATAAAAATGCTGTAATAGAGCTGACATACAACTATGGTGTTACTCAATATGACAAAGGCAACGCTTATGCTCAGGTTCCTCCTCAACCCAAATATCATTAATCCGAGTTTCAGAATGGTGATTATGAGTCATTTTCTCCAGATTGCAATAGGGACAGATGATGTTTATGGTACAGCAGAAGGAATTAGACTATGTGGTGGAAAGATCACAAGGGAACCTGGACCTTTACCTGGCATCAACACCAAGATTACGGCATGCCTCGATCCCGATGGTTGGAAAACGGTAAATTCTTATATGAAAAACAAGATGTTTGTGTAGTCTTATTTTCGCACTGAATATTATTGCAGGTTTTTGTTGACAATGTGGATTTTCTCAAGGAACTTGAATAGAACCCCATACAGAGGATGCAAATATTGGATGGTATGTTTAATTTGCTTTTGTAAATTAGGCTTATGGGAAGTTTAAGAGACATGTTGGCTTTCTATTCCTTAAATTCGGATCTTCATTTTTCAATAATTACTTTATTTAATAACCCCCCCAATCTTTTTCCGCCGGGTCTTAAAATCACTTGCATCCACCAAACACGATTTGTTAACGTGATAGCATACAGCTATGTTTTCAAACCGTCGATTGAACAATCGGTTCGAATTGGTTTTTAGTGAACCGGAGATTTTTCGGTTCGGTTCAAATAGAAGGATATTTTAAAATATTTATAGTTTAGATACCCGTTTACCTGAACCGGAAACTAAAATATCGTTTTAAAAACATAGGGGTACAGTTCAAAAGTGATGCATCATTTCACATAAAAGAAACATAGCGTCTTCACTGTCACTAAACCACTTCAATAAACTAAAAGTGTTTATGAAAAAACCATCAGTTTTTGTTTAGACTTAGAGATAACAAAGAGAAAAATGTGGGGAGAAGTATGATGTTAAATATCAAAGCATACAAATGAAGCTCAAGCAAACTAAATATCGTTGAGATCTTCCCATTGTTGAAGATGACTTGGTTTATATAGTACCAAAACCTCTAGATAAAAGCTATAATGGGGAGTTTTCAACCATTATAGCTCCCATGTTGGAGGCATAAAGATTTGTTGGCTAACATTCCACCATAATTTGAATTTTCCTCATAAATCCTTTGCCACTACACAATTCCAAATGAGATGCTTGTATATCTTTTCCTCTCTTGAACACATGGACACATGCCACATGTCCTATAATGATTTTACGATTGAAAAGCAGTTGTGATGTTGGGAAACACGTTCCATTAAGAGAATCCATATAAAAAAATTGATTTTTTTTTGCTACCTCCATTTCCACCAATTTAATTCCATGGAGGGAGATTGAGAGACATGGTTAGAAAGCATGGTCAAGTAAAGTGTATTACTCTTGGAACACTTCGTTCATCTCTCTCCAAAATTTAGCTTCTTTTGTTTCTGGATTAATAATAGAATTATTAAGTAGCTTTTGAAGTGGATTTCTTTGGGATATCGCTCCCCTTTACTAAGTGCCCCGGAAGAGGTAACCATTGCCACTCGCCTTCAGTCAAATTTCCCATTTCCGTGCATAGCTTAATTTTAGAGAGAGCATAGATTCTGGAAACTGGCCTTAACGCTAAACCATCATCTATTTTTTACATGGAATTTAATTCTTTTACCATTGTCAATTTTTCACACCACATGAAAGGCATCATTATGAAATGTGGCTATGCATTTTCCAATGACATCAATTATATCACACCATGGTGTTCCGGATACATGATTACTAGAACTATCTAAACCTCTCGACACACTATATATCGATCTTATAATTTGGTTCTATTGAGTTTTTTCTTCCGTATGGAATCTTCCTAGTAGGGGTGAGCAAAAATTTTGGAATACCGAATACCATACCAAAATTTTGTTATTTCGGTATTTAATATTCGGTTTGGTATTTATTTTTATGAAATTATGAAATTTGGTTTGATATTCGGTATATACCGAATTACGAAATTAATTTATATAATATTTATATATTTTAAAATTTTTAATTAAGTTATGATTTCTTCCATTATTAATATCGAATTTTGATATTTTGACATATTGGGAAGTCATTAGTATGAGATTTCATATACTTGTTCAAATGACTCATTATATTATTGTTATGTGAATCTACACAATTTATTCTGAGTCTGCTATTGGAATATAAACTTGAAGAATTGAAGATTGTTTTATTATATATATACAATAATATGATCAATGACTTAATCATTGTCTTTTTAAAATATTTTTCTATGTATTTGATTTTAGACATGCATTAGATATTCTTGATTATTTTTTTAGGTTATTTAACTTTGGTATTTTGATACCAATAACGAAATACCGAAATTATTTCGGTTCGATACCAAAAAAATATTAGATTGAAATCGGTATTCGATTTTGTTGATAATTTTGTATTCGATATTTCAATATTTAGTTTGGTTTGTTATTTGGTACCGAACGCTCACCTTTGCTTCCTGGCTAATTAATATTTGAGCTTGTATTTTATCTCATTATCCAAATTCCAACTTCTAGATTGTCTCAAATTACATACATTTCTCCCTACTTATCATTCAGCGACTTGTACAATGAATGGAAAGCCATTGCTGATAGAATCATCAGCATGCGACAGCAAATTTTCGATGCTTTACAATCCAAAGGTAAATCAATCCGTTGCTTATGTGATATACAAGTTTGGAATGCTTTCAAGTCACAAAAATACTATTACCACAAGCCCTTGGTATGGAGTTAACTATTTTGAAATCTCAGTCATGTTTCTGTTGGGTCTGGCAGGCAAACTTTCACTGGTTTAAACAGCAGTCAAGTTGCCTTCATGACAAAAGAATATCATATCTACATGACATCTGATGCGTAAGGAATCTTAAGCTGTTAACTTGCTTTAAGAAGATTGAATTTTCTCATATATTGTCAATTCACTTGAATTATCTCAGCTTATATTTACTAAAAATAGATCTTAGTTTTCTCTTTTCTGTTTTGAACTTTCCTTAATCCTTGGATCACTTTACATTTGTGTTATACTTGTATATAAAGATGGAAAATCATGTATTGATCAAGATCACAGAATATGGATTCTGATGCATCGTCTTCTCCGAAAAAATACTACGTCCAGAGCCCCTCACGAGACTCACACGATGAGACGGACAAGTTCTCTTCAGATCGCAGCAGTCCTTACTACTCTCCATCAATTCCACGAACATCCGCATCAGCATCCACCAATATAAGCCGAATATCCGGTCACCGGAGGCAATGGAACAAGCATTACTGTGAGATGGTAGTAGAGGAAGAACGTGGTGAACAAGACGAGTATGTGAGGCGCTTTGGATGCGTGACATACATTATCTTGGCTCTCGGGCTCGTTGTTCTCGCCTTTTGGGGTGCTGCCAAGCCTTACAAACCTCAAGTTAGTGTCAAGGTACATTTCCTTCTCCATTTTGAGTCCTTTTCATAAAATGATCTTTTATAATAAGTACATTGTTATATAAAGAGCGTGATGGTGAACCATATCCACATGGGGCATGGATCGGATCGATCAGGAGTACCGACGATGTTGTTATGGATGAATTGCTCGGCGAACTTGACGATATCGAATAAGGCAATGTTCTTTGGGATTCATGTAACTAATCCTTATGCAAATCTCCTCTTCTCCCAAGTCACAATAGCAACCGGCAAGGTCTAGTTATATATTCATACTCGAGCTAGAAAAATGTTCGTATTCCATGTAAAATTTTGAATCGTTAGTGCAGTTTGAAAGATATTATCAACCAAGGAAGAGCAAGAGGAGCGCAAGGGTGACGTTTGTGGGTAAAGGTGTTCCGCTTTACGGTGCCAGTACGATGTTCGCTGCATCAGTTAACGGGGTGCATGGTATTCCGATGATGTTGGAGATTCAAATCGATTCAAGAGGATATTTTTTGGGTAAATTGTTTAAAACTAAGCATAATAGGAGGCACATTTCTTGTTCCTTGTATGTGGATCCTCACAAAGACTTGAACCAAAAAATAGAAACATGTAAATACACAATGTAGAGTAGAACCCCAATAAAATCAACTATATTCACAACATTGAATCAATAGTTTCTACATTACTTTAACTTTTAGAAGTGTTTTAATTTTTAAAAATTTATTTTTTAAATTTGATATCATATGAAAATATGACATTTTGTTGGGAATATTAGCAACGATTTGAAACAAATAATTCTAATGTATGTGAAGAAAAACAATACAATAATTTTAACATGATATTACCACATTATAGACCAAGAGTTTGCATTAAATTAGATAATAAAATCAAATAATATCCAATATTTATTCATATCATAGTATGGTAGTTATATATATTATCATTATTTGATAAATAATTCAACCAAAATGTCATTGTATGATCAACTTCAATATATACTGATCAACACATGCACACTCATCGTATAACAATCATATGCAATGCTCGAATCAGTCTTCACATCCCGGTTCAAAATTCTTATCTCATCGTGTAAAACATGTTCACAAGTCTAATTCAATATGCGATTGTCTGTCTCTCCAAATACATAAAAAAACATCATCGGATTTCAAAGTCACACGATATACTTCGATCACCCAATTGAGCGCGTCTAACATATTTTTTCACAATAGCTGGATTGCTATAACCGACCCCATTGAGTTCGCCGCCATAGAACTCAAAGGTCACACCACATGTTCGACATTATTTTTCGAGTATGCTCTTCTAAAAGGAAGATTAGTTCTAACAATTCTGTCGCCGTCTACCAAAACCACATGGAAATCACCATCAATGATCTATACCTCTTGGCATCATCATATCTAATCTAATCTTACTCCAATTCTTTGTAATTTACACGCTTAACAATCAATTTATTTTCTTATCCTTACAAAAAAGATGATAAAAAAAGAGAAAGCAAAAGCAAAAAAAGCGTTTGGTGGGCATTGGCCAGGACATCCCACATGATACCACTCCAAAAATTCAAATTTATATTAATTTAAATTTCTCAATTTTTTTAAATTTTCGATGGTCATTCCCCTTGTATTTGTATAAAATTAAAATACCCATATTTGAGAGTTTCCATAACCGGTTTGTTTTGGAAAAAGAAATATATGAGTTTGAAGAATTGTTTATTGTTTTTTAAGTAAGAATAATTTAGATTCAGAATTATTTAAAAAATTAGGTAGTTTCTTTAGGTTAGTAGTATAATGTTGTTATTACTCTCGTACAAAGACGATGTACTCAGTATATACCTAGTATGTATATGATATAACAGTGTATCAGACTTGTTCAGTATACAGATGAAACATGTTTTAAAATATTTGAATTTCTTACTCTACTTATAATATTTGAATTACTTTGAAAATTATTTAAATTAATTTTTCCATTTTTTTTTATTTTATGTTGGTGAATTAATGGTCGTAGTTTTAAAACTTTGTACATATCATCTTGGCTGCCGTCGACTTTGAGATTCAAGATGGATTTCAGTATTTAGGTTTCTGCAGTTGCTCGGTTTGTAGGTTTTGTTTGTAGTTTAGCATTTTTTTTCTATTTAACATCAATTATAAGGAATTTGTATAGTCTGGCCCATGTATAATAATACATCATGATTATATTCCCAACTTAAAATCTGAAAAAACACTTTTTAGAAAAAATAAATTAATAAATCTCAATAACAATTCACAATGGTTCAACAACAGTTAAACGACGTAATAAAAATGCTTATTCAAAACACTAATGGTGACAATTCTCGGTGTAATTTATCTAGTTAATATGGTTAATAAACCACACATGCATATATTATATATAATGAAGGGTTATTTAAGAAAAAGTATAATATAATACATAATGAGTAATTTAGATTCGTTATTTATGTTCAAAAGTCAATAAAGCCTTAAATCAAGAACAATGATTTGCTAATTCCATCAATAAAAACTTACTGTTTTTGTAATTTTACATTAATTAATCACATATTTTTTTTAATGATGGTTTTGAGAAAGTAATAAAGTAAAATTAGTGAGGAAAAAAAGGGAAAAAGAAATGTTATGCTTATCATTTCCAGAGCATTCCTTCTTTCGTCTCTGTCCGAGCTGTAGACAGAGAATTCGTTGTAGGTATAGCGGTTAAGCAAAAGAATTGTGGATTCGGGTTTTTTGTTGGTTTTAGAATTGGGTTGTTAAGGGTTTTCGACAATGTCGTCGCCGGCGCCTGAAGCGGCACCCATACTGCCGGCGGCTAATAATACTGCTCCTCCACCAGAAACTTCCTCGCCGCCAGCCCCGATAGTGGTACCTCCACCAGAAACTTCCTCACCGCCTGCTCCGGCAGTAGTGTCTTCACCACTTGAAGCACCGCCGCCAGTGAACGCAACTACTCCAGTGAGTACTCCTCCGCTGGCGTTTTCTCCGCCATCTCCGGCTCTTACGCCAGGCACTACCCCGTCTCCTCCAAATGCTCCATCTCCGTCTGGATCCGTAGTTCCGACGCCCCCAACACCTGCTTCGGGTATTGGCACGCCGCCGGTCCCAAGAACGCCTTCTGGTAGGGCTTCTCCGCCACCACCAAGGAGAGCTAGTTCCCCTCCGTCCCCATCGGGAACTATGGGATCTCCACCGTCTTCCAGTGATTTTCCAGGAATATCTATAGGAGTGGTGGTAGGGGTAGCCGTCGCAGGTGTAGCAATTCTGCTCGTTTTAACTTTGCTTTTTCTTTGCTGCAAGAAGAAGAGAAGAAGACCAGCTTCAGAGTACTACATTACCCCTCCACCTCCTGGACCTAAAGGTTACCAATTCTTTACAAGGTTTAAATTTCCAGCTCTTGATTATTTTCTTCTTCATTATGAACTGTGTTCCCATTTTCCCGTTGGCTCTTCTGTGAGGGATGATCTTCGTGCTAAATTTGGTTTATTTTAATTTGAACTTGATGATGCAATAGGCAGTGTGATGACATTTAGAATTATAGCACTTAGAAGGAAAAATGAACTTTTCTTGATACATTTTCTTTAGTAACCAAGCATGGTTAGATTTAGATATAGTTTCTTAATCTATTTTTTTGGGTGTCTTGCAGTTGATTCTTATGGTACTTCAGTACAAAATTGGCAGCAAAATGTGCCACAACAACCTAATAACATGCTGGCTGTTCCTCCTAAACCATCGCCACCACCCGGAAGCGCATCAAGACCACCGCACCCCCAGCAGTCCCCTCCTCCACCTGCTCCTTTTTTAAGCAGCAGTGGAGGCTCTGGTTCTAATTATTCTGGTGCTGAAGCTCCACTTCCTCCACCATCACCCAGCTTATCATTAGGCTTTTCGAAAAGTACCTTCACGTATGAGGAACTAGCAGTGGCTACAGATGGATTTTCAGATGCAAACCTCCTTGGGCAAGGTGGTTTTGGATATGTGCACAAGGGAATGCTGCCAAATGGTAAAGAAGTCGCAGTTAAACAGCTAAAAGCTGGAAGCGGTCAAGGGGAACGAGAGTTCCAGGCCGAGGTTGAGATAATCAGCAGAGTGCACCACAAACATCTTGTATCGTTGGTTGGATATTGCATCACTGGAACCCAGAGAATGCTTGTATATGAGTTTGTTCCAAACAACACATTGGAATTCCATTTACATGGTTAGTACATATTTCAGTAGTCCTTATTTCTTTGATTCAATGCTGAAAATGTAGTTATATGGATTGCCATGATTACTTACATGCAACATAATTGTGTGTTGCAGGAAGGGGAAGACCTGTGTTGGACTGGCCAACACGATTGAAGATTGCTTTAGGTTCTGCAAAAGGACTTGCTTATCTACATGAGGATTGTAAGCTCCCTGAGATAATATCTATCAAAAATCCGATAATAAACATCGTGATATTTTTTACATTGGATCTGATGTGTCTTTGTTCGCCTCCGGTAATAAGGTCATCCAAAGATTATTCATCGGGATATCAAGGGATCTAACATCCTTTTGGACTTCAACTTCGAAACGAAGGTGATTCTTGTACTTACAGGTTAGATGAGTTTTTTGGTGTGTTAGTTGATACTCATCTGCAATTTGTTTGCTCAGGTTGCAGATTTCGGTCTTGCAAAATTCTCTTCTGATGCAAATACTCACATATCTACCCGAGTTATGGGAACCTTTGGGTAGGAAAATATATTTGATGCTAGTTGTTTCATGGATACTTAAATGTTGCTATTCATTTAGGTATCTGGCTCCTGAGTATGCCTCATCTGGGAAACTTACAGATAAGTCAGATGTGTTCTCATTTGGTGTGGTGCTTCTCGAGTTGATTACCGGCCGTTGTCCGGTTGACACAACTCAATCTTTCATCGATGATAGTTTGGTCGATTGGGTTAGCTTATTAGATATAATCTATTTTCCAGTTATTCTTTGATTGAGAAACAAAAATGTGTGCGTACAGGCTAGACCTTTACTCACACGAGCACTTGAAGAAGGGAACTTCAACTCTCTTACCGATCCACGACTAGGAAACAACTACAACCACAATGAGATGTCTCGTATGGTAGCATGTGCAGCTGCTTGTGTTCGTCACTCTGCGAGGAGGCGTCCTAGGCTGAGTCAGGTCGGGTGTATTCTTTATTTGACTCTGTAACGAAAGGTTGCCACTGAGTGTTGTTACAGGTTGTGAGAGCATTGGAAGGTGATGCATCTCTAGCTGCTCTGAACGAAGGAATTCGTCCAGGACAGAGCACGTTGAATAGCTCTTATGGAAGCTCAGATTATGATGCGTCTCAATACAATGAGGAGTTGCATAAGTTCAGGAAGGTTGCGTTGGGAAGCCATGAATATGGGAGCAGTGACCAGTACAGCAATCCGACAAGCGAATATGGTTTAAACCTTTCGGGATCGAGCGGGGAAGGGAAAAGAACAGCAAATGTTTAACTCATTCCAAAATGTATTATGAACGCTCCTCATTTCTTCAACTTCTTTCTCATTCTTTTGTAATCTCCTCATTAAAAAACTGACTCTCGGGACAATATCGATTTCTTTATAGATTCGATATTCAATATTATTGTATTTTAAAGTTATTTATTATTGTTGTTTAACCACACAATCACCCGCACAACTTTGGGGTCACACCCAACACACGCCATATAGGAAGATCTCTCATGGTTGGCGATTTCCATGAGCAATTACGTAAAACGAGATGGAATATGATATGTAAGAAAGGCTGCGGAATTTGCAACCACCTTCCAGCAACAGGCAACTGCAATGCAAACAATGGCCATTTTTTGCAATGGATTCAATCATTTACCACCATTTTTTCACATACACATCATCTCAGCCCAAAGCCACCTCATCTATGGAAAAGAGTGCAGTAAAACAAACACACCCCAACACTATGTTTCTCTTCATGTTGGTTCCGCATAAAACTTACAAAATTAGGGAGAAGTCAAAATGTAAGGCTCTTTTAACTCAACAACAAACTCATCCAACAATGGTAAAACCGAATGTAAACATCAAATATCCATAATATAATGAGTCTTAGCTCTGCTCATCGTCATTCGCAGCTCTCTCCGCCGCCGCAGCAGCCATCAATTCATCAAACTTTTCAGTCTTGCCAAGCACTATAACAATCTAGAAATTGGTATAGACAGGGTTGAGAAATATAAAGCAATTAGTATTGGTGAGTTGATTAATAAGGCCATTTTACTCACTGACTTGGTTTCTTCATGCAAAAAAAAGCAGCCCATGAAAATAAGTGATTGTAATGAAGAAAAATGACAAAAAACTAAAGCAAATGTATACCATCATCTCCAAATATGGGAATTAGAAAAATTGAAACAATTATGCCATAAAAAAAAGAAGCAAAATTAAGAATGCGAATACTGGAAATCGACCATAAACTTACTTTGGCTTTCGAAATGGGTCTCCCTCTCGGCCCATCTCTGATGTCAACAGTTGAGGTCATTATCTCTGCAATGTCAAATGTTTTTTTCTAATTAGGGAGGAAGTATCATAAGATTGTTAATTGAGGGACTGGAAACATAAAGCATTACTCTTCTCAATGGCGAATCCATTATTCTTCAAGATCTCAGCAATACTCACGACGGAAGATATAGCTATACCAAGATTAATAAAATTAAATATCATTAGCAAACAAAAATAGCACTTGGTTACAAACTAATGAAGCCACAAACAATATGAAGTAGAAGTAGGCAGATCATCAGAAAAAAAACAAACACGCAAAGATATTCAAATTACACTAAATTAAACAATGTGCAATTAGAAACATAAACATAAAAATTTCTCACTCGAGAGCAATTAATCTCGCAAATAACGATGTCTATTTCAAGTCCAAAGAAAAATTTTAAAATATATAAAACGATAAAAAAAGAAAAATACCCATCCCAAGAGCAGAAAGCTCCACCTCATTATGCACCTGCATATACCTCTGCATTTTCAAAGTACCCAGACATCAGATCCCAGTATATTATCCGACTGAAAGCCGTACCCTCCATAACAAACTAGGTTTCATTAAAAAAAAGATACCTTGGAAAGATTGACGTAGAAGAAGAGAGGCTTCTTCGAATTGGAAACCTGAATTCTATTTCTTTGTACATCTCCAGAGATGCTGGCATTCGCCACTCCTTGAGTGATTTCCTCCATTTATTTCTCTTCTACTTTACCAATTAGGTCAAATTGTTGAAAGTAGCAAACTAATTGAAGCTTTCAGGTAATGGCAAGGGCAAGAGCTTGCTTATCTAGAAGTATGGCTCTTATTAGATGCGAAGGAAACTAACGGATGCGATCGTTCCCATTTTATTTGAAAGTGAAAATTCAAATTATCAAGTAAATCTTCATGTTCGTTCGAATAGCTTGTTCGTATAATTTGTTCGAACATGTTTGTATTATTTGTGCGAAATTCATCTAAATAGTTCTTCATTTTTTAATTGATCTCCATTTTCTGTAGAAATTGGTTCATCATAAAAAACAATAACTTCATCCAATGGGTTCCCTGACGGTGATGAGCATTCGTCTTATTACATATTTGATATTTTGAGAGTTTTGTAGAATATCAAATATCTTCTCTTTTCAATCTTTTGAATCCAATGAAAAGTTGATAATTGATTCACAACCGCCGTTAGAGTCACATTTGTTCACGAAAATATTCATGTTCGTTCAAATTATAAACGAACAAAAAATAATATTCGAACAATGTTCATATTTTTATTCGAACGAACGAGCACGATCACATATGAGCCGAACACATATTGTTCACGAACTGTTCGGATCGTGTAACAACCCTATCTAGATGCCTTACTTCTATAAACAACCGCTTCTTCAATTTTGCTCTTCAGGGGTAATATTGTATTTTATGACTTTATTCGAATATTCACTATTTTTTATATGAAAAATTTTAGTATTTATTATTATTAATTACATTTTAGTTCGTCTAGAATAATTTTCATATTGACAATGTGTGTTAATTGGATAGTTAATTCTAAACATAAATATTATATTGCACGATTCGTGGGATGCATGTCTTTCAACGCACACCCCACGTACCGAATGCAGGGTGCACAAATTTTTGGGAGGTGCATGATGATAAAATTTGTATTACGATTGTGTTTATTTTATCTATTCTGTTTTTCTATAATGGAATTCAATATCTCATTTAACATAAATTATTTCAATTTTATTCCATCCTCATAACATAAATTTATCAATGTTTCTTTTTATAGAAAATTTCTTATGTGTTATCCTAATTTCTAGGGTTTTTAATCAAACTTGAAAAATATTTGTAAATATTTGTAAATATTTTTCAAAATTTTGATAGAAAAAAGTCGTTGTTTAATATTCGAACCAATCCAATATAAGAATTTACAAACTTGTAGATATAGAGTCAATAATGATAATTCATAGAAAACAATGATATTATATATTATATAATTAGTAAATATAGAGGTACTAAAGATATATATATTATTATATATTTCAAACGAAACATATAAAATATGTTTTTTGACATAATGAAAAATATTTGTATTGAATAGGAAGTGTATTTCAAACTTATTTAAATATCAAATGTATTATCTTATACAATTTAAATTTGAAGAAAAATTGAATAAATTTAATGCAAATCTTATTGTTATAAATTTGACTATTAATTTGTAAATGTTTGACTTTATATTTAAATATATACATTTTTATTAAATTATATTAAAGCACATCAAATGTTTGACTTAATTAAAAATTTACATACCCCACACGTTGAATCTCGCAGATGTACTCGTGCAACCTAGCATAAATACGATCAACCCAATTTTTTTATGGTTGGGTGTAACTTAGATTTTGGGTGGTTTTAAATTAGAAAAATTAAAAGAATGTTTTTTGTTGAGTTTGATTATAGTGATTTAGGTTTTGAGTTGACAGGAATAACCCAAATATTATGTATAATACATAATATACAATGTATATAAAATATTAAGGTGTACGTACATGCATTGTTTATTTATTACCATTCTCATCGCAAATTTTCTCTCCAATTTACAAATTTTATTCTCATTTGTATGTTTTTTGTGCAACTTTATTTTCTTTTGGTTCTATCACTCATCGTTATGCAATTTTGTTTTCGTAACATTTATTAGAATCTATTTTATTGGTTTTGATGATGATATTGATATACATTGTTTGAATCAATGTTTTAATATAAGAATATTTTCATTTTGTGTCATCAAGCATTTCTATCTTATTTTGCTTTCATAGTTTATTATATTATATTAAATCTCATTCTCTATCATATTACAAAAATCTAATTAGTCATTATTATCCAATTTAGTTTAATGTACGACTTGGTTATTACTGAAGGTTAGACTATCTGTAACGGTGGAGAAAGCCGTATGGATATACGGTTTTCTCCGCCGTTATCTCCTCCACGTCAGCGTCTATGATTACATGGGCGCTGACATATCATAATGGAAATACAGGGCGCGGACAAGGGGTTGGGCACCCATTGTCTGCCGAAAAAGCTTTTTTTAATTTTTTATTTTATTTTGTTTATTATTTATATTCTATTATATGATTTATATTTATTTAATTATATTATATTAATCAATTAAATTATATATATTATTTATTATATTATAATTAAATATAATTGTATTAAAATTATGTATATTAATTTAATATTAAATTAATATACCTTCTAATGAGAACTCTAGGACCGGGTACCTTGTGATGGGTAAGACCCAGCAACGATTGAACCAATTCAAATGGCGAAAATGAATCCTATAGCCCATTTATACCTCTGATGAAGAGCGGCCCGATGTTCAACTGGAGGACCAAAGCTGACCTTGACAAAATAAAACGTTTTCTGCCAGCTCGCACCTGGGTTCGGTCCGAACGGTTACAACTCACGTTTACCATGCTTCGGGCCTTCCCACATTTACCACGCTTCGGGCCCAATCACGCAGGCCACGCCTCAGTCCCAGCCTTGTTTTACATCCCTCGATAACAACCTCTAACAACCTGTCAGATGCGGTTACGGAGCGTGATTTACACACGCTATGAACTCTATAAATACAGAGCAAGACGACGGAAATAACAGGACCCTTTGGACGCGGAAGAACAGGTTGTTACCCTGCCGGAATTCTTACCGCTTTCTTTACCTTGTCATTTTCATTAGTCTCTCTTGTATTGACTATGAGTTATTTCATTAGTGAACAGGCTAAGAGCATAATCAGCTCTTAGTCGAGTGGTTTTCACCCCAATTCCTGGGGTTTCCACTATATATCGCCGTGCACTTATTTTATTTCCAGCTTTTGATCGTCTTCCACACTTAAAACAAATCAGAACCGAGTTCGTTTGTTGAACGAACCGGACGACTGTTGGTACCCCCTGAAAAGGGACCATAGCAATAATTAAATATAATTGTATTAAAATTTTGTATATTAATTTAATAATTAAATTTTGTAACTTGTTTCGAATTAATTATCGAAAATGCGAGACATAATCAAATCGAAACTTACAACGTGTTTAGAGATTATGATCAACCGTAAGGTTCTATAGAATTGGAACCAATACAAAGAGTAATTTATCCTAGTTTTCAATTTTCTTGATCAATTTTAGGTGTATTTGTAATCTTTTTAAATATATTTTTAGTTAATTTATTTTAATGATAATGTAATATAATATTCAATTCTATAAAATGTAATATAAAATTTATTAAAATATTGATTTTAAACTGATTTTAAAATATTAAAATTGAAATGTAATATTTAATGATAAATGAGGTAATAAAATAATAAAGTTGATGAGATAGAAAGATAAAATGAAATTTGGAGAGAAATAAATAATGATGTGGATGAGTGAGAATTTTTAGAAGTAGAAAGAGAAAATGATGTGGATGTGAGAGAATGATGATGTGTAGAGAGATTTATACGACAGAAATGAATTTGGACGCGAACAAGGTTACAGGTAGCCTTATGCACTATGTTTTTTTGTTTTAAAATCATTTATGATTGATGAGAACTCTAGGACCAGACACCCTGTGACGGATAAGGCCCATTAACAATTGGGTCGATTCAAATGATAGAAACGAACCCTTGCAGCCCACTTGTACACTTAATAAAGAGCTGCCCGATGTTCCACGAGAGGACCGAAGATAACCTTAGGCGAAATAAAGTGTTTTCTGGTAACTGGCTCCATAGTTCGGTCAGAACGGTTACAAACCCACGTTTCCCACGCTTCGGGCCTTCACACGTTTACCACACCTCGGTCCCAACCACGTTTTACATCGCTCGACAACAACCTCTAACAAACCTGTCAGAGGCGGTTACAGAGCGTGATTTACACACGCCACTAACTCTATATATACAGAGTGCGACGACTGAAATAGGAGGACCTTTTGGACGCGTAAGAACATGCCGTTACCCTGCCGGAGTTCTTACTGCTTTCTATTCCCTTGTCATTTTCATTAAGCCTCTACTGTATTTTGTATGAATTATTTACTTAGTGAACAGGCTATGAGTGTAATTCGCTCTTAGTCAAGTCGTTTTCTCCCCAATTATTGGGGTTTCCACTATAAATCGCCTTGTCCATTTATTGTTTCCAGTTTTAATCGTATTCCACACCAAAAACAAATCAAAACCGAGTTCGTCTGCTGACGAACCGGGTGACTATTGGTACCTCCTAAAAAGGGACCATAACAGTTTGGCGCCGTCCGTGGGGACGATTCTCTAATCCAATTTGAGTTTTCTACCAGGGATAGGACAATCAAAGGCATGGCGACTGGAACTTCGACAAATGACAGTGACGTGCTTCCCGACAGTCTCCCAGCACCAACATTCACTTTGCAGGATCTGGAAGCTGTCGTCAGGAAGGTGGTACTGGAGATTACGTCGGAGAGAAGTGGAACAGAACCACAGGCTGTTTCAAGCCCTGTTCCCTAAAGTAGAGGATACGAGAGTGATCCTGACTAGCGCAGTACTGATGATGTAGAAATCATCAGGCGTGGTGTAACAACGAGGAGGCCCAGATATCGGTCTACTCCTCCCCCCCCGGCCATGGCTCTAACTCCCGCTCTTGTAATTGATCAGGAGCAGATGCAGCGGCGAATTGACGAGCTCACCAGGGAGTTGGAGAGCATGCGTGCGTTGAAGTATTGCGAACCTAATCTGGGACGCAATCCTGGTTTATTCAACAGGGCCATGGAGGCGTCAATCAGGCGAAATAAGGATGATGACTGGTGGCATAATTTGCATGCGGTCCAAACATCGTCCCAACAATCTGAAGGCGTATCAGCCGCCTTGGGAGATTTGATGCTCCCCTTTTCTGAAGAGATCTGGGCAGCAGTCCCAGATCGGCATTATCGCAACCCCGAGGGGTTGCAGACATTTCTTGGTGACGGTGATCCGATCGATCACGTTGTCGTCTTCGAGTTACGCATGGGAACGGTTTGGGCCTCAGATTCACTAAAGTGTCGCATCTTCGCGGCAGGATTGCAAGGCGACACCCGAACGTGGTTCAAAAATTTGCCGGCCCGATCCATACAGTTGTATGGCGGATTTATTCTCGCTTTTTCAGAGCAATTTGCTCCAAATGTAGGACCGCCTCGAAGCAGGCAGGAACTATATCAGCTAAAATATATCCCGGCGAAAATGAGTCTTCGGTCCTTCATGGAGAAATTCAATATGACCGCCCGGGGTATCAAGCTTGAGCTCCGGAATAAGATTGATATTTTACAGCAGGTCTTGGGACCGTGCGGCCTTTCGGCCAGCTTGGTGAAGAGCCCACCATCCACCTTGGGGAAGCTTCTTCAGAAAATCAACAAGTATATTAAGGTGGATGAAGCGCTGGGGCTAGGCTATCGGAAACCTAGCGGGAATTCTGAGCCCGCAGGTGATCATAGGGTTTCCTACCCTAAGAAGCAGTCGTGAGAAGTAGCGGCTGTGGGAGAGAAAGATGTCCCCCCGAAACAGGAGGACAATCGGGTATATTGCGAGCTGCATCATAATTGCGATCACCCGACCCTGAAGTGCCCGCTGTTGAAAGAGACAGTAGCGGCAATGAATAAAGAAAAGCCCGACCGAAATGGTCAGAAGGGCAAACGAGCAGAATCCCCCCGAAAGGGCTACCAAGGTGACGATCGTCACACACCGCGGGGAAGAGATAATCGGGGACAGTCTCGAAATTATAATGATCGGACGGAGGACCGACGGTCTCCTCCTCCAGAGCAAAACAGAGGCCAACACGGTCGAGAGAACTGTGGTTAGGGCCGAAGATGAAGATGGCGGGGACGTGGCGGCAGAGCCCCACAAAACGAGGGTGGAAGACAGGAGCAGGTTGCTCCTCCACCCGCTGAAACAGGTGCCCAACTTCCTAAAAAGTAGGCGGCACCCCGAGAAGTAGCCAGAGATATTTATGTTATCTCCGGTGGTTTGAGGATAAAAGAATCGGTCCGGGACCGAAAGAGAACCGCGCGCGGAGACTCCGCTGAGAGCTCCGAATCTGTGGCTCTGGTTAAATATGATCCAGCTGAGCGGTCACCTCCCTTCGGGGAGGACATCACTTTCACTATGGTTGATCGGGAAGGGATTATAGATCCATGCGATGATCCCCTTACAATCATTGGAATCTTCGGGAATCATGGTGTCCATAGGATCTTAGTGGACACCGGGGTTTCGTGCAATCTAATGAAGCGCGAGGTCACCGAAATGTTGGGAGCTACTGCTCATGACCTCCCGATCGCTAATATAACTCTTTGGTCGTTCGACCAAAGGAGCGTCATTCCATGCGGGAGATTTTATTCCCAGTCGCCCTTGGAGAACCATCCAATGACCGATCGGAGGATCTGGAATTCATTGTCGTTGAAGTCGACTTGGCTTACAACGCCATTATCGGACGGACCGACCTTAGTAAGTTCGAGGCTGTCCCATCTACTTATCATATGATGCTCAAATTCCCCTCCATTCATGGAGTTATTTCTGTCAAAAGGGATCAGAAAGTAGCTAGACAATGCTACATGAGCTCGTGCCGAACATTGGCACCTATCAATAGGGCCCGGGTCGATCTGCTGGAAGAACCGCCGCACCCGAGGCAAGCAATGGAACCCGTAGGGTTCAAGTTGATTAACCTGGTTGAGGATGACTCAACCAAAACAACTCGCATCAGGGCACCCTTGGCCCTTGCTTTTGAAAAAGAACTGATCCACCTGCTGAGAAGCCACGTGGATATATTCGCATGGACCCCGGACGATGTTCCGAGGATTGACCGATCCGATAGTGAACATCGGATCAACACCGAGCCTGGAACGAAGCCTGTTAGGCAGAAAAAGAGACGCTATTCTCCCGAAAAAATCGAGATTATACAGGCTGAGGTGAATAAATTGCTACGGTCGGGATTCATCAGAGTAATCCACTATACTGAATGGGTTGTAAACCCAGTAGTGGTCTCCAAACCAGATGGGAAATGGAGAATGTGCATCGACTTTACCGATGTTAACAAAAGCTGTGAATCGGACCCTTTCCCTTTGCCGCATATCGACCGACTGGTAGACGCTGTGTCTGGTAGCACCATGATGAGTACCATGGATGCTTATTCTGGGTACCATCAGATCTTCCTTGCTGAACAAGATCAGAAGAAGTCATCATTCATGACCGTAGATGGCGTTTACTGTTATGTGGTTATGCCATTCGGTCTCAAAAATGCTGGAGCAACATATCAAAGGTTGGTCAACATGATCTTTAGAGAATTGATCGGCCATAAGATGGAAGTTTATGTTGACGATATGATTGTTAAATCTATGAATGATGAAGACCACCTTTCTTATTTGTCTCGTTGTTTCGAAGTATGCCGCAAATATAAGCTTAAACTAAATCAAAACAAATGCTGCTTCGGGATCCGAAGCGGAAAATTTCTAGGATATTACGTTTCAGAAAAAGGCATAGAGGATAACCCTGAAAAGGTGCAAGATATCATTGATATGCAACCTCCAAGAAACAAGAGAGAATTTCATAGGCTTACTGCCCGACTCGCCGCACTAAGCAGGTTTATCTCAAAATCCACAGATCGAGCTCTACCTTTTTTCAGAGTGCTAAGAAAAGCAAGCCATGTAGATTGGACCGAAAAATGCGATCGGGCTTTCTCTGAGCTGAAGACTTATTTAAGCACTCCCCTGGTGATGGTAAGTCCAACTTGTGATGAACCTTTGGGGTTGTTTATTGCTGTATCAGAAGTTGCCGTCAGCGCAGCTGTAGTGACCATCCGAGACGACATTCATAGACCTGTTTATTATGTCAGCCATTCTCTGGTATTAGCTTAAACCAGATATTCCACCTTGGAGAAATTCATGCTAACTTTGAAAAAAGTTGTATCCAAACTGAAACATTATTTTGAAGGCCGAACGGTCTATGAAGGTGGTCCTTAAATAGAAGGATTTGAATGAGAGATTGACAAAATGAGCTATCAAACTCAGCGCTATGTATCTGGAATTCCTGCCCCGAAGGGCGATCAAAGCTCAGGTCCTAGCCGAATTTGTGGTTGAAATGACCCGATCGGCCATATATCTTAACCAAGAGGATGATCGATGGACGATCCATGTAGATGGGTCGACCTTCGGGGGAAGAGGAGCGGGCATTACCCTAACAACGGTACAAGGTGATCTTATTCATTCCGCGGTCAAATTTTCCTTTGCTGGAACAAATAATGTGGTAGAATATGAGGCCGTATTATCAGGAATGACATTGGCTCAAAAAATGGGAGTTAGCAGGGTGCGAATGTTCTCAAACTCGAAGTTAGTAGTAGAACAGTTCGTAGAGAGATTTGAGACCCATGACCCCAATGATGAAGCTATATTGTGCCAAAGTTCTGGAATTATCTAAGAAATTCAGTGAGTTTTCTCTTGACCACGTGCCACGAGAGCTAAACAAGGTTGCCAATGCACTCGCCAGATTGGCCGCAGGCATACCTGACATAGAGCCAAGCACTATTTCGGTCCACATTCAGGACCGACCTTCGGTCGAGATATCAGTGACCGAACAGTCTATTGAAGAGATCGGGGCTCTATGCCATGAACTCAGGGCTTGAATATTAATGCTACCGAATCTCCGGGGGAACCCAATTGGATGAATTCCTTCATTAAATTCCTTTCAAATGGCTATCTCCCTGAAGACATGTCCGAAGCCAGAAAGATAGAAGTCCGGGCTAAGAGATTTATCTTGGTTGACGGACGCTTGTTTAAAAAGAGTTTTGAGGGCCCGCTTCTGCGTTGCTTAACCCTTACTGAGGCTGAAGCCATCATGATTTATGTTCATGAAGGGATATGCGGCATTCATTCAGGGGCTCGATCTTTGTACCATCGCATCATTAGAGCTGGATATTTTTTGCCAACGTTGCTTGCAGACGCCAAGAAATACACTAGACGTTGTGCCATATGTCAGTACCATGCTCCGATTCCGCAATTGCCTGGGGCTCCCTTATCGGTTACCCCACTGCCTTGTCCGTTTGACGGATGGGGGATTGATATCCTCGGACCTTTTCCTAGGTCAATAGGGCAATGAAAATTTTGTATTGTAGCGGTGGAGTATTACTCGAAATGGATTGAAGCAGAAGCAATAGCCATTATCTTAGAGAAGGTGGTCTAACACTTCTTATGGATAAATATCGTGAGTCGTTTCGGGGTTCCCCGAGCGCTCATATCAGATAATGGGACTCAGTTCCGTGGAAAGAGCATATGAGATCTATGCACCAAGTTGGGCATCATCCAACATTTCTCATCAGTAACCCACCCCCAAACGAATGGACTTACGGAGGTATCTAACAAGGTTATCATGAAAGGATTGAAGACTAAGATAGAAGATTTCGGAGGGAAATGGCTTGAACACATCTATGAGGTCTTATGGGCATACCAAACTACACCTCGCTCAACAATCCAGGAATCACCATTCTCATTGGTGTACGGGACCGAAGCTGTTAGCCCGGTGGAGGTTGCCATCCGATCACCTCGGATATCTCAGTATGATGAGCATATGAATGGTGAAAGGAGATTTTTGGACCTCGAGATGATCGAAGAAAAGAGAGATGCAATTTACGCACGGATGCGTGCTTATCAGCGAACTATGGAACGGACCCATAACAAGAGAGTCCTCCCAAGGGAATTCTTTGAAGGCGATCTCGTCCTCAGAAGCATTAAGGTGCAGAGGAACGTTGGAAAGCTGGACAGAAATTGGGAGTGACCGTATCGAATATCAAAGAAATTGGAATCAGGTGCGTATAAACTTGAAACATTGGATGGTATCGAGGTCCCCCGAACTTGGAATGTCATGAACTTAAGGCAATATTTCTCGTGAACTTTCGATTAACCAGTTTGACTTAATAAATGTACATTCCTTTAAGCTTAAGCCGAAAACAGTTAAGTACAAAACCAATTATTCCTAATTGAATGATGGACCGATCTTGAAGTTGGGTGACTTAAGACGAATCTGGACTGGTGACCGAAGCTTCTTATCCGCAAGGCTCCCAAGTTGTAGTGACCGCTCTGACCTGTCAGATGCTCCTGCACTTGCCTAGTCCCATGGATGAGTTGTGATTCTCCCAGAACTCATTACGAACTAAAACACTCCCTTGAACGGCATTCATTCTTAGGAAATGACCCTTGTACTTACGAAATCTGCCGCGGAAAGAGGAATGGGAGGGGTCAACATATCGAAACACAACTTCGGTCCTAGTATGAGACATATTGTGAGCAAAAATTAGCCAATATAACCTACGGGACTTCAATAGAACCAAGGTTCGGCCAAAGCTTATAAAAACTCATATTGAACGTAGACCACGCCTCTCCAATCAAGTATTGACTCCAAGGACGGAATAAGAGTGACCCACAAACAATGTAAAACGACCGATCCAATCAGAATTGATACAAATAAGCCAAACATAATATCTAGGACCGATGGATTAACATCCTATAAGCGTCCCCGATCTTACACTTGGTGGTTAAAACAATTTCATTAATATAAAACATGTTAGTTTACTTAAAAGTTGGTTGTAATGCTTCGTTCTGGCAATTAAAAGGATAAGAACTGAAAGAAAAGAGTTATATATTGAAAATAAGAAGCAAGACAGATACAAAGTATAAACGAAATCTAGTTATCCTGTCCATCTTCTTTATCTTCAATCTCCTGCTCCTGTGGTTTAGTCTGGGGCCGCAAGCTGCTTCAGTTCTTCTTCTTGATCGACCACCTTTTGGTAGACCGCTCTCTCCATCTGTTCAAAGAGATAGAAGATAGGCCTTCTTCCAGAACAGGTTCTTCCAAAGTGGGAATAACCTGAAACTTACCATCTCTCTCAAGTGGGTCGATCGCCTTCCATCGCTCGTCCGAAGGGGAAAGCTCGAAATGTTGTATAACTTGCTCTCGCATGTTATCCAAATACTTAGCAGTATATACCCCATGTATGTTATCCGCTAAAGCGAATAACAAGGGGGACCAAGCGAAACTCAGAACTGCCTCCTGGACCGAACCTTCGGTCGAAGTACGGGCTCTCGTCAACTCCTCTTCCATGGTCGTCTTGTCTTCTTGGGCCCGAAGTAGAAGTTCGTTCAATTTATTGACTCCAATCAGAATAAGAGTGACTCACATACAATGTAAAACGACCGATCCAATCAGAATTGATACAAATAAGCCAAACATAATATCTGGGACCGATGGATTAACATCCTATAAGCGTCCCCGATCTTACACTTGGTGGTTAAAACAATTTCATTAATATGAAACATATTAGTTTACTTAAAAGTTGGTTGTAATGCTTTGTTCTGGCAATTAAAAGGATAAGAACTGAAAGAAAAGAGTTATATATTGAAAATAAGAAGCAAGACAGATACAAAGTATAAACGAAATCTAGTTATCCTGCCCATCTTCTTTATCTTCAATCTCCTGCTCCTGCGGTTCGGTCCGGGCCGCAAGCTGCTTCAGTTCTACTTCCTGATCGGCCACCTTTTGATAGACCGCTCTCTCCATCTCTTCAAAGAGATAGAAGAAAGGGTCTTCTTCCAGAACATGTTCCTCCAAAGTGGGAATAACATGAAACTTACCATCTCTCTCAAGTGGCTCGATCGTCTTCCTTCGCTCGTCCGAAGGGGAAAGCCCGAACTGCTGTATAACTTGCTCTCGCATGTTATCCAAATACTTAGCAGTATATACCCCATGTATGTTATCCGCTAAAGCGAATAACAAGGGGGACCGAGCGAAACCCAGAATTGCCTCCTGGACCGAACCTCCGGTCGAAGTGCGGGCTCTCGTCAACTCCTCTTCCAAGGTCGTCTTGTCTTCTTGGGCCCGAAGTAGAAGTTCATTCAATTTATTCCTTTTCTCTTGGGCCCGACCTTGGACTTCGTTGATTTCTTCCTCCTTGGCCCGCAGTTTGGCCTCCAGGTCAGAAATTCGCCCCTGAGGTGTTTGTCCTATCTTTTCCAGCTCAGATACTTTATCTACTAAGAGTGAGACCTCCGTCCCAGCTCTTAGCAACTCATTGTCCAGCCGGTCCTCCCGTACCGTGACCAACTCACCATGCTTGATTTCAACTTGCCTCTTTGCAAGGTCAAGTTGATCTTGGACTTTCTGGGACACAACGCTGTCACCCTGGTTCTTCTCCACGGTGATGGCAGTTGCGAAGGCTTTCCTCAACATCTGCATAAGATAACACGTTTAAACAGATGAAACTTCGGACCTTCGTGTTAAATAAAATTACATTGGTGGTAATTTTACATGTCCGCTTGGACGTTGTCTTGGTGTTAAATAAAATTACATGTCCGCTTGGACGTTGTCTTGGTTTTGCTCTCCATAAAGGCGGAAGTCTTTTAGGAAAGCACTCATCCAGGAGGTTAACTTCCTCCCTTTACTGAACCTGTCCAGCATGCCCAAAGCAACTTCCCAGTCTGAGTTAGTCTTAGGGTCCGATGCAGACTCCTTCAAAACGATCCCTTTAATAGGGACCGAAGCGCTCTCCCCTTTCTTCAGCCTTCTTGGATCCTTCGGGGCTTCCGCTTCGGTCTCCCTTTTCCCCTTTCCTAAGGGGATCGGCGGCAGGGAGACGTTCGCCTTATGGTGAGGACTGGGGAGAACCTTCTCCACGAGAACGGCTCCCTACAGCAATAAAGCAATAGTATTAGCATTAATGAAGGAGTTATTTCCGATCTGATAGAGGCTGGATAAGCTCATAGAACGAATCCGAGCCGTTATCACCTCCTCTACCACTCCAAATACCCGAAACGCAGGCCCTTCCCCGGTTGAAGGCTGCCTTGTACAGCGAAGGGTCAATGTGCTTGCGCCGGTAGTTTGGATCGGGGGGTTCCCAGACCCCGATGGAACCAGCGTACCCCCCGTTGCTGATTCACTTCCATCAGCACTGCCCGTTGCTTCGCGTTATCCCTCAGAAGGACGGACCGAAGCAGCCGCCATACATTTGAAACGTGAGCTAGGCATTGTCTCAGTCGAATCTGCAAAACAAATACATAAGGATCAGGAAAGGATAAAATAAAAACATTACTTCATACCCGATCCTTCTGATGGATCTGAGCTAGATAACACCCCCTTCGGGGCTGGGGCTCCAGTCCTACCCGCGACACCTATTTCTATCAATCTTTTCTCCCGAAGCAGATCTATTCGCTTAAGGCGCTCTTCGGGAGGGGGGGAACATTGCAAGCGTATTTGCGGTGTCCGGACGAGAAGGGTTGAACCTGGTTCGGTCCAACTGACCTATGCGTGGGTGAGTTATGCGCGGCCACACCATCAACAAGTCCTTTTTTGGGACTGTTATTGTAATAGCCAGGAAAAAGGTATGATGGAAGAAATAGTAGGGAATGTAGCTTTAAAGTCTAGCCAAGGAATAACGAGGGATACGGGAATGAAAGAACGTAAAAGGAAACGAAAAATAGAAAAGTAAAGCAAAAGATAAGGAGGGGTCAAAATGAAAAGAATGAGGGGTTAAAGTGTGAATTAGAAAAGTTAGGATATCTATAAATAGGGGTGGGGAGGCCCAAAAACGAGTTAATCATCATTAAGCCACGAAAATCCTGAAATTGTCGCGAAAGAAGGAAATTGTCGCGAAAATTTGGGCATTGAAAATTGTCGAGAATTTGCACGCTTTGGAAAATTATCGCGGTTTTTGGGAAAGGCAATTATTGTCGCGAAAACGATTCTGTGGAAAATTATCGCGAAAATGATCATGTGCAAAATTATCGCAGAAATGGGGGAAGAACAAAACTGTCACGAAAATGTTTGAAGTGTAAAATTATCGCGAATCCTAACTTCAGCACAAATTATCGCGAATCTTAGCCCCAATGCAAAATTATCGCGAATCCTAATACCAGCACAAAATTATCGCGAATTTCGAGTAAGAAGTGAATTATCGCGGAAATACTAAGTTTGAGTGTTTTCGTTGCGTCTCAAAGTCGGATCGTGGGAGGAAAAGGACACATAGGGTCTACGGTAATCACATAGTTAACAATAAAATGATCACGTCGGAATTCAGGTAACTAAGATCTGTTACGAAATGCAGGGAAGCACGGGAGGATTATAACAAACGAAAGCAAACGGTAAGCGGAGTGAACACAATATAGTAAGGGAAGGTTCGGACTTACTGAACGGGATTGGGTTAATAAAGAATAAAAAAAAGACACGAATGAACGAGATAAATGGTAATGAGACTCGGGGTGAGGAAGGATGGACCGTCCGACCGAACCCGGCATCGTGCCTAGCACACGATTCGCCAAAGGAATGGCATGCCTGATGAAGGGAACGATAAGTTCCAAAGAGGAAAAGATACGTACGAAAAGGGCAGAGCGGATCCGGGTGGATAAAGGGGTAGCGCCTAAGTACCCACCCGGGGAAGGGAAGCATATGGCCCGTCGAGTCATCCAACAGCTAACGGTTGGCTTGGGCGAGACATGCACCGAGCATGTTACTCTCGGCAATAGTAAAGTTAATGTATCAGGGGAATGATAAGGGTAAAAGAAGATGGAAATAAGAAAACGGTTAAAAAGGAATGATTCACGCGTGGGTGTACAGTTTAATTAAGAAATGAAAGATAGTGCGTAGCGTGTGTGAGGTTTCCTTTAATAGATTGTGACCGCTTTACAGATTTTGTAGGTGACGCGGACGAGGTATGAGAAGGGCATGGGGAAGAGGTCATCGGTTGTCCGGTGATAGAGTCCGGTCTTTGGAGAACACTCTAAATTATGTTATTGAACTTTAATGTTTTCAAACTATATCTTAAATTTACATTCGAACGTTTCGTTTTATTTAGTACGTTTGGCCAAAACTTCTAGGCCCGAATTAGGGTCATTACAGTTATCCACACATAACAAGACTCCCACGCATGGAGAGACTCTTCTTTATCTACAATAGCGCACTCTTTAGTGCGCACCGCTATATAATATAATTTGCGGCATCCTAATAAACCTTTCCCCTTTCGGGATCCCACCAAGAACATGTTAAAAAATTATTCTAAGGTCGGGGCCCGATTCTGTTGGTGGCATTAAAATATAAACGCCACTATGTACACATAACTACCCGGGAATAACGCAAAAGTGGGGCAATGAATTTCTTTAAGAACGGCCGCTACAAAGGGATGCAGCGGAAAATGAAGCCCGCACTTTAAAGAAGCGTAACTGACCGGAATAGCGGATGCCGGCACATTCATTTCCGCCGGAAGGAAACATGGAATATCTTCCCGTCCCTTCCAAATGGAATAATGTGCCGGAATCGAAAACCTAAACCTAAACTGCTCAATATCTAACTCGGATATGGCTGGGTATCTCATTTTATGAGGAGCCATAGTGTATACCTTAAAGAAAGTCGGAGTGAAATGGATTGAACGTAAAATGGATTGAGGGCACAGAAAGCTCGATTTTGCAGTTCTTCCTTCGCGAAAATGACGATGAGGGGAAAAAGTGCCCAAAACCCCGATTTAAAAATTCATCTCCCAGCCAATGGTGAGCCGCCACGTAATATTGCCCCAGACAATGGCAGTACAAGCGCACTCATCACGCCTCTTGAACTATCGAATGTAAAGAGGCGCCAATCGGGATATTAATATTTAAAAAATAACAAAGATAAAAATATAATGTAAATATACGTTATTAAGTTTTAAATGCAAGTAATTCCTACACTAAGGGAAAGATCGGTCCCCTGGACGCTCACTACCTACAGGTACGGTCTCATGTTCTCACGAATGTGCAAACATCGTGTGATCGGCCTTGTATCACCTCTATGATGGCAATCAAACCCGAGGGGCTAGTGATGAGAACTCTAGGACCAGACACCATATGACAGATAAGGCCCATTAACAATTGGGTCGATTCAAATGATAGAAACGAACCCTTGCAGCCCACTTGTACACTTAACGAAGAGCGGCCCGATGTTCCACGAGAGGACCGAAGATAACCTTATGCGAAATAAAGCGTTTTCTGGTAACTGGCTCCATGGTTCGGTCAGAACGTTTACAAACCCACGTTTCCCACGCTTCGGGCCTTCACACGTTTACCACGCCTCGGGCCCGATCACGCAGACCACGCCTCGGTCCCAACCTCGTTTTACATCGCGCGACAACAACCTCTAACAAACATGTCAGAGGTGGTTACAGAGCGTGATTTACACACGCCACTAAATCTATAAATACAGAGTGCGACGACGGAAATAGGAGGACCTTTTGGACGCGTAAGAACAGGTCGTTACCCTGCCGGAGTTCTTACTACTTTCTATTCCCTTGTAATTTTCATTAAGCCTTTGTTGTATTTTGTATGAATTATTTACTTAGTGAACAGACTATGAGCGTAATTCGCTTTTAGTCAAGTGGTTTTCTCCCCAATTCCTGGGGTTTCCACTATAAATCGCCGTGTCCATTTATTGTTTCCAGTTTTAATCGTATTCCACACCAAAAACAAATCAGAACCGAGTTCGTCTGCTGACGAACCGAACGACTGTTGGTACCCCTTAAAAAGGGACCATAACAATGATAATGATATAAATTGAATTATAATATATCAAATATTTATTATCTTTTTTATTATTTTAGTTTTTTAAAAATAAATTTTAAATTGTATATATTATTGTTGTGGTCTAAAAGACTGGAGTATCAACAGTCGCATGTCAAAGATTATCGGAACATATTTTATTATTTTTATGATTTGGGGGACAATTTTGTAAACGTAATCGAAAAAAAAATTCGATTGAACATGAAAAAACTCATGAAAAATGAAAAAAACCACATAACTAAGAATATTATATGAAAATAACGCAATTACAAATACTAACGACTTACAAAATTACTAAGGAAAAACAACATATGAAAAGAGCAATACATCAAACATAGGCTTGCTATGATCAAAAGGTTTTCATGAGCTTGCGGATTCACTTCACTTTTATAGATAAGGAGATGGAACCGTCATCTAACCGTTGTCTTGTTGTCCGTTCGTAACCGCTCGTAACAAACTAACTGCTCGGGTGACCGATCCCATAATTCTCAGGGGATCTGTCCTGGTCATCTTACCTCGGTCGTGACAGTTGAGCAGCTCATCGGGCTTTGTGAGCCTTATCCAAGAGTAGACTGTTGCCAATTTATGGATCTTAATCTGTATAGATTCGTTTCTTATCATATGAATAAGCTCAATATATTTTGAACCTTCACTTGTTCTAGGCAACGAGCCTGAAGCCCTCATCAATTATAAAATTTTATTTATTTCTTTAAAATTAAAATAGGTGGTTTGGGTTTGGATTCATATATTTTAGTTTGTTTTGCTTCGGGTACGAACAAAAATATTGTTTTGATTTGTACTTTTATGATTAATTAGTATAACTTGACACCCCTACTTGATACGTATGGACTATATTTTTCTTTTATCTTTATATAATATTTTATTTTATTTTATAAATTGAATTGAATTTTAATAATTTAATATTATAAATTGTAATATTAAAGATTGATCGATTATATTGTGATAAGTATTATAGATTTTGTATTTAAAGTATAATAGTATGAAATTTATTATTCATTTTTAAATGGATTATATTGAGTTCGAATTTAATTTACGTAAAAAAATATTGAATCTTAATGTTAGTTTGGTTTAAGTAATTTTTTAGGTTGAGTTTGTTTAATATGACAATTGATTTCTTTGATTCTAGTATTAGAATAACTGTGAGTTACAATGATATATTTAATAATTTTTTAACACATACAATACAAAACACAAGTAAATTGTTATGTGTTTTATCCCTAAAAAAATCATTATTCATCATTGTTGTTAAGCTCAACTGTAGTATTCTCACAATTTAAGAAAATATTAATTTACTCTTAGTTATAATAATTATAATATGATTATATTATCTATAAGATATATTAATATTCTACTAAATAACTATCAAGAAATTATAATATTATCAAATATATTTA
Organism: Utricularia reniformis; assembly: GCA_009725065.1. Lineage (NCBI taxonomy): Eukaryota > Viridiplantae > Streptophyta > Magnoliopsida > Lamiales > Lentibulariaceae > Utricularia > Utricularia reniformis. The sequence goes on from RWGZ01001092.1 coordinate 144,488, forward strand.
TATATTCACTATCATTATATCTCATTACACTTTAATTTTAAAAAACTAAATATAATGAGACTTGGGTGTATGTTGCCCATACTTAATGAAAATACACTAGAAATCTAAATATGTAAACGGATAGAGAAGAAAAGGATTTTTTAAAATTAATAAAATTTAAATATGAATGAATGCATAGTTGACTGATAATCATTAACATGAAACAATAAGCGCTATGAAGATCCACACACTTCAACTGCATCTTCATAAGATAAGAAAACAGATTTCTTCCCTATCTTGTCAATGAAATGAGAAGCCAGCAATTTGTCCATTACATCCACACGAGGATTCACTATCATCATCTGTTTATTTACTTAATAACATCAATCTGTGGCAACATTTAGATAGAAACTTAGAAAGTAATGTTACCTTGATCCCTTTGTTGTCCAAAAATCTTCTCACTTCAAGTAATGATTCAATACCAGTACAGTCAATTGCAGTCACGCCTAAACAATATCTTTGTTAAGAACAATAACATTTTTTATGCTCTTTAATTAACATAAGTACCTCCCAGATCGAGGATAAGGTATTTCAAATCATTTGGTGTCGAGTTTTCCATGTCTTGTTCGTCGCGAACCAGTCTCAAGATCCTTCACATTAATAAAAAATGGAATGCCTGTTTGATTTAGAGAGGTGTGTAATAATACTAATACCTGTCTCTTATGTAACTTCCATTTGCAAAATAAACCGGAGAACCGACTTGTATCATGAGGATTCCGGGGATCCCCGTTGCTTCCGGGTACTGCTCAATGTCTCGATACAGATTCGTGTCCGATATCTGTCCGAGTTTGCAACTAGCCGGCCTTGCCATGTATAGCAATGCTCGAATCAAAGAGAGACCGACCTGAACCATAGTTCAAGCTTATGTTAACAAAACTAGCTTTGTGTATATATGTATGTGTTTGTGTTACTCACAGAGATGATGAGGCCCATGTCCATGCTTATGAATGGAACGCCAATGAAGGCACACATACATATGAGAAAATCGAATTTATCAGTCTTGAAGAGATGATAATACTTTTTGTACTTGATCAAGCTAAGCATAGCCGATATGATAATAGCCGACAACGCTACCTGTCCAAAGATTATGCAGTTTATAAACCATGTGATTCGGGATATGGTGGGTTTTATATTCACCTGAGGGGTGTAGCTGAACAAAGGAGATAAGAAGAGAAGGACCAACAACATGCATATAGACTGAACCACATTAGCCATTTGAGTCTTGCATCCAGCGTTGAAGTTGACCGCGGTTTTCGAGAATGGACCTGATGAAGAATATGAGATGAACTTTCATTTTTCAATACAAGAATCACTTGTGATTTTTGTTGTTACCTGTTGTTAGGTAGCAAGAAGTGAAGGAGCCAATGATGTTCATTAGACCATATGCAATCATCTCCTTGTTACCATCAACTTGATCATTTGTTTGAATTGCAAAGCTTCTTCCAATGGCTATTCCTTCCTACAAAACAACAAGCAACATTAGAGTTTGTTGGAATTATAGTCTGGTTAAAATTATGATGGGAGAACGTGAACGAACGAGATCAAGGGGAGGAACCACACATTTAAAATATTTGATCAAACTATTATATGATAGAATTCCACCCTTATAAACATAATCAATCTCACTTCTATAATCGATGTGAGACAAATTCCAACAATCCCTCAAATTCAACCATAAAGTTTGGACTTGCGAATGGAAATGAATCGAACCAACTCTGATACCATCAATCACCCATTGTGCATTGGTACTTATCGAGTATGTTTGAATTATAGTCTGGCCTAAATTATGTCGGGAGAGCGTGAAAGAACGGGATTAAGGGGAAGAACCCACACATAAAAGATTTGATCAAATCATTATGTGATAGAATTTTCATCATTATAAATCTAATTAATCTCACTTCTATAACCAATGTGACAAATTCTGGCTCATTATGTTTTTTCGACTTACGGCAAGTGCGATCAAACCGGTAACTAATCCGGCTTGCAATGTAGCACCAATGTACTTGGAGTTGAAGTTCAAGTTCTTGATAGAAAGTTGGTTAACTCCTTTCTTCAATGGTCCAACCTGAAACAACATCAATATGAACAACTTCCATTCAATGATGAAAACTCTGAAACTCACAATGGGAATGTCGTGCTTCTCGGCCCTGAAGTAGGCTAATAGGCAGCCGATGAGCACGACAATCATTGGACCTATTGCCGAAACCCAAAAGAGCTTTGGCTTCTTACTCCTCTGCAAATGTTAGTTACCATGTAAGCTTTCTGTTGCTAATGAAAAACCTCGTTCATTAAGACTTACCACAAATCTAGTAGCTTGTAGAAACACAAGAAACATTACTCCAAGCACAAAACATATCAAATTCCACTGCAGTATAACAAAAGAGATGCAGATGAAGATTGAAGCAATGTTTTAAAACTGTCGATATTGATAAAATGGTGGATTTCAATAGGGACTAAAAGTTCGATTTTAAAACACTGGAGCACAACCTCATGGCGGTACTGGAAAATGGCCTTGATAACAGAAATTAAGCCAGTTTTCTGAGTGAAGTGCTTGAGACCGAGCATTCCTTTAAGCTGTTGAAGTATAATGAGAATTGCTGTTCCTCCCATGAATCCAGAAATGGCGGAATGCGACAAAAAATCCACTAAAATCCCTAATCTCAGAACGCCGAGAGCCGCCTGAAACACACCGGAGATGAAAGCGGAGGTAAAAACGAGCCCGACGTACAGCTCTTGGTTGGTCACCGGCGACGCTACTTCACCGATAGTCTCCGCAATTAATACAGAGCATGCCGCCACTGTACCCACCGCGAGATGCTTCGAACTTCCGAATACGCTGTATATTAATGGTGGTACAAAGCTGGAATCTGCGATTACACATTTCAAGTTGGAAATCATGAATTCAAATCGGTAAAAAACAATCGGGTAAATCACACATACAGAGTCCGATCACCGGTGGAATCTTCGCGAGATTGGCGTAGCTGATTCCTTGAGGAATGGCTAAACTGGCGATGGTGATTCCGGCCAGAAGATCGTATTTGAACAACGAAATAGTGTAAGTCGGCAGCCATTGAAAGATTGGGACAAAGTATTGAACCGCCATTAACGCCTTCCTCGTCGCCGGCTGATTCTTCATCTGCCGGAAAGGATCGTCTGGGAAAAAAGTCTCCCTCATCCTCGACTTCGCCACCGCCGTAAATTTTCTCGGCGGGCCAAACTTCACTCCCTGCCTCGACCCCGATAATCCAACACCCGTCATGACTACTCAGCTTCTCTGCATTGAATCCAACATTAATCTATATATATATATACCCATAAGGAAAATCTCATCTTTCAAGTAAAAATCAGTAGCCATTTCTCTGTAATCACAATTTTGCTAAAGCGGGAATGAATGTTCAAAATATATAAGCAGAATCAGAATAATCTATTCTTAACTACCCATCCTTATCCAAAACAGATTAACTTACGGGAAACGTGAAAAAGGAAACTTGATCAAGAGAAGTAACCGCTGTTCTCAAACTGACTGTTTAAAAGAATCCTAATAAGAAAGAAATGATTATTCTCGCAAATCACAAGGATTTACTTCATAACCATCGATGGGTTAAAGCCAGGGAAGCGAGGAGAAGACAAGGGAAGGGAGACGGGTAGATATAGAAAGTTGTATCTATATTCAGAGATGGAGCGGGAAACATGGAGATGCAATGCATGTTAACGTGGAATTGGATAGTATCAACGGTTAGGATTACTTCATGCGTTACTCCATAAAGTGTAGTAATAGTTATTAGAATTTACTATTTTTTTCATATTTTAATAATGTTAAATTAATTAGATAGTTTAAAATGATATAATAAAATTTATAAATCATATATTTAGCAAATTTATTTAATACAACTCGTATTACACTAAAGGTTTTCCGTAACAACTTATGATATTATTTTTTGAATTTTCAAAGTTTGAATATAAATATATAATCCATTGATATTTTTAATGTTAATGTGGCAAAAACATCACTAACTATAGTCAAACAAGAACATTTTTTTATCTTCAATTGTCAAATATGTAATTATAAATATTAGAATACATGAATTTTGCAATTTTCAAATTCTAAAAGTCAATGTAAAAGTTTCATTATTGAAAGCAAGAACAGCAAATAATCTTACAAATGTAAAACTCACCAAACGCAATGAAGAAATATACGCGATACTACTACACTACAGCCAAAGTTCACGCTGCAACTAATTCAAAAATTGCTCAACCCCAACTTCAATTTCATATACTTGGTTCATTTTTCAAGAAAGACTCACAATGGTCTGGTATTATCAGCCGAAGGGATTTCCACCAGAAGTGAAGCTATTTGAACTAGAATGAGCTATATGTTGGTTTGGAGGTGCAAAACTGAATGTTTCCGAGTTCAAGCTTGATGGAGATAGCGGCCTGCAAATGCCAAATAGCAGTCGTGTATTTAACATGACACCAAGACAACTTTCATTTACAAGAATATACATCACCTTGCGGGAAATATGCCAGCTGTGTTTTGTGTCATGAATGAACCTGTTAAACAAGTAGACAATTCAATCCCAAGATATATAATCGACATTACGAAGATAGATAAGTTTTTTTTTACTTTGAGGGATTGGTGATGATGCATAAATGGGTGATTGATTCATCATTGACATAGCATTAGGTTGAGGTGGTACATGCATTTGCACGTTGGTTGCTGTTTTCGGTAATGCACTTTGCAAGGATGCAACTGAAGGAAACTGCATTACAAGACAAGTTAAATGGACTTACAACTATTGGATGCAAGTTGCTCAAGCAGTAAAGAAGAAAGCAAACCATTGAAGCTTGGGCATGTGATGGTTCATCACCAACCGCAAAAGGATTTATTGACTTTGCAGTTGCTGAGTAATTAGGTACAGGCTGCAAAATGGGGAAACAAAAGTGAATCCAGTGCTTCATTAAGAATGGATACACAAGATGAAATGGTGACGACGGTCATTAAAAAACGATCCAGAATACTAATATAAGATACTGGATCTCCAATTTAATAAGTAGAAGCAAGTTTGTGTAGAAAAATAGTACCAATGGTGCTACTGGAGTGTTGTAATGCATAGGCAACCCAGCAATGTATGGGGATCTAGGAATATGATACCAGGCAGAAGGTGGAGGTTGACCATAGGAGTAATTCATTGAAAACAAATCTTCAGGAAGTGCTTTTCTTCCACTTGACTCCGACTCCATCGAAACTCTTTTGGTTGATCCAACAGAATTCCCCATGTAACTATTTGCTTCATTAGAGGCTCCCGGAAGAAATGGTCCGCGGGGTTGTTGGGTGATTTGTGCCTGAGGATTCAATAGCTGTGAAAGACAATTATTGAGTTTCCGTTGTAAAATAAAGACAGAAGGATTGAAAATATTCAGACTGCATACCTTGTTACTTGAATACAAACCAGAAACAGGTGTAATTGTTTGATGACGGGACTGTCCGTTGTCACCAGGTCTACTAGCAGAAAAAGCTGAACTTGTGATATTGCTTGGTTGAACATTAAGGGGAACTACTGAAGGTGCTGTAGCAGGAATTGAAGATCCAGATAGCACAGATTCTAATGTGTTAGATGGTGCTTTAACTCCAGTAAATGAATCAAAATTTGCCCAATCATTGCTATTGGATGTTGTAAGATGGATCGAAGATTCATTTGCTGGAGCTTGATGGATTTGTGAGCTAGTTACAGTAAAGGCGGGCACGGGAGCTGAATCAAAGTTAATAAATGGAGCATCCACCACTTTGATTTCAGAAGGATTACCATCAGAAGATGCCAGACTGCTGGATGATGCATTTCTCTGGAAAAAGGGAATAATCCTATCAGTAAGGCGAAAAGCAACATTTTACAATGGAAAATTTACATAAAAGTTGTAGGCATATGGAAATAATGAAAATTTACATCAAAGTTTCTCATGGAGGGCATGCATTAGCATAAAGTAAACTGATCAGAAATAGAGATCCCCTTCAAGTCACTCATAGTTACAGGCTACATCAAAGAAAACACTCCGAAAAAACACATGGCTGATGTCAAAGATGCATAAAATGGAAAGCCAAGTCTAATGAAGAACATATTGTGTAAAATACCTGCGATCGTACATAACCATCAGTTGACCTGGCACCAGCAGCATTTGGAGGTTCAATAACTCTTAGTCGTAATACACTGTCCCCCAAAATTTCTCGAACAGGACGAACTTCAGGAGAGCTGGGAAAATCAGGATCAGTTATGCGATCAGGTGATCTACTGTCAAGCTTCGGCTCTTCATCAGAACTCCTCTCAGCTAACCCCAAAATGTTACCAAACCTATCTTCCCGTCTCCAGTCATTAACAACTTCATTGGTGCCAGAAGTTCTTCGGTAGTTACTGCTTTGACGATATTCAGGACTTCTTCCACCAGTAATTGGCTTATCCCCATGACGGCGTTCAAACCCATCATCAATAGAGGGACTTCGTGAGCCACTTTGATATGTTTCTATTCCTCTACTTCCACTTAAGTCCCCAGATTCTCCCTGTAGATTAATTAACAATACTACTGCTACAATTTAAATTTGAAAATTCAATCATCAGAAATGGCGCTATAAAAGTTCCACATCTACCATTTTATCCCTAGTAGTCTTTTCCAGGATTCTCTCACCAGTAAATCTTCTATCTACATAGACATGCTTGATGAAATCTCGTAGCCTCTCTATATTTCTGTGAGGTTAAACAAAATTCATACATCAATAATTTGCAGCAAAATAAAGAGTCCAGCCGGTAGCTTATTTTTTCAAAACATAACTTTCATTGCATAAATCTACCTTCCATCAGGGAGAGTATTACGTTGAGGATCCCACTCCTTAAGGTATATTTCTCTAGCACTCTGTCAAAGAAGATATAAGTTAGTAAAGCTAGAAAATGAAATAATACATGCACAGCATATTGTTAAAATCCAAATTTCTCCAGATACCGCATTCCCCCCTCCCTGAAGAGCACTGACTTCAAGAGGTGTGAATTTAGCAATAGATACTGACTTCACTCTATGTGTGAATTCTCGACTGCAATTAATTACAAAAAACATTGCAAACGATCAAAGAAATCTTCACCATATATGTATCTAATAGCTGCAAATAAAGTGGGAAATCTTCTATACTTACTGTATCCCACTGCAAGTAGTGCAAATGAAGGTTGAGAAATTAGTGCACACATATTGAGGCCCCTAGTATTCAGACAGAAAAGAAACAAATGAGCCCCAAAGCATTTTTTGAGAATATACAGGTAATGAAGCATCCAGCTTGGTTTGGATTGGGATCTTTATGACAGTGAATCAGGAGAAACAAATGAGCCCCAAAGCATTTTTTGAGAATATACAGGTAATGAAGCATCCAGCTTGGTTTGGATTGGGATCTTTATGACAGTGAATCAGGAGAAACAAATGAGCCCCAAAGCATTTTTTGAGAATATACAGGTAATGAAGCATCCAGCTTGGTTTGGATTGGGATCTTTATGACAGTGAATCAGGAGAAACAAATGAGCCCCAAAGCATTTTTTGAGAATATACAGGTAATGAAGCATCCAGCTTGGTTTGGATTGGGATCTTTATGACAGTGAATCAGGAGAAACAAATGAGCCCCAAAGCATTTTTTGAGAATATACAGGTAATGAAGCATCCAGCTTGGTTTGGATTGGGATCTTTATGACAGTGAATCAGGAGAAACAAATGAGCCCCAAAGCATTTTTTGAGAATATACAGGTAATGAAGCATCCAGCTTGGTTTGGATTGGGATCTTTATGACAGTGAATCAGGAGAAACAAATGAGCCCCAAAGCATTTTTTGAGAATATACAGGTAATGAAGCATCCAGCTTGGTTTGGATTGGGATCTTTATGACAGTGAATCAGGAGTAACGTATGCATTGTCTTCTAGCTGATCTATATTGCTTGATACATCAATTATTACATATTTGATGTAATTCAGATCGACCCTTTTGAAATATATTCACCAAATTGAACAAGATAAATTGATACCAAGAAGCATACCAAGTTGTTGCAGTTTATACAGCGCCGGTTATCAGGGAGCTTCAGAAGATTCCTTATGATCCTTTCATTCCTTTCATCCTCCTTAACACGATTCGCCATTTTAATACCGAAATCCGCTTGAAATCTTCAGGGTAACTACCAATCAAGCAGAAAATATGAGAACAATCACTAAATCACATCCAAACATAAATCTTGAGAAACCCCAGATCCAGCATAGAAAAGTCATCAAAGTTGACTTGCTCGCATCCCCCACGAAGAAAAACATCAAAACGAAAAAAATCCCACAAATCCATAACTCCACTGGTCTCAGATAGATGAAAATCAAGCAATTAATTGACAAGAGACCTGATCGGAAAAGCGAAAACTTGGGAAATCGATTAACTGCCTGGCTTTGAGACGACGAACTTGGACAATCCTACAGCTCAACAGCGCATTCACGCTGGACCGTAAAAAAGCAGACAGAGAGAGAAGCAGAAAGACGAATGCGCGAAAAATGTATGAGGAATCGCCGGGAATAGAGACAAATAAAGCCCAAGCCTTCGAAACTTCTGTCTTATCGTTTTTATTCAACTTTTCATTTTGAAAGGGGTGACATTTACTGTTCATCCCAGTTGTTTTTAAAGACTACAATTTGCAATCGCATAAGTGTTTGTCGTCTCAATTTTTCTATGTTTCTCGTCTCAATGCGGCTACAGGACCACAAAATCAGGGTTCTTACTTCTTAATACCCTTAAAATACATATTTTACCGAAGTTATTCGGTACAAACCATTTTCTTGAAAGTAAAAACCCAAAAGGGACAGATGTGTGCCTTAGCAATTTGTGGGCAAATTGGCCAAATAGTCATGTTCCAAATTTTCATTTGACAAATAGCATAGTTTCAAAAAGAATTTGATAAATAACATCTTTTCAATAAGTATTTGTGAAATAGCTTAGGTTTATATATTTTTAATAAAAATAAATAAATAATTTATATATTATTTATATATATTAATTCAAAATATTATATCGAGCGACACGTGAAATATCGGGTACTAATCGATATATCGTTCATACTCTACGAATCAGTATATATATTTTCATATTGATCAATATATTAAATACATTGTGTTATTGAGTTATAGTGTCGGATACTGGTCATATTTTTATATCGTAATTTCACATATTGATCACTATGAAAGTATATGTTCCTATTCGGAGCGTATGATCGATATATTGGTCGATACCCGGTAGTTCACGTGTTGTTCGATATAATATTTTATCAATATTTAATATTATAATTTATTTTATTTTAGTAAATTTTTACGATTTATTAAACAAATTTAATTATTTTTACAACGTAAAAATTTTGAATTCAAACTCGTTAAAGTCAATTCGATCTTAATATCACTGTTTTCATAACGGGCAATACGATGGAAACTGGGCGGCACCGGTATATGGACCGGTATCGGGTTTACGGGACCAAACCATGGTTTTTATAGGTAGGGGTGAGAAAAAACTTTGGAATATCGAATACTATACCGAAATTTTGTTTTTTCGGTATTTGGTATTCAATATTTGAAATTCATTTTGGTATTTATTTTGATGAAATTATGAAATTTGATTTGGTATTCAGTAAAAAGAATAAAAATTCGGTATATACTGAATTACCAAATTAGTTTATATAATATTTATATATTTTAAAATTTTTAATTAAGTTATGAGTTCTTCAATTATTGATATCAAGTTTTGATATATTGACATATTGAGATATAATTAGTATGAGGTTTTTCATAAAGTTTTTGAATCTTATAGAAATTTTTCGAGTTCGAAAAAAATGTTGATGCATTTATATGCACTAAAGATTGGATTCTCGGACTACATTCTTATGATATTATGAAGATTAATACAAACAATATAAGTTTGAGAATGATAATTTGGATTACATATGAATAAATTATTAATTTCTAATGTATTTTATAATAATTATTTTTATATTTGATTTCAAAACTTTCATAACATTCTACACTTATATTGAAGTATAAACCTGAAATACTAAAAATTGTTATATTATATGGATACAACAATTTGATCAATGACTCAATTATTGTACTTTGATTTAGGACATACATAAGATGTTCATGATTATTTTGTAGGTGTTTTAATTTCGGTATTTTGGTACCAATAATGAAATACGGAAATTATTTCAGTACCAACAAAATATTGGATTGAATCAGTATTCGATTTGTTAATAATTTGCATTCGGTATTTCAATATTATGTTCGGTATTTGGTACCGAATGCTCACCCCTATTTACAGGTCAACCCGGAAAAATTTTAAAAAAAATAATATCTGTACTAGTTCGGATTTGTACGAAATTTTAGATCGATATGAAAAATATTGTTTAATATATTATAATTTAATTTATTATATATTTTTATTAAAATATATAAACATACGTTATTTAAGAAATTTAGTAGGTTATTTTGCAAACCAAATTTAAGTAGAGTCCTATTTTGCAAAATTGGTCGCAATTTGTATACCTTAGATGCAGATCATGGCAATCTCGAAAGTTGTGATTTTGCTGCAAAAGCTGTGATTTGAGGAAATAAGGAAGAAGAAAACATGCACACAAGCTGAGCAAGATGAATGAGTACACAATGACTATCAGATACAACTTGTGTAGAATTTTATTTCACAAACTGATATTCATACATAACAAATTTCAAATCTTGAAACATTCTACTACTCTATAATCTCCATCTCTGTTCTTCTCTTCACCTGCTCTTCATATTGCAACATTCTATAACAAAAGCTACCAGAAGAAAGAGATGTTGAGAATCCTCAATAATCTGAATTCATTGAATCCATTTCTGCAGGTCGCTTTTTTTGTTTTTTCACTCATTTACCCCCGGTTTTCACCCCATCGGCAGATGAGAATAACGAATATGAATAAATCGACGCTATTGAGGAAAATCTGTGACCTGTGTACTCTGATTCCGTGTTGGTTTAACAATAAAATAATCAATAGAAGGGCGGAGGAGGAGGAGAGGCATAGGATACTCCGATGACCGGAGGTAATGGACCCTCAAATATAGGAGTTGGTGGTTGGGATGGTGGCGGTGGAGAATGATAGATAGATGGTGGTTGAAGTGGAGGTGCAGGTGATGGCGGAGGCTTGTATACTGCGGGTGGTGGTGAGCAAGGGGGATGAGGAGGTTCGGGTGGAGGCGGAGAGTGGACGGAAGGTGGAGGTGATGAATATAGCGGAGGCGGTGGTGAGGGAAGTGGTAGTGGAGGCGGCGGGGAAGTGTAGTAATAGGGAACTGGGGATGGAGGAGGGGGTGATGGCGGAGGCGGCGGTAGGGCTAGCGGTGGAGGTGATGAAGGAGGTGGCGAATAAACCGGGGGAGGAGGTGATGGTGGNGTGGTGGCGGCGAATAAACTGGGGGAGGAGGTGGTGATGAAACCGGTGGCGGCGGCGAATAAACAGGGGGAGGTGGTGGAGATGCGACCGGTGGGGGCGGCGAATAAAATGGAGGGGGTGGATGTGGAGATAATACCGCCGGAGGAGGTGCTGGAGATAAAACCGGCGGAGGCGGCGAATAAACCAGAGGAGGAGATATAGCTTGGGGCGTCGGAGGATGAGTAGGAATAAACCGCTTGCACTTGAAAGCACCGCAATGTATTTTCTTGGATAAAACCGCCTTGCACTGTGCTGGGGACCTCTGTACCGGCCGATCAGGCAGACAATTCTGACGATCATCAACCGTAGGCAGGGTCAAACAAACCGGCGACTCTCCAGTGAAAAAGTTGAACGAAAACGTGAAATTCTGCAGATTCGGAAGTTGACAAACGCTCCCCGGAATCTTCCCAGAGAGCAAATTGTAAGCCACGTTCAATTGCTCCAAGCTCACCATCTCACCGATTGTCTCCGGCAGCGGCCCGACCAGCATATTAAAACTGGCATCGAACACCGTCACGTTCTTCAGTAGTCCGATCTCCGGCGGCAAGCACGATCTCAGCCCACTACCCATCAATATAATCTCATTCAATCTAGACATATTGCCAACACTCGCCGGGAGGCAGCCATGGAATCCATTACCCGCCGTCACAATCACAGAAACCGGCGAATTGCCAAAATTATCCGGCAATGGGGAATTGAACCAATTGTTGTTGATGAAAATCGCATCCAAAGTAGGCTTATCAAAAAGCTCAGGAGGAACAGCACCTTCGAATTCATTGAACCGAATATCCAAATAAACCAACTCCGGTAGACTCAAAACAACGCGAGGAAATTTGCCGGCAAATCTGTTATTGCTTAAATCCAATTCAAACAAAATCTTCAAGTTACTAAACTTCTGGGGAATTGTGCCGCAAAACCTGTTGCTATTGATATGAAAAAGTCCAAGATCTAAAAGAAGACCCAGTTCTTCAGGGAGATATCCCGCGATATCGCCATGGTTGAGATCGATTCCAGCGACGGTGCGCACTGAAGGGTCGTCGAGCGCCGGAGCACAGAAAACTCCGGTGTAATTGCAGACGTTGGATCCGACCCAATTCTTAGTAATACCATAAGGATCTGAAAGAATCGCCTTCTTCCATGCCTGCAAAGCGATGTAAGCAGATCGAAGCCTCTGATTCTCGAACCAAAGCGAAGAATCAACTGAAACATTCTCCCCTCTATCACCAAACTCGTCCAAATAGTAAAGCAGCTGCCTCTTCTTTATAAACTGAACCTCCTCCACCGTCAATGGTCCACCATTTCTGCTAATTTCCACCTCCAAAGCTTCACCACTGAACAGAAAAGCAAACAGCAACACAAAACCAACACCAAAACAGAAAATGCAACTTCCTTTCTTCATCTCAAAGCAGAGTCATCTATCACTCAACCTCAACACAAAAAGGTACAAAATTTCAAACAAGAAAACCAAATTGTGGATCTGGGATTGGTGAATTCGAAGAAAGAAACGGGCTTTAGGGAAAAAAATGTGTGAACTTGAAGGAAGTGAGGCAGCGGCGGAGTTCACTTACAGCTCTCTCTTTATTCGGGTTTCATTTCAGCTGAAGCATTCATTTTCAACGCGCCCCTCCCTTTATTACCCTCCTCACTTTATTTTCCTACTTTTCAGTTTCGTCTTTTGAATTTTTGTGTCTTTGTTGGCAAATTCAATATTACACACTCTCCTTCCCACATCCATAATTCACCATCATAATTTTGTTCAATTCATGTTCGTCCCAATGAATTGATCATATTGATAAATATATTGTTGTCTATAGGCAGATACTTTAAAGGTCGATTGCGTTTTTTTTATACAATTAATATATTAAATAGGGATTAATATATCTTGGTAGAATGTAGTAAGAATATTGCATTCAATATTAATTAGTACAAATAGCATATACCCAAACGTGTGTATTAGGGTGTTTTACCTCACTAACATACTTATTATTTTGTTGCTCAAATTAACCTATTTACGTACCATTCCAGATTTTTAGCAGGTCATTTCATATGAATTTACAATTCATTCGTCAATGTAACCCTAAACTCCAAACTCTAAATCTTAAACCTACGATATAAACTATAAACGTCGATTCCTAAACCCCAAACACTGCACCCTAAACATGAAACACTAAACCTTAAATCCCCAACCCTAAATCCTAACAAATAAACAGAAAACTCTAAACCTCAAACCCTAACCTTAAATCCAAAATTTTAAAAATATTACAATTTAACAATTTTTCGATATTCGATGTGTTATATTATATAAATTTCAAATAAATTAATTTAATTTTTCTTTTGTAATCTTTATTTGAAATCAGCAACTTACTAAACAAGTAAAAAATGTGTAATAAATTAGATAGGTAAAAAACTCCGTGTACTCATGTATGTTTATTAGGTTCATGTTTGAATTTTTACTTTTTCCATCTCAATACTAAATTGTACAATTTTAAATAACAAATATTAATAAAAATAAATGAATACATATCATAAATCATATTAACAATTATTTGATTATTCATTTATTTGTATTGTAGTTATACACTGTGGAAATCACAATTATTCATATGGAATTCTCAATCAATGTTTTCATACCAGACGGGATACTAGTCTGGTACGTCAAATTTCGGGTAGAATCGGTATTTTTTTGGTACCGTCCGATACCGGGTATTATGGTCAATTTTCAGGTTTTCTTGGGTCCGATCCTAAAAAATTAATTAAATATTAATTTTTTATAAAATAAAATAAAATTTGGTATCGATCGATATACCATCCGATATAACGATCGTACGATTCATATGAGTCCGAATTGATATGAAATTCTTGAAGTATATGAAAACATTCTTCCCAAGTTAACACGATGGCGGCATGTCAAAATAGAACCAATTATTTAATAATGAAATGGGAATAATAAAAATATAGGGATTTGTGATTTGACACGTAACGCGGAGGATTAGAGAATGTACAGCTAACAAACTGCTGGAAATGAAACCGTCAAATTACGCGGACAAATCAATTGCTGATTTATTAATGGATAATTAATTATTCGTTACATAATTGACCAAATATTTATGGTCACATTCATTTCTTTTCATGTAACTTAAAAGAATATCTTATAAGTTAAACGTTTAATCTCAATAAAATTTTAAAAATATTATTATTATTATTTTATTACAGTGAGTATCTTTTTTAAAAGTATAAAATTTGTGCGGCGAACGAATATTTGCCCTTGATTCATTTATTGACAATGAAATTCGTAAAATGCCCCTATCGAAGAACTATTGACTATTCCCTTGTGTATGTACATATTTAATTAAAAAGAGATATCATTATCAATTTACAACTAATAACAAGCTGGAACGCAGATTTCATGCTTACTCAAAAGTCAAAACAACCATTTCAATTTTAATAAGATATGCATATCTAATTTAAGTGTTTTTTCATGTTGAGAATCCATCTTAAAATAAATAAACTATATTTGAGTTTAAAAAATAATGAAGAATTGATTCGAGATTGGGTTAAATTAATTGATGGGTTTGCCCATACTAATTTAAATAATTTCAACAATAATAATTCAAACTAGATTTAAAAAATCAAAATAATTATGTTTGTTGGCCTAATTAATATAAACAAGGATATTGCCATGGAAAACAATAAATTTGAAATGATAATTAGAAAAAGGGGATTAGAATCTATCTAATAATAATAATGGTTATTATTGTGACTAAAGTCATTGCTCCTAGTAAACTGTAAAATTAATGCTTTGTTTGTGTTTGTCTAATTTGGCCACATGGGGGGGCCTTCACCTTGTTGGACTTTAGGTCACCACCACCTCTTCCCTTATCTCAACTTCTAAACGTTAAGGAATATATATATACTCTCTTGTACTTTTTAATTTATTTCGTGATTGGTTCGACTCAAAGTAAATAAGTAATCGAAAATACAATATATTTCATATTTATAAAGAGTACTTTACATTTATTTCGATATATAGTAGTGGATTTGGTGTTAATGGGTATTGACTTTGTTCATAAGACTATCTATGTATGTGGTCATGATTATATTTGTCAATATCAAACTTTTCTAATAATAAATCATCTTCTCATGGTTACATATCATTTTATCTCTTATTCATATTATTTTTTTTATTCTCGTTCATCCACATCATTATAAATAAATTTAATTACATTTATTTCAATTATATTTTCTAAATAAATACAACATTTAAAAGTTTAACTTATATTTTAAATAAAAAAATAAAATTAATTATATTAAATATATTATAATAAATATTATATTAAAATACAATTGTAGATTAAAATAAAATATTATTTATTTATCAAAATAGTCATATTCAATTATTGGTGAAATTTTATCCAAATATGATCGATAAGATGATTCTTTAAATGTTGAAAAATTGGACTGATTAATAAAGTATTATATATTAACCATAATATATTAATGTATGTATTTATTAATATTAATAATGTATATTACTATAATATATTATATTTAAAAAATATTTTTAAAAATAAAAAAACATATAAACAAATGAGAAATATTCTCTCCATGGCGCGGCCAAATGGGGCTCGAAACCATATTTCCATTTGGTCACAAGCACCATTGAAGATGGTTTAAGGCTATATGTAATCTTATCCGCACCCAAACCAATTTTCATCTTATAAATATTTCTACACATTATTATTCTTCCACATTTACATCATATTCTCTTTTTACTTCTAAAATTTATCATTCATTCACATTATTATTTATTTCTATTTTATCAACATCATCTTCTCTCTCTAAATTTCATTTTATCTTTCTATTTCATTAACTTTATCTATTTTTATTCTATTTCTCATTAAATAATACATTACATTTAATTTTTTCGTTTGAATTTTTTTATTATTTCATATCGTTTTTTTCAAATATGATCCGAAACAATTTATAAATTTAAATTACTAAATTAATCTAATATATATATTTTTTAACATAATTACATTTTTAATTATAATTATAAGTAATAAAACAAAAAAATAAAAAAGAATAAAAAGCAATTTCCACGGAGAATGGGCGCCCAACCCCTTATCCGCTCATCGTATTTACACTCTATCACATGTTACATGGACATTGATATGGCGGAAACTCTGGCGAACAATGCCGTATTTCCATACAGCTTTGTCGCATTTAAAGTAAGTCTAATGTGTGTAGTTGGTTAGTGTCATTAACATTGGGTAATTTGAGCTAATGCCCACAAGTCACTAGTTAAAATTGTATGATATATTAATTAATTTTAATTTTTCTCTCACATGATTGAAAACATGGATTAAGATGTCATTATGGATAATGAAAAATTAGTATAAGATTTTTTTCCTAACAATAGTGGCCTTATTAAATGAAAACTAGAATGTTGGGTATGATTGACATTCAAAGTAAACGGAGATTCTTAAATAGTCGATCGAGGAGTTGTACAATAAGCCCACAACATTTCATATTGTCGGTCATGACATTTGCATCTAAATCCTCCAACTCTGTGCGTAGTGGAAATATAACCCATGTGAAGTTTAGCACAATTTGACTCTTTCAATCATACATATAAAAAAAAAATTAACAATACCATAATTGTTTAAATTGAAAGTGGCATGAGGCTATCTCCAACCTTCCGCATTCACTATGACTCTTCAACCAAGTTTCTAGAAAATGTTCTAAACGTCCACATCATTATGCATTCCTAGTTATGTGATCTTATGAGAAGAGATTGTGTTTTTTCTCACTTTCTTCTATCATTTTAATTTTTTAGTATATTTTCTCTTCGTTCTTTTCCAACATAATATTCAAAATTTTTAATACTACGTAAGCTATCCAACACAAATTTTTTTGTATATTTTTTATTTCTATATATGTATGTAATATGTGATTATTTTTGTACTATTTAATTTTTTTAAAAATAATTGATGATATTTAGATAACTTTAATTTCTCTAAAACTTGAATGTATGTCTAAATACTAGTTTTCTTATGTATTCATATTTATAATAAAATATAATTTTTATAGTAATGTGAATAAAATAAATATTAAAAATTGTAAGCGTTGACAAAGTTATATGATAGAATGAATGAAGTTTATTAAGATATATCTAAATAATAGTTTTCTTATGTATAGATATTTGTATTCATATTTAAAATAAATATACTTTTTATAGTTATGTTAATAAAATAAATATTAAAAATTGTAAGCGTTGACAAAATTATAAGATATAATGAAAGAAGTTTATTAAAAAAGAGAGTGATTATGTGTACATGGATAAAGGGAATGAAATTTTTAGACATGTATGATCGGAAATGATATGACCAAGAATTTAGTAGTAGTTTCAAATTTGATAATAAATAATATAGGAACATGTAACCGAACCGAAGACCCTTTGCCTTTTATGTTATTAATTTGTTGTGTTGAAAGGATGAGATTTTATGAACAAAATAGATGAGACACATGGCCACTTGGGGATTAGGATTAAACGATAGGGATGGCAATTAAAATTATTGTTTTATAATTAAAACCTATTGTGTTTTTCTAAGCCATTTTCAAGTGTCTTTCGATATATCATATAAGAAATAGGAAGAAATCAAAGTGTAAAAAAATTGAACAAATCAATTACTATTTTCACAATCATTATTATAAAATAATCCAAATAATATCTCATTTCCAATTTGACATATTTTTCATATTTCAATATAATCATCTGTAGGAGGATTTCCCTTCAAATACATCATTTAAGGAAGCAAACTCAAGTTTACCTTACCTTTAGGAGGAAATGCAAACTCTAAATGATTCTCTATAGAAGCATTCCTATTTCATATGACCCAATACTGAACTTGTGACAATCTTCCCTGAACCAAATGAAGATGTATTCCAGATGTATGGCAACATTGAAAAAATGCAGATGAAGCCGCCATTTCTTCTTGTAAATCATAACACTGTCCCCTGTTCCTATATAGAGATACAAAAGATCATGAAAGCAAAGTAATTTGCACAATAATTCTCTATCTTGTGGACCAATACACTAATCATTCATACATGTTCAATCAATAATCCACTAAAATATGGTCCCAACACATCCATCAAATTACAAACAAAATTAAGTCAGTTGCAATTCCAGGACATAAAGATGCTAACAAGTAAATGGATTCTGTCTGTCTTTGAAGCTCTTCATATCAAACAAATCAACATTTTTAAAAAGCACAATTCAATTGAACAGCAGATCTGAGAAATCAATTTCAGAAATACACGCACATTGAAGCAAATCAAAAATAAAAAAGAAGAATCTAAAAAATCCAAATTCTCACAGATTGGCGAAAAAGAAGAATGCTCGATCGCACGGTAAAACTGTACAGTCTTGCAATTAAGTCGGGCGAATTCTAGCTGCGATTTTTGAAAAATAAACGTGATCAAGAATGGGAAAACAGCAACACTGCTACAGCGATTTTGGGGCGTCCATTCATTCCAATCTCGTGTACACTGCAAAGTAAAAGTCTACACAACTTTCGTATTTTCTTGAAGCTACTTATAAATATTAGTGATTTCTGCCACACTTCACAATTGCCTATCGAGAACCTCACCAATACATTTCTGCTAAAACAAAAAGCCTTCAACATTCGCTATCTCAGTGCCAGCCTCTATAGCTAATGTTGACGGTCCTATATACTTGTATAATATAAACCGACAAATGCAAAAGAACCACACCTCCTCTTTCACTTTTATATCGAAAGATATTTTTCTGTTTTTATAAATTGTTTTTATTGTCTTTCTTATTTGCTTATATTTTTTTGTATTTATGAATTTTTTTATTATAAGTTTATATATTTTTGCTTTTACAATTTTTTTTAATATTATTAGTTTATGTGTTATAAAAGTTTGATAAATTTAGAATCATTTGACTTGTTGATTGAATTCTAATATTTTTTGTAATTATTTCAACTTTTTGAGCAACGTGCATTTAAATTGATGCACGGTTTATGAGAGTTTTTCATGAAGAGATTTCCTACGGGGAACTTAGACAAATGGCTCACTGCAAAACCTTTGTTGGCAAAATAGCATCAATTCATAAAGAATATATAACATCTTTGCTAAATAGCATATTTTACATATTTTTAATTAAAATTAATCAAATAATGTGTATATTACTAAAATATATTAATTAAAAATATATTATAAATTAAATTATGATATATTAAGTAATTTTTTATACATATATGGAATTTTGTATCGATCCGAACTGATACGAAATATTAATTTTGTTTTCGTTTTTTCCAGGTGGATTTGGAAAACCCGGGATCCGTCCAGAAACCCAATTCCGGTCCGGATCGATATATTACAGTAGGTGGAAAAAAGAAGAAAAAAGACACGATTTTGTAGGTGGAAAACCTTTCAGTAAAAGAAATGATAAAAAACCAACCGACCGTAGCATTGGAATCCACTATAAACATCAAGTGTGCATATTTACAACCAGAGAACAAGATGTAGAAATCGAAAAGAAAAAAAAATCATCTTCGGTTACCATAGTCGTAAGTTTTCCACCCGGAAATGAAGTGAATGACGACCTCTTCATTAGGTTATCAATAAAACCATTTTTACCTCTTTAACCAAGTTTATATAATGTGGAATTCAACTCAATTATAACTCTCTCGACCCATCAATAATAAAATCTAATAAATAATAGCACAATTATCTCCAAATTAAGAATAATGGTCCACTAAAAAAATAACCCGATTCAAATACCACGAAATGCTATAAACAATGTCAATAATCAAAATATCTCGATCTGCTTAATTTCTCGACTCGGGAACGACTATATAGAAATAGATGTGTTCTCAAATAATAAATTACTTAGGGCTATATCAGGTATCGAACGATTTTTGGAGGCGGATGTTGCAAAGTGTTGAAGGGATCGATGATCTTAGCTATGGGAGTTAAGTCTGGAAGTGTGTATTTGGGGATCAGATCCATTATTGACCGATTGGGTATCATAAAACGCAAGACTAAACGAGGACACGTTCGAAATCGACACAAGGGTGAAGATACGGTAAAACCGACGTTGTCGATTGGGAGTGGAACAACGGTTAAGGTGGATCGGTCAGAGAGGCCTTCGGAAAAATCAACTGATGAAGAGATCGGTGATAACAAGGTTGATCGGTCGGAAACAGATCTGGGTGTGGTCGATCAACGACAGATCGGAATACATGAGAACTGTTAGCTTCTGTGACTAGACAATGGAGGGCGAGAAAAGCTTCCGATAAGTGGGATTTTGCCTTGAAGGACGAGATATTGTCCTTGGAGACCAAGACTTTTATTTTGGGGAAATTGATAGGTTTTGTCACTTCGATTAAGTTAGGGTTGAGATATGCCCTAACTTGGTTCACCATGTGATTTGGCGAACGAGTTGTTCAACTCTCAAAGGACATCATGTAATAGCAAGGAAAAAGGTATGATGGAACAATAATAGGAAATATAGTGGTAAAGTCTAGACAATGAATAACGAGAGTTACAGGTATGAAAGAACGAAAAAGGAAACGAAAGGATAGAAAAGTAAAGCAAAAGATAAAGAAGAGGTCAAAATAAAAAGAAGGAGTGGTCAAAAGATGAATTAGAGAAGTTAATATGTCTATAAATAGGAGTGTGAAAGCCCAAACCCAAGTTAATTATCACTAAGCCACGAAATTCCGCGAAAAACCCGAAAAACACGAAAATTGTCGCGAAAGAGAAAATTGTCGCAGATTTTGGGCCTTGCAAAATTGTCGCGAATTTGGTGCAAGGAGATTTGTCGCGGATTTGTAAGCAGAGAGCAAAATTGTCGCGGAAAAACCTAAACCACAAAATTGTCGCGGAAAACCTAAACCACAAACATTGTCGCGGAAATTTTGAAGAACAAATTATTGCAGATTTGGTCCTAAACACAAAATTGGTGCGGATTTCGAGGATGAAGTGAATTATCGCGGAAATACTAAATTTGGGTGTTTTCGTCGCGTCTCAACGTCAGATTGTGAGAGGAAAAGAATATGTAGGGTCTACAGTAATCACATAGTTAACAATAAGATAATAACATTGGAAATCGAGTACTAAGCCTGTTACGAAATGCAGGGAAGCACGAAAGGATTATAACGAGCAAAAGCAAACGGTAAGCGGAGTGAACACAATGTAGTAAGGGAAGGTTTCGACTTAGGAAAACGGGAAGGGTTAGTAAAAAAGAAAGTAAAAGACACAAATGAATGAGACAAATGTTAATAAGACTCGGGGTGAGGAAGGATGGACCGTCCGACCGAACCCGGCATCGTGCTTAGTACATGATTCGCCAAAGGAAGGACATGTCTGATGAAGGGAACGATAAGTTGCAAAAATGGAAAGATACGTACGAAAAAGGGCAGAACGGATCCGGGTGGAAAAATGGGTAACGCCTAAGTACTCACCCGGGGAAGGGAAGCATATAGCCCGTCGAGTCAACCAACAGCTAACGGTTGGCTTAGGCGGGACATGTACCGATCATGTTACTCTCGGCAACAGTAAAGTTAAAGCATGAGGGGAATGATAAAGGTAAAAGACTAAGAAGAATGAAATAATAAAACGATTAAAAGAGATGACTTACGCGTGTGTGTATGGTTTATTTAAGAAATGAAAAGATAAGTATAGCGTGTGTGAAGTTTTCTTTAATAGATTGTGACCGCTTTACAGATTTTGTAGGTGACGCGAACGAGGTATGAGAAGGGCATTGGAAGGAGGTCGTCGGTTGTCTGGTGATAGAGTCCGGTCTTTTGAGAATACTCTAAATTATGTTGCTAGACTTTAATGTTTTTGAACTATGTTTTAAGTTTACATTCGAACATTTCGTTTCATTTAACACATTTTTACCAAATCAGCTAGGCCCAAATTAGGGTCGTTACACATCATGTCGATGCATCAGTGTTAGAGCAGACTAATTAAGAAGAATGAAGGATTACATAACTCCAAGTTTTAAGCGTGTACAAATTACACTGCCCTTAGAGATTATTTCAAGATTTTCCTTATAATATCTCAATGTTCAACAATCTCTTCAACGAAATGTTTGTGTAGGAAAAATGAAGATATGAACTGCTATTTATAGAAAGATCGGATTGGATGGATAGACAAAACTATTCATCTAAGTATCACTTCTCTTCATCCAATAATCATGACATTTCATCTAAGAGTAATTTCTTTTGCTTAAAAGACGTGACTCTTCGAATATTAAATAATATCAATGATAATTTTCTAACATGGCATAATTAGATTTAATGTTTGAATGTACATTTGAGGTTCTTGCCTGAATATTGTGTTTTAAATTTTAATTTATGTGATTTTTTTAGTTTTGAGAAGATCTTACAGTTGTCATAATGAAAGATGTTGTATAGTTCCCTAATTTGGAACTTAATATTGATATATAAAACTTGTGTTTTGAGATAGAAGTTGTATAAAAAATGTATTTCAAGATGTTTCTTTATTTTGGGAAAGTAGATACATTTTAAAGAGATAGTCTTAAGGATTTTTGCATAAAAATAGCCGTTGAGTAGCACTATATTGGACTTTGGGCTTAAAAAATGCTATTGGGCTTTACTTCAAAAATTCTCTGTTGGGGATTAAACACGTGTACGAACAATTTCGATAGATTAAGTAGAACTCAAGAATTAAAGCAAAGAAAGAACAACGAACAAAAAATTAACGTGGAAACCCGGAAAGGGAAAAACCACGTGACCGGCGTAAACGGCCAAATTCACTATCACTTGAGAAGATTACAACACACACGAAGAGGAAAACTCGGAATACAAGAGTATTGAAATACCTAACAATGAACCTAAGACCCCTTTATATAGATGAGGTGGTTGAGATATTAAGGTAACAAACAAATATTCCTAATATTTAACCATATCTCTATATATGATTATCCATAATCAAATTATATATATGCGTCTATATATATAGATTTGATATGATATTATTTCTTTCAATATCTCCTTCCATAACTGCTGATATCTTTTACTAGTGGGTCCCACCATATCTCAGTTCGGTCCTCGACCGATTGCCTCCATCTCATATCTTCGGATCACATGCTTCGGTTCTCTACCGATTGCTTCGGTCCCTTTGTCACATTCGGTATTACGTACTTCGGTCCTAAACCGATCGGTACCAATACCGACCATCCCATCTTCCATGTGTATCCCGATCGACCACATTGCCGATCGTCATCCAAGTGTGACCGATTGATATCAATACCGATCTCCACACTTAACATTCTAATCTCCTCAAATCTGTAGAGTCGTCTGCAGGGCAGTGGAGTTTGAGGAGAGTAATCTCATCTCCCTTCATTGACTACCAAATAAAACATGTATTGAGTAAGGATTAAAAGACAACTTTTATCTCGAGTTCTTTTGGTTAGAGAAAATTGAAGCAAGAATATTTTTGCTGGAACTAACATCAGCCCCGTCCTTGATCAATAATTCACCTTAGTATATGTTGTGTTTGATCTAGTGTTCACTTTTTTTGATAATCTACACTCACATACGGTAACTGTTGACATGAATGGTTATGTCGAACGAGTTAGGCAATCAATCGTAGTGTTGGGGAGCAACTTTTTCTTCTGGAGAGGTGGAAAGTATTATGCTCCCTTGCTCAAGTTTCAATTATTTGAAGCCCAAACAACCTGATATAGATATTATCTTTTGAATCAAGGTTTACAAATAATCATTGAGATCAACATATACATACACATGTTCCTATATTTATTGATCATTCATCCTTGCAGCTACATCAAACATGATGAAATTAGTTCTCTTAAGCTTCTTCACAGTCTTAGAATCGGAGAATTTACTTAAAATTGCTGCTATCACTGACACAATATTTCGTCATCCCAACCTCTGCATTACTAGTAACATCATCCTTTTGAACGAAAGTTCATTAATATAGTAATAACGGATCGTTATTCTAACGATAGATATACAAAATACATTGTTTACATACATGCATACTCACATGCCACATAAAGCATAAGATAACAATATCCCTTAGCTCCATTACTTTTTTATAGAAGCTTAAACTTGTGGAGATGAGTTGGTGATTCTTGTTCTTATGAGTTTAGCAATCAGCTTACATTTGCATTAAATTCCTAATGAAACTTATTAGATAATATACAATTTAGCATGTTGTATGACTTGAAGTATAAGAGTGCATAAAATTTATTTTAAGTTGTTGTGACTACCTTATATTTCTTCCTATACTCTTTAATCTTGGAGCAAAGTTATAATGTCATTATTCTCATCGATGGTGCACCGTTTCACCGAGGTTTGTCACTCGTAAACTTATTGGTATCATATCCATATTTTTTCTATTATAGCCATAAAATTTGGAATTCATGGAGTGTTAGATCATTTCGATTATTGTTTTTGAATATTATTTAATTCCAATGCTTCCAAATTATCCAACTATACTACGCCTTGTATTCCTTTTATACATTCAACCAATTTATACATTGGCACTCCTCTGTTCCTTAAGAAGGATGAATCAATGGTTCTCCATGATTATTGGTATCTCTAAAAGGATCTCTTTTGCTTTAGGTATGTTTTGAGGGAATCCTTCTCCAATATATGTGATTGTGGTGGATCAGATAACAACATGTGGGGTTTCACTTTCACTTTATAAGATGAAGTGGTTTGCATAATTGAGTATGAAAGACATTCTCATCGAATATACTTTCTTTGATTCAAAAGTATTGTCTATTTTTCTAGTGATATATCATGGAGTCATTTCCTGCCAATATGACGTATGAATTATACAATTGTGTCCACACATATACCCAACTCCGATTTCAAACTAATACGTTATTGTCTCATTTAGTTCAAGTAAAAAAATAGTAATAATTTAATTTCTCATTTACTTATCTTACCTGGATAGCTAGAACTACAAGATTACCTAAAACGATCGCAATTATGGTTTTATGGAATATGGATGCTAAAGAAAAAAAATGATAATATTCAGCGAATCACTATTTAAAGTATGATCATTTATAAGTAATATTAGAATTTGAGAAAGATTCCTGATCTGAATACTTGTTATTGTTGGATGGATCAAGGGTTTTGCATTGCAAGAATGCCGGATGCATGAGTGGAGTTTTTAAATACGAAGAAAAATGGCGACACGTGTCTATGGACTCGCCACCAACATTGTAGCCCGAGTCCTAGTCGAATAATGTCACTTATAAAGTGAGCATACATTACTTACTATTACTTCTCCACTACAATTTGATTGCTGTGTTTCCTCCTCCATATTTTCTATGGTGTCCCTCAAGAACCGCTATCCTCGTCTTAATGGCTATGCCCTAGCATGTGCACTCTTGGCTTCTGCTAATTCGATTCTCCTTGGTTATGGTAAATCTTACCTTAAATTTGTTTGATTATTTTCCAGATTCGTTGATCTTGTTTTTATTGGGTTGTTAGATATTGGTGTTATGAGTGGAGCGGTGCTTTTTATCAAGGAAAACTTGAAGATTTCGTATGTTCAGGAGGAGATTTTGGTGGGTTCTTTGAATGTTGTTTCATTGATCGGTTCTCTCGCTTCTGGGAAGACGTCCGATTGGATTGGTCGTAGATATACGATTGTTTTGGCGGCGGCGACGTTTCTCGTGGGTGCTTTGCTCATGGGATTAGCGCCATCGTATCCGTTTCTATTAACTGGGAGGGTTATTGCTGGGATTGGTGTTGGGTATTCTCTTATGATTGCACCGGTTTACACGGCTGAGGTTTCACCGGCCGCCGCGCGCGGGTTTCTCACATCGCTACCGGAGGTTTTTATTAATGTTGGGATTTTATTAGGTTACATTGTTAACTTTGCGCTTTCGGATCTCCCTTCTCGAATAAACTGGAGATTGATGCTCGGATTAGCCGCTGTGCCGGCCGTAGGGATCGGATTTGGCGTTTTAGCGATGCCGGAATCGCCGCGGTGGCTGATAATGAAAGGAAGGACGGAGGAGGCTAAGAAGGTTCTCCAAAGAATATCGGAAAATGATGAGGAGGCAGAGATACGACTCACGGAAATCACAACAGCCGCTGCGTTAAGTTCTCCCACCGGCGAGTGGCACGGACAGGGAGTCTGGAAGGAGATCTTCTTTCCCTCCCCCACATTACGGCGCATTTTAGTTGCCACAATCGGAATCAATTTCTTCATGCAGGCATCCGGGAACGACGCCGTGGTTTACTACACTCCGTCTGTGTTCAAGTCCGCCGGCATCCGAAGCCGCCGCGGCCTAGTCGGAGTAACGGTTATAATGGGCATAGTCAAAACTTCCTTCGTTGTTGTGTCCGCCCTTTTTTTGGATCATTACGGAAGAAGGCCTTTATTGCTATTGGGCTCCATAGGTATGGCTGTTTCTTTAACTGGACTGGGCCTTGGGTCAAAATATCTGGAGCATCAGTCCCATAAACCTACATGGGCCATAGCCTTATGTGTCGTGGCTGTTTGCGCTGACGTGTCATTTTTCTCAATTGGGCTTGGTCCCATTACGTGGGTATACTCGTCGGAGGTATTTCCGACGAGATTGAGAGCTCAGGGGACTAGTTTGGCGGTATCTGTGAATCGATTAGTCTCCGGTGCGGTTGCGATGTCTTTTTTAAGCATCTCCAGTAAAATTGGCTTCGGAGGAATGTTTCTAATTCTCGCCGGAGTGATGGTGGTGGCTAGTGTTTTCTTTTACTTCTTCTTGCCTGAGACAAGAGGAAAGAAATTGGAAGAGATGTGGGAAGTGTTCGAGAGGAAGACGAAAGAGGATAAAGAAATGACTGCCATATGAGTGGTTGCTGTATATTTATTTATATATTCATTTGTATTTTATAACTTTGGGAAAAGTATCTGTTGATGTTAAGATATTCAAGTTGAGAAGTGGAAGTTATATTTTTAAGCAAAGAGACTCATACATGTTATACATATAACATGTATGTTACATAACATTTTTCGGAGTTAGATCTTATATATGTTTTTTCTTCAAATAACCCACTTATTTATTGATTTTCCCAAAGTAACATACTTCCAAAATATTGTCTCAAAATAATATTATTACTGTTGTTTTTTATTAATCCTATTAGTTCTAGTATTCTTAAAACAATAAAAAACACAGATTTTAGAGTGGTATCCGATCCCAATTATTATCTTAGAATTGATCGTCTCGGCAATCCACTATTTTGCCCTGCGATATTATTACTAATTAGCAAACTGAAACGTTCTACAAGCAAGAAGTTTCGTAAATAGCTAATCAAGTAATCACACAATAAAACAGTAATTAAAGTAGAGTTAGGAATGCTCAGTTTAATTCTCGTATGTTCACGAGAATAACAACTCCAATTCCGATCTTGCCTTTTGTATGTTAATATCACTCGTACACTTCGAGCAATATTATTCCTGCACACTTCATAAAGATTATTAGTACTAAAATTGAAAGTGATGCTAGACTAACCTAAAAAATGTTAGTCTAATCCGATAGAATATAATCGTGATTTCAAGATTCTCAGAATCTTTCAAATCAACGACCAAACACACAGAAGTTCACACAGTGTCGCTAACAATGTTCAAATGTACTTAGACTATAACGTCACAGACGTTTCTTAAGCAGTCACACATGCTAAGAATAAACGTTCCAGAAACTATGCAGGCGGCAAGCCTCAGATTTCAAAAGAAACAAACGTTTAAAAAAAGATTCACATGCGACAAGCCTCAGGTTTCAAAAGAGAAACGTTTAAAGAACTTCGCAGTAACCAGATCCAAAAGCAGTAGGTAGTAAGCCTCAAGAATCTCACGAAAAAGAGGCACAAACACAACGTAATCGCAAAGGAAGCACAAGAACTCAAGAAATCGCAAACCCTAGGTTAGAGCACAAGTGTCGCGTAAGAGCCTGCGCCTTAAGCGAAAATTCATCGGAATATATACAAGTGGGCTTAACCGCACAACCCAGTTGTTATGCAGTTACAAATAAAGCCCATCAACGTTAGTCCATCAACGGTCCAATAATACCATCACATATATTATCAAGAAGCACATGACAACCAATATTATTATGATCATGAGCCAGTGAACAAATAAGCTGCTTCAATCGAAAATAAGTTAGGCTGCTTCAGTTACCTGTTGTTTAAGGTTATTATTAGGTATTAGAAGAAAAAACCCATTAATCCGCCATCAACGTTATGCCGTTCATCTTTGATAATTAGTGCTCCCTTTCAGCATCTAATAGGCAAAACTCATTCTTCCCAATTTTGTTTACTCGTTCTTCAACATTAGGGCAAAACTCATTCTTCAAAAATCTTTCAAAAGGTTCCGGAAAAAACCTGTTGTTCACAATTCCAAATTACTTTTACCCGCTGCTATTGCTTATTTTTTTGTTGATTATTAGTTGTTTAGACCTAACATATTTATGATTGAAAAAGATGGAAAATGTTAATGTTAATGAAGAAAATTCACTTCTAAAGAAATATTATCTCTATTTTGACTCATGTATGGTTTTAATAGATTTCAATATTTCGAATGATTCATTGTTCTAATATAAGTTAAATAATGTATGTTTATAGATTTACCAGATCCTACAATTGATAGTTTTGCACAAGTAGATGCTAATTTTAATGTTGATTACTTGGAAGAGTTACACGTGCCGATGAAGATGATTCTATAGAATATGATTTGGATATGTCTAATGATTTGGAGGATACTAATCTTAGTGGAAATGATGGTCATCATCAATCAATAATAGTTCCACATTTCTATAGTTCAA
Organism: Utricularia reniformis; assembly: GCA_009725065.1. NCBI lineage: Eukaryota > Viridiplantae > Streptophyta > Magnoliopsida > Lamiales > Lentibulariaceae > Utricularia > Utricularia reniformis. The sequence continues at coordinate 173,869 of RWGZ01001092.1, forward strand.
TTGGACTTCCGATATGTCGTGACTCTATAGATATCCCTTAATCTGTGTTGTGCTATGATGATAGAACAACTTAATTAGCGATTAATATGTGTAATGAGGGCTCCAGGATCGGCTACCCCATATTGGATGGAATCCAATCATATTGGGCCAGCCCAGATGACAAGAGACGAACCTACACGGCCCAAGACCTTTAACTTGGCCCACTTGAAATAGACGGCCAGAAGGCCCATTTATGTCGTAGGACCGAAGATGGAGTTATACGTAACCAAGATGCCCGGGGGCCAACCCTTTGGATTGGTTCAAACAGTTACAACTCACGCATTCCGCGCTCCGGGCACATCCATGCGTTCCACGCTCCGGGCCTACTCATGCTGTTTGCACTTCGGGCCTCACCACGTTTTCCAGCATGGAAAAACGACCTTGTCAGAGGCGGTTACAGAGCGTGATTCATAAGCACCTTCCCCTCTATAAGTACAGGGCTAAATGACAAGCTCAGAAGGACCTTTTGGACTCGCGAAATAGACTGTTACCCTGCCGATTTCCCTTCTTGCGTCTTCTATTTGCCTTAGTCATTTTCATAAGCTCTCATTGTTTGTAATATGAACTGTTTCATTAATGTATCGGCTAAGAGCGTTTTCAGCTCTTAGTCAGGTGGTTTTATCCCATTTTCCAAGGGGTTTTCCACTCTAAAACCGTTGTGTTATCTGCCTCCTTCATCTCTTAATCGTTCCCCCCATTCAAACAAATTAAAGCGAGATCGTTTCATACGAACTGGACGATTGTTGATACCCTCAGTCTTTTGACCACATCAGTTTGGCGCCGTCTGTGAGGACGATTTACTGATCCCCACTTGAGGTTTCTCTCTGGGATAGAACAAGCAGAGGCATGGCGACTGGAAATTCGGCGAATGATAGTGAAATGATTCCTAGCAATCTTCCAGCCCCTGATTTCTCTTTAATGGAGATTGCGTCGGAAAGAAGTGGAACATAATCACCGACTGTAACAAGTCCTGTTCCCGCAAACAAAGGGTACGAGAGTGACCCTGAGGCGCACAGCTCCAATGAAGAGGAGATTATTAGACGCGGTGTAACTATGAGGAGGCCGAGGTATCAATCTTCTCCGCCTCCTCCAACCAGAGCTCCAACTCCCGTTCCCAGGGTTGATTAGGAACGCATGCAACAAAGTATAAATGAGCTCACCAAAGAGTTGGAGAATCTACGCACGCGGAGGGATTTTGAGCCCGATCTTGGGCGGAATCCTGGTTTATTCTATAGGGCCATAAAGGTCCTGATTAAGCGGAGTAAGGATGACGACTGGTGGCACAATCTGCATGCTGCCCATACGTCATTCCAGCAGTTCGGCGGTGTTTCATCCGCTTCGGAAGATTTGATGCTCCATTTCTCTGAAGAAATCTGGGGGTAGTCCCAGATCGACACTATCGCAACCCCGAGGGGTTGCCAACATTTATAGGCGATGGGGATCCCATTGATCACGTCGCTGATTTTGAATTACGCATGGGAACGGTTCGTGCTTCAGATTCTTTAATGTGCCCTTTCTTCGCGGCAGGTTTGTAAGGCGACGACCGAACCTAGTTTAAAAACTTGCCAGCCCGATCCATACAATCGTATGGAGGCTTTCTCTGAGTAATTCACGCCGAATGTATGACCGCCCCGAAGCAGACATGAACTATATCAGTTGAAATATATCCCAGCAAAAATGAGTCTACGGTCATTCATGGAGAAGCTCAATCGAACAGCCTGGGGTATCAAATTAGAGCTTAGAGATAAGATCGATATCTTACAGCAAGTTCTAGGACCATGTTGCTTGTCTGCCAGTCTCGTGAAAAGTCCCTCATCCACCATGGGTAAGCTTCTCCAAAAAATCAACAAAAATATCAATGTGGATGAGGCCCTAGGACCGAACTACAAGAAGCCTGTGGGGAACTCTGAGCTCACAGGTGACCATAGGGCTTTGTACCCTAAGAAGCAATCCCAAGAAGTAGGGGCTGTAACTGAGAAATATGCTCCCTCGAAGTGGGAAGAGAAATTGGTGTATTGCGAGTTACATCACAACCGCGATCACCCGACGCTGAAATGCCCGCTACTGCAGGAGACGGTAGCGGCAATGAATAAGAAAAAACCTGATCAGAATGATCATAAGGGAAAACGAGCTGAATCTCCCCGTAGGAATCGTCAAGGTTATGATCGTCACAGTCTGTGGGGTAGGGATAATCGGGGCATCCCCGAAATTATAATGACCGGGCGGAGGACCGAAGGTCTCCTCTGCAGGAACAAGAAAGAGGCACACACGGTCAAGAGAACCGAAGAAGACGTTTCGGTGGTCGGGGTGGCCGCAAAATGAAGGAGGGAGACAGGAGAATCCTTCTCCTCCCCCTGCTCTAGTGGAAGCACAACCTCCACAAAATGAACTGTGGAAGCACAATCCTTCTCCTCCCCCTGCTAATATCACTCTCTGGGCATTCGACCAGAGGAGCGTCATCCCATGCGGGAAGATTCTATTCCCGATCACTCTGGGAGATCAATTCAAGGACCGAACTGAGACCCTATAATTCATTGTCGTGGAAGTTGACCTAGCTTATAACACCATTATCAGACGGACCGGACTCAGTAAGTTTGAAGCAGTCCCTTCTACTTATCACATGATGCTCACGTTCCCTCTGCGAATTGAATAATATATGTTATAGGGGATCAGATCGTAGCAAGATAGTGCTACATAAGCTCGTGCCGAACGTTGACACCCATTAAAAGGGCCTGGGTGGATTTGCTAGAAGAGCCACCGTACCCGAGGCAGGCAATGGAACCCATTGGGTTCAAGTTGATCAACTTGGTTGAAGATGATTCAACCAAGACTATTCGTATCGGGGCACATCTAGCCCCATCTTTTGAAGAAGAGTTGGTTCGCTTGCTGAGAAGCCATGTGGACATATTTGCGTGGACCCCGGACGATGTTGCGGGGATTGACCCATCTGAGGAGTGAACATCGGATCAATACCGAACTTGGAACGAACCCTATCGGAAAAAGATGAGACGTTATTCTCCTGAAAAAATTGAAGTCATCCGTGCGGAGGAAAAAAAATTGCTGCAGTCTGGGTTTATCAGAGAGATCCACTATACCGAATGAGTTGCAAACCCGGTGGTGGTCTCCAAGGCAGACGGGAAGTGGAGAATGTGCATTGATTTCACTGACGTCAACAAGAGCTGGTAGTCGGATCCATTCTCTCTGCCACATATCGATCGTTTGGTGGACGCTGTGGCTGGCAGCACGATGATGAGTACTATGGATGCTTACTTCGGGTACCATAAGATCTTCCTTGCTGAAGAAGATCAGAATAAGTTGGTCTTAATGACCAAAGATGGTGTTTATTGTTATGTGGTTATGCCGTTCGGCTTGAAAAACGCAGGAGCAACATACTAGAGGTTGGTCAACAAAATCATCAGAGATCTGATAGGCCATATTATTGAAGTGTATGTTAACGATATGATTGTTAAATCCATGAATGACGAATACCATATTTCTTATTTGTCTCGATGTTTTGAAGTATGCCGCAAATATAAGCTCAAATTAAATCCGAACAAGTGTTGCTTTGAGATCCGAAGTGGAAAGTTCTTGGGATATTATGTTTCTGAGAAAGGCATAGAGGTTAATCATGAGAAGGTTCAGGCCATCATCGACATGCAACCTCCTAGAAACAAAAAGGAATTTCAAAGGCTGACTGGTCGTCTAGCTGCCTTGAGCAGATTTATTTCTAGATCCACAGATCGTGCCTTACCCTTCTTCAGAGTACTAAGGAAAGCAAGTCATCTAGATTGGACCGAAGAATGTGATTGGGCCTTCTTAGAATTGAAAACTTATTTGAGCACTCCCCCTGTGATGGTGAGCCAAGCACGATAAACCTTTCGGATTATATCTAACTGTATCGGAAGTAGCAGTAAGCACTGCCCTGGTAACCATTAGAGATGACGTTAATAGACATTTTTATTACATGAGTCACTCTTTGGAATCGGCCGAAATTAGATACACTACCTTGGAAAAATTTATGCTGGCGTTGAAGAAGGCTATATCTAAGTTGAGACATTATTTTGAAGGCCGGATGGTTTATGTTTATATCGATCAGCCTTTGAAAGCAGTTTTGAATCATACAGATCTAAATGAGAGACTATCTAAATGGGCAATCAAGATCAGTTCCATGGATCTGGAATTCGTTCCCCGAAGGGCGATTAAAGCTCAGGTTCTTGCTAACTTTGTGGTCGAAATGACCCGATCAGTTATATTTTTAAACCAAAAGGATGATCGGTGGATCATTTATGTGGATGGATTAACCTTCGGAGGAAAGGGGGTGGGCATTACCCTCACAATACTACAAGGTGATGTTATTCATTCCGCAGTTAAGTTCTTATTCTCAGGAACTAATATCATGGTGGAGTATGAGGCAGTGTTATTGGAAATGACCATGACCCGAAAGATGGGAGTTGCTAAAGTACGAATGTTGTCAGATTTCAAGTTAGTGGTGGAACAGTTTGCGGGAAGATTCGACACATACGAGCCCATGATGAAGATGTATCATGCAAAAGTCATGGAATTATCTAAGAAGTTCAACGAATTTTCACTTGATCATGTGCCACGAGAACAAAATAAGGTCGCTGACGCGCTGACCAGATTGGCCTCAAGTATATCTAATATAGGATCGGACACTATATCGGTCCATATCCAAGACCGACATTCGGTCGAGATACCGGTGACCGAACAATCAGTCGAGAAATCGGGGCTTTATGTCATAAACTTCATGGATGGACCCCTGGGGAACCCACATGGATATTGATGCTACTGAGTCTCCTGGGGAACCCATATGGATGTACCCCTTCATCAAATACCTGAGTAATGGTTATCTTCCTAAGAACACAATAGAGGCCAGAAAAATTGAATTCTGGGCTAAAAGATACTTGTTGAGCGACGTGCGATTGTTCAAAAAGAGTTTTGAGGGATCGCTTTTGCGATGTTTGTCCCCTATTGAAGCTGAGTCTGTCATGATTTATGTTCATGAAGGGATATGCGATATTCACTCCAGGGATCGATCTTTTTATCACTGCGTTATCAAAGCCGGATACTTTTGGCCAACATTACTCGAAGATGCCAAGAAGTATACCAAACGCTGTGCTATGTGCCAATTTCATGTTCCGGTACCAAAAACGCCAGGGGTTCCTTTATCAGCCACCTTGCTACCCTGTCCATTTGACATATGGGAAATGGCTCGAACATATCTACGAGGTTCTATGGGCTTACAAGACTACACCGTTCCAATGTGATCATGGTCCCAAGGACCGAATATGAGCGGTCCTTTCGTACATCTCAAAATCCAAAGTAATTCACCCTAGCCAAACCTCAACCTAAGGTAAAATCAGGGACCGAAGAGCTTATGCTTATCGAATAACCCCGATCTTATTCTTAGCAAAAATTAAGAATGAAAGAGCTTACATCCAACAAGTTTAATAATTTATATTGAACTTGAACTTAGTTCTTTTTAACCCTATTCTAATTCTGAAAAGAGAAAACTAAGAAGGGAGAACTAGTCATTTTATTGAGAATAAAGGAATAAAAATAGGAGTACAACAATATGGAAGATCATTCTAGCCTATCTACCCCTCCTCCTTATCACAATTCTCATTTTCCTTCGGTCCCATCCGGGCCATAAGCTGCTTCAGCTTTTCTTCCTGATCTGCAACCTTCTGGTTGACTGCCTTTCCATCTCATCGAAAAGGAGGAAGAAAGGATAGTCCTCCAAAACGGGCTCTTCCAAAGAAAGATTGCCTTGAAGTCCCCATCCTTCTCCAAGGGATCGATCTGCTTCCACATCTCGTCATCAGGGGAAAGCCCAAACTGCTTCGTAATCTAGTCTGGCATGTTACTCAGGTACTTAGCAATATAAGTCCCATGGATGCTATCTGCCAAAAAAAATAACAACGGGGACCGAGCGAACCTCAGAACAGCTTCCCTGACCAAACTCTTCGCAGCGGTACGGTCCTGAGCGAGATCTTCTTCCAAGCTCGTCTTTTCTTCCTAGGCCCGAAGGAGAAGTTTGTTTAATTTGTTTCTCTTCTCCTGGGCCCAAGCTTGGACTTGGCCCATCTCCTCATTCTTTTCACACAGTTTGGCCTCCAATTCCTCCTGGGCTGCTTTGTACTTTTTGTCCAGCTCAGAGGTTTGATTCTCTAGGAGGGAGACTTGCGTACCCGCTCCTAGCAATTCGTTATTCAGCCTATCCCGCTCCTCCCGAATCGATACCAGCTCTCTATGTTTATTTCAACTTGCCTTTTGGCAAAGGCAAGTTGGTCTTGGACTGCTTGGGAGACTGACTGGTCACCTTGATTCTTGTGGACGGTGACCGTGGCCGTGAAACCCTTCCTCAACATCTGCATGCATAGGTAATTTTAGAATCTAAGCCTTCGAGCCTTTTGAAATAAGAAACCTACCCTTGTTGCAATGTCGAGGAAGGCCTCAATCGTTTGCTCCCCGGACATGTCTGGCTAAACATTGTCCGGGTTTTGCTTCCCGTATAAGCGAAAGTCTTCCAAAAAGGTGCTCCTCAAGGACGCCATTTTCTTCCCTTTTGTAACCCTGTCTAGCAGGTCCAAGGCAATCTCCTAATCGGAGTTCGTCTTGGGATCCAAGACAGGGTCCTTCAAAATTATTCACTTGCTCTGGGCTGGGACCGTAGCTTCCCCCATTTTCTTAAGCCTTTTCGGATTCTTCGGGGCTTTAGCTTCGGCCACCCTTTTCTCTTTACCCAAGGGTACCGGTGATAGGGAGACTTTCACCTCAAGATTCGGGCTCGGAAGAACCCTCTCCACTAGAACGGCTCCATGCAACAACAAACTCATTACGTTAGGACTTATGGGGAACAATTCCCGATTCGGTATAAACTGGCCAAGCTCATAGAGCGAATTCTGGCCGTTATCACCTCTTCCACCACTCCTAAAGCCGCAGAGCGGGTCCCTTGCCACAAGGGGGCTCCCTTGTGCAGCGCAAAGTCAACGTGCCTGCACAGGTGTTGCTGATCGGGGGATTCCCCGCTGACGATGATTCCAAAGAGATCAGCGTGTCTCCGGTCGCGGATTCCGAAGGCTCTACGTTGTCTGTCTCCCCTGTTGATTTTCAGTAGGATGGGCCGAGGCTGCTGCCATACGCTTAAATCGTGAGCTAGACATCGTCTTTGTCGAACCTGCAAAAAGAAATTCATAAGGATCAGGATATATGGACTTAATATAACTCATTCCATACCCGATCATTCGGACGAATCAGAACTGGAGAACACCCCTTTCAAGGTTGGGGCTCTGGTCCTCCTCGCTACCCGAATCTGCACTAACCTACTCTCCCGAAGGATGTCTATCCGCCTAAGGCGGGCTTCGGGAGGGGGAAACATCGCTAAGGTATTAGTGGTGTCTTGGCGAGAAGGGTTGAACTTGGTTCGGTCCAACTTACCTATGTGTGGGTGGGTAATAATAGGTCACACCTTCAACAAGTCCTCATTCGGAACAGTTATCCATACATAACAGGACTCCCATTCGTGAAGGAAGTCCTCTTTATCTACTATAGCGCACTCTGCGGTGCAGATTCATATATAATATAACCTACGGGCCCCTAATAGCCTCCTACCCCTTCGGGACCCGACTAAGAACAAACTGAAAAAATGTTCTAAAGTCGGGGCTATGCCCTACTTGTGGAAATAGAAAATGAACGTTGTTATATACACATAATTACCAGGGAATAGGGCATAGGTCGAGCAATGAATCTCCCGAAGTACGGCCACCACAAACGGGTGTAATAGAAAATGTAACCCGCACTTCAGGGAAGCATAACTAACAGGGATGGCACTCGCCGTAATGTTCATTTTCGCTGGAAGGAAACAAGGGACATCCTCTCTTCTCTTCCAGATCGAATAATGAGTGGGAATAAAAAACTTAGACCTAAGATCTTCGATATCTAGTTCGAACAGAGCTGTGTACCTAACTTTGCGAGGAGCCATGGTTATTACCTTAGAAAAACGTAGAACGAAGCTTCGGATGTGAGTAAGAGTGAAAATCGCAAAGCCTTTCTCGCCGCAACAGATTTTCACAAATGACGGTGGGGATGAATAGTCTCCAGAACCCCGATTTAAAGCGAAATAACCGTTGTACTTTTTGAAATTCAAAATTAACGTTTCAAATTCGCCAAGTATAGGATCGGTCCTAGGGACACTCGTCATAACTTGTTCAGGTACGGTCCCCTGGATGCCCGACCGATTATCATACCAAACGCATTCATCGTCATATGGTAGGTCTTGTATCACCTCTGCGATGACAATTAATCTCGATGGGCTAGTGATGAGGACTTCGGGAACGCGTACCCCATATTGGATGGAATCTAGTCATATTGGGCCAGCCCAGATGACAAGAGACGAACCTGGGTGGCCCAAGACCTTTAACTTGGCCCACTTGAAATAACCGGCCCGAAGGCCCATTTATGTCGTAGCATCGAAGATGGAGTTATGCGTAACCAAGACGCGCGGGGGCCGATCCTTTGGATCGATCCAAACAGTTATAACTCACGCGTTCTGCGCTCCGGGCACATCCATGCGTTCCACGCTCGGGGCTACTCATGTTGTTTGCACTTCGGGCCTCACCACGTTTTCCAGCATGGGAAAACGACCTTATCAGATGCGGTTACAGAGCTTGATTCATACGCGCCTTCCCCTCTATAAGTACATGGCTAAATGACAAGCTCAGGAGGACTTTTTGGACTCGCGAAACATGCTTTTACCCTGCCGATTTCCTTTCTTGCACTTTATATTTGCCTTAGTCATTTTCATAAGCCCTCACTGTTTGTAATATGAACTATTTCATTAATGTATCGGCTAAGAGCGTTTTCAGCTCTTAGTCAGGTGGTTTTTTTCCCTTTTCCAAGGGGTTTTCCACTCTAAAATCGCTGTGTTATATGCCTCATTCATCTCTTAATCGTTCTCTCCATTCAAACAAATTAAAGCCGAGTTCGTTTCATACGAACTAGACGACTGTTGATACCCCGGTCTTTTGACCACAACAATGTGCTTTACCAATAAAGAGCACGCAATTTCTGTCGTGATGAAATATGCAGTTAATGTTTCTAAGAGAGAATGTAGTGTATGTCGTAGTACAAAATCATTATGGTTGGTCACTTGTGCACAAGCTATTGCTGATCCTCTATATAAATGGAGGCTCAGATGTGTGTTTATGCGTAGAAGAAATGCATGGGTCATTCAAAAATGTAATTCTCATCATACTTGCTTTATTAGTAGTTGTGCATCAACTTCTCATAGAAATATTCGTTGTGATGTTGTAGCTAATGAGATATTAAGTTTTATCATGGATGATCTTATCATCAAGCCAAAACTTGTTCAAGGTTTAATAAAGAAGAAGTATGGATTTGATATCAGTTACAAAATTGCTTATAATGGTTAGAAATCTGTAATTCATAAGATTTATGTCAAGGAGTTTTTTATCCAAATAACCCAATTTGAAAATTTTTTGATCAAACTAACCTACTTTCTAATTTTTAACTAAAGTAACCTAGTTACGTAAAGATAAGTAGGTTACATGTCGTAAGTATTCCAAATAACTCATTTAATCAAATGGAATTGATTAAGCATAACGGACATTAGTATTTTTAGGGTCAAACTTAATTTCAATTCGTGACTTAGTTCGAGTTCAATATATAATAGTATAATACAATTATAATGAGAACCTCAAATAATTTTTTTTATACCGATCCAGAATTCCTTTTTGGACCAGACCGGTATGACCAATCGGTACCAAAAATTATTTTTGAATAATAATTGAAAAAAATCTGGTTGGACCCTGAAAATCCGGTACCGATCAAAATATCGGTGTTACCCTGTTTTTTATTGTATCGGTTGGTATACCAGATGATTTGAAAAGATTAATTGTCCGATTCGATATAAATTCGTGTTTGATTAAAAAAACCGAGATCAAATTCAAACATTGATCAAACTAATTAAAAAACTTACGAACGGGTTCATCATTTACACCTCATCTAGAGACATATTAAATGCATGCCAACTAATTTTGAGTTTTATAAATTAGCAATAAACAATATTTCATACTGAACGCTATATCACGTCAAATACCAGGCTTGACCTGTATTTTAATTGGTACTGCCAGATACTGGTTATTATGGTCAATTTCTTTCGGGTCAGACTCTAAAAAACAAATTAAATATTATTTTAGAAATAAAATAAAATTTGGTACCGACTAATATATCAGTCATACCGCTTATATTAGTCCAGAATTTCGAATCAGTATGAAAACATTGGCCGTAAATATGATTTGTTAGGATATGACCTATTGATAACCTTCATTTATAGGTAAGTGGGTTAATTAAGTTAAAAAATTAGAAAGTAGGTTAGTTTGATCAAAATATTTTCTAAGTGGGTTATTATGATAAAACATCCTTTATGGCAAGTGGGAAGATTCTGTGAAGCAGTTGCCTTATCTTTTACCTGCTATTCAGCGGTCTAATCCGAGATCTATTGTCGAGTGGAGACACGATGGTTCTAGAACAAAAATATTAAAGTTTTTATTTGAGCATTCAAACCATGTATGGAGGCATATAAACATTGTAGGGCGGTTATTAGTGTTGACGCGACTCATTTATACACTAAGTATCGACATAAGCTTCTTATTGTTGTAACAGTAGACCCAGGGAATAGGGATGACAATGGGGCGGATATGACACGGTTTTACTAGTAACCGTTACCCGCTCCGCCTAAGATAATGTATACCGCTACCCGCCCCGTCCCCGCCTGACCTTTTTGTTACCTGCCCACTCCCCGCCCTACATCTGCTATGGATTAACCATTGGGTTAGCGGTTAACAACTGTTTACAATTTTGATTTTTAAAGAATTGTAAATATCTATATTTAAATAAATCAAAAGAATAAAAAAATCAATATAAAATTATAGAACTCTTTCGATAACTATAATTTTGAACTTATGATATCATCATCGAGACCAATAATATCATTTTGTTCATCCTCTATGATCGGACAACACTCGAGAATTTTACAAATACCGAAAAAAATGTAAACAAACAATTATGATGTTAGCATATATTAAAAAATGAAATTAATGAATAAATATTAAAAATTATTAACAAATGTTCTTGTAGTAAAGAACATTTCCAAAAGGCGGAAAATAAGATAAATGGTCCATGAAATTCAATATAACTATGGTTGAAACAAAACACTCAAAACTCAAAACTCAAATATATTGTTTGCCTCAAATCCATGAACATATCTTGTTTGCCCTACGGATTATTTTGCTTACAAAAAAACAAGAAAACCAAAAATATTATGATCAAATGAATTTGAATAAAATTTGATTTAAACACCCAAAAAATCGAAAAGAAAGCAATACGAAAATGAAAACCAGAAAATAAGATCTACATAACAAGAGTTCGAATCTTGAAGAAGAATGACAGAATAATATATAAGAATTGTGTTGAAATAATTGAGAGGAAGATCAAAAAACAAAATGAGAATTTGAAAAAAGAAAAAATAACATTGAATTGGTAATGATTGAATTTCCCAATTAAAGTTTTGTAATTAAGGCAAAGAATTTAAAATATTAGATATATTTAATAAATATAAACTTGGCGAATACAGTTATTTAAATGGATAACCGCACGTGTAACGGGGCATTTATGTATCAAGTTACTACTCGCTCCGTTTAAGGAGGATATATAATTTTATTTCCCGCCCCGTTTCCAGTACCCGTTTAATTATCCAAAAACACTTTAAACGGGGTGGGTATCCACCGAATAGCGAGACGGATAATCCAAATTGCCATCCCTACCAGGGAATAAAGTAGTCCCTCTTGCATTTGCACTTATTGATGACGAAAGTTTTGAATCTTGTTACTTATGTTGTAAGCGGAGACAAAATTACATGTGTCATTTCTGATATAGACTCTGGGCTATTATCCACGGTAGAACATATTCTAGCATTCAATGCTCCTTATGAATATCATCGCTTTTATCTTAGGCACTTGACCGCGAATTTCTCTAATCATTTTAAGAACTCTAATTTAAATTGTTTGTTTTGGACTGCTTGTAAGGCTACCGATGTGAAAAAGTTTGAAAACATCATAGAAAGCGTTAAGCAAATTGAACCCGACGCATACTTGTGGCTCATGAAAATTGAAAAGGCGTGATGGGTATTGTGTTACGATGGTGGTGCAATGTAACTCGTTAATTGAATTTTAATTTTTAATCTTAACTAATGTTTCATATTTACATGTATAGAATATTAAAAACCAACCAAGTTGAAGGTATTAATGGAGTACTTAAGGATATTCATCGTCTTCACATTACAGCTATTGTAAAGGCGACATTCTTGCGTTGCACAAAGTATTTTGAGACACGATGGCCGAATGCGAAGGAAAAGGAAAAATCATAGCCATTCAAAGAAGCTACCCAAACGATGTTCTTACGTTGGGATGAAATATTTGTAAATTATAGAGTTCAAATATATGATAGATGTGAACTCACCGCCACTATTTTCACAAGTTCTAAAAAAGGTACATGTGAAAAAGAACACGTTGTGTCGCTAATGCAACAATATTGCACATGTGGAAAATGGACGACTCATAAAATACTATGTTCTCATGCAATTAAGGCATATCATTTCCAATATGATTTATAATGCATTATTTGGTTCATAAGTCTCACATTTTATATATTTTAAATGGTTTTACATTATTAATTTGTTATCAGGTTTGTAAGACTCTTGGATATGATCCCTATCAATTTGTGAGTCCAAATCTAACCATTGCGGCTCAACTTGAGACTTATTCTTTACAGTTTCAACCACTTGGGCGTGTTGATTTTAAAATTTGTACCAGTTTTGAACTTATTCACAATGCCAATCGTCGTATAGAAAGACGAACAACATGAAGAAATAGAACCTCTCGTTTTCAAGTTAGTATAGATCAAAGAATAAAACAAAAACGAACTATAACAGTGATGAGAACTCTAGGACCAGGCACCCCATGACGGATAAAGCCCATTAACAATTGGGCCGATTAAAATAGTAGAAACGAACCATTGCAGCCCACTTATACACTTAACGAACAGCGGCCCGATATTCCACGAGAGGACCGAACATGACCTTGGCGAAATAAAGCATTTTCTGGTAACTGGCTCCACGGTTAGGTCAGAACGGTTACAAACCCACGTTTTCCATGCTTCGGGCCTCCACACGTTTGCCACGCCTCGGGCCGGATCACGTAGGCCACGCCTCGGTCCCAGCCTCGTTTTACATCGCCCGAAAACAACCTGTAACAAACCTGTCAGAGGCGGTTACATAGCATGATTTACACACGCCACTGACTCTATAAATATAGAGTGCGACGACGGAAATAGCAGGACCTTTTGGACGCGTAAGAACATGTCGTTACCCTGCCGGAGTTCTTACTGCTTTCTATTCCCTTGTCAATTTCATTAAGCCTCTGCTGTATTTTGTATGAATCATTTAATTAGTGAATAGGCTATGAGCGTAATTCGCTCTTAGTCAAGTGGTTTTCTCTCCAATTCCTGGGGTTTCCACTATAAATCGCCGTGTCCATTTATTGTTTCCAATTCTAATCGTATTTCACATAAAAAACAAATCAAAACCGAGTTCGTCTGCTGACGAACCAGACGACTGTTGGTGCCCCCTAAAAAGGGACCATAACAGTTTGGCGCCGTCCGTGGGGACGATTCTCTAATCCCATTTGAGTTTTCTACCAGGGATAGGACAATCAAAGGCATGGCGACTGGAACTTCGACAAATGATAGTGACGTGCTTCCCGACAGTCTCCCAGCACCAACATTCACTTTGCAGGATTTGGAAGCTGTCGTCAGGAAAGTGGTACTAGAAATTACGTCGGAGAGAAGTGGAACAGAACCACCGGCTGTTTCAAGCCCTGTTCCCAAAAGCAGAGGATACGAGAGTGATCCTGACGAGCGCAGCACTGATGATGAAGAAATTATCAGGCGTGGTGTAACAACGAGGAGGTCTAGATATCGATCTACTCCTCCCCCCCTGGCCAGAGCTCTAACTCCGGCTCCTGGAAATGATTAGGAGCAGATGCAGCGACGAATTGATGAGCTCACCAGGGAGTTGGAGAGCATGCGTGCGTTGAAGGATTGCGAACCTAATCTGGGACGCAATCCTGGTTTATTCAACATGGCCATGGAAGCCCGAATTAGACGAAATAAGGATGATGACTGGTGGCATAATATACATGCGGTTCAGACGTCATCCCAGCAATCTGAAGGCGTATCAGCCGCCTTGGGAGATTTGACGCTCCCTTTTTATGAAGAAATCTGGGTAACAATCCCAGATCGGCATTATCGCAACCCCGAGGGGTTACCGACATTTCGTTGTGACGGTGATCCGATCGATCACGTTCCCGATTTCGAGCTACGCATGGGAACGGTTCGGGCCTCAGATTCACTAAAGTGCCGCATCTTCGCGGCAGGATTACAAGGCGACGCCCGAACGTGGTTCAAAAATTTTCCGGCCCGATCCATACAGTCATACGGTGGATTTATTCTGGCCTTCTCAGAGTAATTTGCTCCAAATGTAGGACCGCCCCGAAGCAGGCAGGAACTATATCAGCTGAAATATATCCCGGCAAAAATGAGTCTTCGGTCCTTCATGGAGAAATTCAATAGGAACGCCCGGAGCATCAAGCTTGAGCTCCGGGATAAGATTGATATTTTACAGCAGGTCTTGGGACCGTGCGGCATTTCGGCCAGTTTGGTAAAGAGCCCACCATCCACATTGGGAAAGCTTTTTCAGAAAATCAACAAGTATATTAAGGTGGATGAAGCACTGTGGCTAGGCTATCGGAAACCTAGCAGAAACTCTGAGCCCGCAGGTGATCATAGGGTTTCCTACCCTAAGAAGCAGTCGCCAGAAGTAGCGGCTGTAAGCGAAAAAGACGTCCCCCCAAAGTAGGAGGACAACCGGGTGTATTGCGAGCTGCATCATAATCGCGATCACCCGACCCTGAAGTGCCCTCTGTTGAAAGAGACAGTAGCGACAATGAATAAAGAAAAGCCCGACTGGAATGGTCAGAAGGGCAAGCGAGCAGAATCCCCCCAAAAGGGCCACCAAGGTGACGATCGTCACAGGCCACGGGGAAGGTATAATTGGGGACAACCCCAAAATTATAATGATCGGACGGAGGACCAACGGTATCCTCCCCCAGAGCAAGACAGAGGCCAACACGGTCGAGAGAACCGTGGTCAGGGCCGAAGAGGAAGATGGCGGGGCCGTGGTGGCAGAGCCCCGCAAAACGAGGGTGGAAGATAGGAGCAGATTGCTCCTCCACTCGCTGAAACAGGTGCCCAACCTCCTCAAAATTAGGCGGCACCCCGAGATGTAGCCGGGGATATTTATGTTATCTCTGGTGGTTTGAGGATAAACGAATCGGTCTGGGACCGAAAGAGAACTGCGCGCGGAGACTCCGCTGAGAGCTCCGAATATGTGGCGCTGGTTAAATATGATCCAGCTAAACGGTCCCCTACCTTCGGGGAGGATATCATTTTCACCATGGCCGATCGGGAAGGGATCATCGATCCATGCGATGATCCCCTTACCATCACTGGAATCATCGGGAATCGTCGTGTCCACAGGATCTTAGTAGACACCGGAGCTTCGTGCAATCTAATGAAGCGCGAGGTCGCCGAAATGTTGGGAGCTGCTGCTCATGACCTCCCGATCGCTAATATTACTCTTTGGTTGTTCGACCAAAGAAGCGTCATTCCATGCGGGAAGGTTTTATTCCCAGTCACCCTTGGAGAACCATCCAAGGACCGATCGGAGAATCTGGAATTCATTGTCGTTGAAGTCGACTTGGCTTACAACGTCATTATTGGACGGACCGGCGTTAGTAAGTTCGAGGCGGTTCCATCTACTTATCATATGACGTTCAAATTCCCCTCCATTCATGGAGTTATTTCTGTTAAAGGGGATCAGAAAGTAGCTAGACAATGCTATATGAGCTCGTGCCGAACATTGGCACCTATCAAAAAAGCTCGGGTGGACCTGCTGGAAGAGCTGCCGCACCCGAGGCAAGCAATGGAACCTGTAGGGTTCAAGTTGATTAACCTAGTTGAGGATGACCCAACCAGAACAACTCGCATCGGGGAACACTTAGCCCCTGATTTTGAAAAAGAATTGATCCACCTGCTGAGAAGCCACGTGGATATATTCGCATGGACCCCGGACGATGTTCCGGGGATTGACCGATCCGATAGTGAACATCGGATATACACCGAGTCTGGAACGAAGCTTGTTAGGCAGAAAAGGAGACGCTACTCTCTCGAAAAAATTGAGATTATCCGGGCTGAGGTGAATAAATTGCTACGGTCGGGATTCATCAGAGAAATCAACTATACTGAATGGGTTGCAAACCCAGTAGTAGTCTCCAAACCATATGGGAAATGGCGAATGTGCATCGACTTTACCGATGTTAACAAAAGCTGTGAATCAGACCCTTTCCCTTTGCCGCATATCGACCGACTGGTAGACGCTGTGTCTGGTAGCACCATGATGAGTACCATGGATGCTTATTTTGGGTACCATCAGATCTTCCTTGCTGAAGAAGATCAGAAGAAGTCATCATTCATGACCGAAGATAGCGTTTACTGTTATGTGGTTATGCAATTCGGTCTAAAAAATGCTGGTGCAACATATCAAAGGTTGGTCAATAGGATCTTTAGAGAATTGATCGGCCATATGATGGAAGTTTATGTTGACGATATGATTGTTAAATCTATGAATGATGAAGATCACCTTTCTTATTTGTCTCGTTGTTTCAAAGTATGCCGAAAATATAAGCTTAAACTAAATCCAAACAAATGCTGCTTCGGGATCCGAAGTGGAAAATTTCTAGGATATTACGTTTCAGATAAAGGCATAGATGTTAACCCCGAAAAGGTGCAGGCTATCATTGATATGCAACCTCCAAGAAACAAAAGAGAGTTTCAAAGGCTTATTGGCCGACTCGCCGCACTAAGCAGGTTTATTTCGAAATCCACAGACCGGGCCTTACCTTTTTTCAGAGTGCTAAGAAAAGCAAGCCATCTAGATTGGACCGAAGAATGCGATCGGGCCTTCTCTGAGCTGAAGACTTATTTAAGCACTCCCCCGGTGATGGTAAGTCCAACTTGTGATGAACCTTTGGGGTTGTATCTTGCTGTATCAGAAGTTGCCGTCAGCGCAGCTCTAGTAACCATTCGAGATGACATTCATAGACCTGTTTATTATGTCAGTCATTCTCTGGTGTCTACTGAAACCAGATATTCCACCTTGGAGAAATTCATGCTAGCTTTGAAAAAAGCTGTATCCAAGCTGAAACATTATTTTGAAGGTCAAACGGTCTATGTTTATACGGATCAACCTCTGAAGGTGGTCCTTAAACAGAAGGATTTGAATGAGAGATTGACAAAATGAGCTATCAAACTTAGCGCTATGTATATGGAATTCCTGCCCCGAAGGTCGATCAAAGCTCAGGTCCTAGCCGAGTTTGTGGTTGAAATGACCCGATCGGCCATATATCTTAACCAAGAGGATGATCGATGGACGATCCACGTAGATGGGTCGACCTTCGGAGGAAGAGGAGCGGGCATTACCCTGACAACGGTACAAGGTGACCTTATTCATTCCGTAGTTAAATTTTCCTTTGTTGGAACAAATAATGTGGTAGAATATGAGGCCGTGTTATCAGGAATGACCTTGGCCCGAAAAATGGGAGTTAGCAGAGTGCGAATGTTCTCAGACTCGAAGTTAGTAGTAGAACAGTTTGCAGGGAGATTTGAAACTCATGCCCCGATGATGAGGTTATATTGTGCCAAAGTTCTGGAATTATCCAAAAAATTCAGTGAGTTCTCTCTTGACCACGTGCCACGAGAGCAAAATAAGGTCGCCGACGCACTCGCCAGATTGGCCTCAGGCATACCTGACATAGAGCCAAGCACTATTTCGGTCCATATTCAGAACCGACCTTCGGTCGAGATATCAGTGACCGAACATTCTATTGAAGAGATCGGGGCTCTATGCCATGAACTCCAGGGCTTGAATATTAACGTTGCTGAGTCTCCCGGGGAACCCAATTGGATGGACTCCTTTATTAAATACCTCTCAAATGGCTATCTCCCTGAAGACAAGTCTGAAGCCAGAAAAATAGAAGTCCGGGCCAAGAGATTTATCTTAGTTGATGGACGCTTGTTTAAAAAGAGTTTTGAGGGCCTGCTTCTGTGCTGTTTATCCCCTATTGAGGCTGAAGCCGTCATGATTTATGTTCATGAAGGGATATACGGCATTCATTCAGGGGCTCGATCTTTGTACCACCGCATCATTAGAGCTGTATACTTTTGGCCAACGTTGCTTGCAGATGCCAAGAAATACACTAAAAGTTGTGCCATATGTCAATACCATGCTCCTATTCCGCAATTTCCTGGGGCTCCCTTATCGGTTACCCCACTGCCTTGTCCGTTTGACAGGTGGGGGATTGATATCCTCCGACCTTTTCCTCGGTCAATAGGGCAAAGAAAATTTTGTATTGTAGCAGTGGAGTATTACTCGAAATGGATTGAAGCAGAAGCAGTAGCCATCATCTCAGAGAAGGTGGTCAAACACTTCTTATGGAGAAATATCGTGAGCCGCTTCGGGGTTCCCCGAGCGCTCATATCAGATAATGAGACTCAGTTCCGTGGAAAGAGCATACGGGATCTATGCACCAAGTTGGACATCATCCAAAATTTCTCATCAGTAGCCCACCCCCAAACTAATGGACTTACGGAGGTATCTAACAAGGTTATCCTGAAAGGATTGAAGACCAAGTTAGAAGATTTCGGAGGTAAATGACCTGAACACATCTACGAGGTCTTATAGGCATACCGAACTACACCTCGCTCAACAACCCAAGAATCACCGTTCTCATTGGTGTATGGGACCGAAGCTGTTAGCCCGGTGGAGGTTGCCATCCGATCACCTCGGATATCTCAGTATGATGAGCATATGAATGGTGAAATGAGATTATTGGACCTCGAGATGATCGAAGAAAAGAGAGATGCAATTTACGCATGGATGCGTGCTTATCAGCGAACTATGGAACAGACCCATAACAAGTGAGTCCTCCCAAGAGAATTCTTTGAAGGTGATCTCGTCCTCAGAAGCATTAAAGTGCAGAGGAACGTTGAAAAGCTAGACAGAAATTGGGAATGACCGTATCGAATATCAAATAAATTGGAATCAGGTGCGTATAAACTTGAGACATTGGATGGTATAGAGGTCCCCCGAACTTGGAACGTCATGAACTTAAGGCGATATTTCTTGTGAATTTTCGATTAATATGTTTGACTCAATAAAATACATTCCTTTAAACGTAAGCAGAAAACAAGTAAGTACAAAACAAACTATTTCTAATGAAACGGTGGACCTATCTTGATGTTGGGTGACTTAGGACGAATCTGGACTGGTGATCGAAGCTTCTTGTCCACAAGGCTCCCAAGTTGTAGTGATTGCTCTGACGAGTCAGATGCTCCTGCACTTGCCTAGCCCCATGGATGAGTCGTGATTCTCCCAGAACTCATTACGAACTAAAACACTCCCTTCAACGGCATTCAGTCTTTAGAAATGGCCCTTTGTACTTATGAAATCTGCCATGATAAAAGGAATGGTAGTCAACATATCGAAACATAAGGTCGGTCCTAATATAGGACTTGGTATGAGCAAAGCTTAGCCAATATAACCTACGGGACTTCATTAGAACCAAGGTTCGGCCGAAGCTCATAAAAACTCACATTGAACGTAGACCACGCCTCTCAAATCAAGTATTGACTCCAAGGATGGAATAAGAGTGACCCACATACAATGTAAAACGACCGATCCAATCAGAATTGATACAAATAAGCCAAACATAATATATGGACCGATGGATTAACATCCTATAAGCGTCTCCGATCTTACACTTGGTGGTTAAAACAATTTCATTAATATGAAACATATTAGTTTACTTAAAAGTTGGTTATAATGCTTCGTTCTGGCAATTAAAAGGATAAGAACTGAAAGAAAAGAGTTATATATTGAAAATAAGAAGCAATGTAGATACAAAGTACAAACGCAATCTAGTTATCCTGCCCATCTTCTTTATCTTCAACCTCCTGCTCCTGCGGTTCGGTCCGGGCCGCAAGCTGCTTCAGTTCTTCTTCCTGATCGGCCACCTTTTGATTGACCGCTCTCTCCATCTCTTCAAAGAGATAGAAGAAAGGGTCTTCTTCCAGAACAGGTTCTTCCAAAGTTGGAATAACCTGAAACTTACCATCTCTCTCAAGTGGCTCGATCGCCTTCCATCGCTCCTTCGAAGGGGAAAGCCCGAACTGATGTATAACTTGCTCTCACATGTTATCCAAATACTTAGCAGTATATACCCAATGTATGTTATCCGCTAAAGCGAATAACAAGGGGTACCGAGCGAAACCCAGAACTGCATCCCGGACCGAACCTTCGGTCGAAGTGCGGGCTCTTGTCAACTCCTCTTCCAAGGTCGTCTTGTCTTCTTGGGCCCGAAGGAGAAGTTCGTTCAATTTATTCTATTTCTCCTGGGCCTGACCTTGGACTTTGTTGATTTCTTCCTCCTTGGCCCGCAACTTGACCTCCAGGTCATAAATTCGTCCCTTAGCTGTTTGTCCTATCTTCTCCAGCTCAGAGACTTTATCTGCTAAGAGCGAGACCTCCGTCCTAGCTCTTAGCAACTCATTGTCCAGCCGGTCCCGGTCCTCCCGTACCGTGACCAACTCACCATACTTGATTTCAACTTGCCTTTTCGCAAGGTCAAGTTAATCTTGGACTTTCTGGGACACAACGCTGTCACCCTGGTTCTTCTCCACGTGATGGCAGTTGTGAAGGCTTTCCTCAACATCTGCATAAGATAACACGTTAAAAAAGATGAAACTTCGGACCTTCATGTTAAATAAAATTACATTGGTGGTGAGGTCGAGGAAACCTTCCATAATCTCTTCCTCAAACATGTCCGCTTGGACGTTGTATGGGTTTTGCTCTCCATAAAGGCGGAAGTCCTTTAGGAAAGCACTCCTCCAAGAGGTTAACTTCCTCCCCTTACTGAACATGTCCAACTGGCCCAAAGCAACTCCCCAGTCGGAGTTAGTCTTAAGGCCCGATGCAGGCTCCTTCAAAATGATCCCCTTAGTAGGGACCGAAGCGCTCTCCCCTTTCTTCAGCCTTTTTGGATCCTTCGGTGCTTCCGCTTCGGTCGCCCTTTTCCCTTTTCCTAAGGGGATCGGCGGCAGGGAGACCTTCGCCTTAAAGTGAGGACCGGGGAGAACCTTCTCCACGGGAACGGCTCCCTGCAGCAATAAAGCAATAGTATTAGCATTAATGAAGGAGTTATTTCCGATCTGATAGAGGCTGTGATATTACCCGGGGGTATTTTAGTAATTCGCATACCCGGGAACCTTTTGGCACATTCCTCAATGTATTCATTATATTTCAGTTCTAAGGGACATCGGGGGTATTTTTGTAATTTGTAATCCCGAGCGCGATCGACACTATGGTATTTTCGGTATTCTGAGGTTATTTCGGGTTGAAATGGCGTCGAGGGTATTTTCGTAATTTTGTCATCTCGAGCGCGATCGACACGCCACTATGGTATTTTCGGTATTCTGAGGTTATTTTGGGTTGAAATGATGTCGGGGGTATTTTCGTAATTATGTCATCCCGGGCGGGATCGACGTGCCCACTATGGTATTTTCGGTATTCTGATGTTATTTCGGGTTGTAATGACGTCGGGGGTATTTTCATAATTTGGACACCCCCGGGCGCAATCGATACGCCCATTGTGATATTTTCTGTAATATGATGTATTTTTATTGGCTCTGCGCCTCTAGAGGCCGCATGGAAAGTTTCAGGAGGAGACAAAATTATTTTCGGATAATTACGAGTCGGAGTGACCCCAAGGGTCAAGGGTCGATCGAGAAGCTCCCCAGACGATCGGAGATATTATGATTTATATCCGGGGTGAGATCGGGTCTCTTTATAGAGGCTGGGCCAAATCAGGACAAATTGGAAAAGATTGGACTTTGAGTCCTTAGATGAGTTGATGGGCTAAATCTCCTATAAATATAGGTCTGAGGTAATTTTGAAGGGATCGGAATCAAAATCGATGAAAAACTCGGAATCTGAAATTTTAGAACCTCCAAGTCCTAGAATTCACGATAATTTTACTCTAGGAATCAAATCCGCGACAATTCTTGCTTCGGAGCTCAGATTCGCGAATATTTTGCTCTCTAGCTCATAATCCGCGATAATTTTACCCTCTGGCTCCATATTCGCGATAATTTTACCCTAAGGCTCGAGATTCGCGATAATTTTACTCTCTGGATCAAATCCGCGATAATTTTACCATCTGGCTCCAAATTCGCGATAATTTTACCCTCTGGCTCCAGATTCGCGATAATTTTACCCTAAGGCTCGAGATTCGCGATAATTTTACTCTCTGGATTAAAATCCGCGATAAAATTGCATATGAAAGCCAAAATTCGTGACCAAATATGTTCACATGAAAAATCCGCGAAAATTTGCACACTGCAGGTGAAATCCGCGATAAAGTTGTATGTGAAAGCCGAAATCCGCGATAAAATTTCCCATGAACAGTGATTTCTGCACTTTTGGGCCGGTTTCCAGTTTTCAGCTCATTTTTCGTCAATGATCGTGATTACGACACTTACTTTTATCGGAAAGAAGATATATTTTGTATTTTTGAACTTTTTATCATAGTGAAACACCTAGGTAGAGATTTGCTCTCCCGAGGACGTAAGTCCACACATTGTGGGCCCAACCTCGTAATTTCTCGTGTTTTAACAACAACAAAAAAAAATAAAAAATTTTTGAATGATCAAAAATACACCAAAAATATTTTAAGACTAGATCAGGCTGGATAAACTCAAAGAACGAATTTGAGCCTTTATCACCTCCACTACCACTCCAAATACCCGAAACGCAGGCCCTTCCCAGGTTGAAGGCTGCCCTGTACAGCGAAGGGTCAATGTGCCCGCGCCGGTAGTTTGGATCGAGGGGTTCCCGGACTCTGATGGAACCAGCGTACCCCCCGTTGCTGACTCACTTCCATCAGCGCTGCCTGATGCTTCGCGTTGTCCCTCAGAAGGACGGACCGAAGCAGCCGCCATACGTTTGAAACGTGAGCTAGGCATTGTCTCAGTCGAATCTGCAAAACAAATACATAAGGATCATGAAAGAATAAAATAAAAACATTATTTCATATCCGATCCTTCTGATGGATTTGAGCTAGAAAACATCCCCTTCGGGGCTGGGGCTCCGGTCCTATCCGTGACACTTATTTCTATCAATCTTTTCTCCAGAAGCAGATCTATTCGCTTAAGGCGCGCTTCGGGAGGGGGGAACATTGCAAGCGTATTTGCGGTGTCCGGACGAGAAGGGTTGAACCTAGTTCGGTTCAACTGACCTATGCGTGGGTGAGTTATGCGCGGCCACACCTTCAACATGTCCTCTTTTGGGACTGTTATCCACACATAACAAGACTCCCACGCATGGAGAGACTCTTCTTTATCTACAATAGCGCACTTTTTAGTGCGCACCGCTATATGATATAATTTGCGGCATCCTAATAGACCTTTCCCCTTTCGGGATCCCACCAAGAACATGTTAAAAAAATGTTCTAAGGTCGGGGCCCGATTCTGTTGGTGGCAGTAAAATATAAACGCCACTATATACACATAACTACCCGGGAATAACGCAAAAGTGGGGCAGTGAATTTCTTTAAGAACGGCCGCTACAAAGAGATGCTGCGGAAAACGAAGCCCACACTTTAAAGAAGCGTAACTGACAGGAATAGCAGATGCCGGCACATTCATTTCCGCCGGAAGGAAACATGGAATATCTTCCCGTCCCTTCCAGATGGAATAATGTGCCGGAATCGAAAACCTAGACCTAAACTCCTCAATATCTAACTCAGACATGGCTGGGTATCTCATTTTATGAGGAGCCATAGTGTATACCTTAATGAAAGTCGGAGTGAAATGGATTGAACGTGAAATGGATTGAGGGCACAGAGAGCTCGATTTTGTAGTTCTTCCTTCGCAAAAATGACGATGAAGGGAAACAGTGCCCAAAACCCCGATTTAAAAATTCATCTCCAGCCAATAGTGAGCCGCTACGTAATATTGCCCCAGACAATGGCAGTACAAGCGCACTCATCACACCTCTTGAACTATCGAATGTGAAGAGGCGCAAATCGGGATATTAATATTTAAAAAATAACAAAGATAAAAATATAACATAAATATGCGTTATTAAGTTTTAAATGCAAGTAATTCCTACACTAAGGGAAAGATCGATCCCCTGGACGCTCACTACCTACAGGTACAGTCCCATGTTCTCACGAATGTGCAAACATCATGTGATCGTCCTTGTATCACCTCTACGATGGCAATCAAGCCCGAGGGGCTAGTGATGAGAACTCTAGGACCAGGCACCCTGTGACAGAAAATGCCCATTAACAATTGGGCCGATTCAAATGGTAGAAACGAACCCTTGCAGCCCACTTGTTGTAACGACCCTAATTTGGGCCTAGCTGTTTTGTTAAACCGTACTAATAAAATGAAAACATTCGAATGTAAATTTAAAACATAGTTCGAAAACGACAAAGTTCGACAGCATAATTTAGAGTGTTCTCCAAAGGACCGGACTCTACCACCGGACAACCGACGACCTCCTTCTCATGTCCCTCTCATACCTCGTCCGCGTCACCTACAAAATCTGTAAAGCGGTCACAATCTATTAAATAAACTTCACACACGCTACACATTATCTTTCATTTCTTAATTACACCGTACACACACACGTGAACCATTCCTTTTAACCGTTTTCTTGTTTCCCTCTTCTTTTACCCTTATCATTCCCATCATACTTTAACTTTACTGTTGCCGAGAGTAACATGCTCGGTGCATGTCCCGTCCAAGCCAACCGTTAGCTGTTGGATGACTCGACGGGCCATATGCTTCCCTTCCCCAGGTGGATACTTAGGCGCTACCTCTTTTTCCACCCGGATCCGTTCTGCCCTTTTCGTACGTATCCTTTCCTCTTTGGAACTTATCGTTCCCTTCATCGGGCATGCCCTTCCTTTGGCGAATCGTGTACTATGCACGATGCCGGGTTCGGTCGGACGGTCCATCCTCCCTCACCCCGAGTCTTATTAATATTTATCTCGTTCATTCGTGTCTTTTCCTTTCTTCCTTATTAACCCAATCCCGTTCCCTAAGCCTGAACCTTCCCTTACTATATTGTTTTCACTCCGCTTACCTCTTGTTTTCGCTTGTTATGATCTCCGGTGCTTCCCTACAATCCGTAACATATTTTAGTACTTCATTTTTTTTTGACTTTATTATCTTATTGTTGACTGTTTGGTTACCGTAGACCTTTCGTATCTTTCTCCTTCACGATCCGACGTCGAAATGCGACGAAAACACCCTAATTGTGTATTTCCGCGATAAAATCACTCTGTTCCTCAAATCCGCGATAAAACTACTCTATTCCTTAAATCGGCGACAAAACAACACGTAATTCAGTTTCCGTGACAATTTATCAAGCACTGAAAATCCGCGACAATTTTCCTCTTCGAGAAATCCGCGACAATTCTCAACGTTAAATTTTTCCGCGATAATTTTCCATTTGAAACATTTCCGCGACAAAGTTCTTACCCAAAATTTCCGCGATAAAAGTGCCTAGAAATTTCCGCGACAATTTGCACTGATCTTGAAATTTCCGCGATAATTTGATGCATTGGCGTTTTTCCGTACGTTTTTGCGGTTTAGTGATAAATGACTTGGTTTTTGGGTCTTCTAACCCCTATTTATATATGTTTTAACTTCCCTAATTCACATTTTGACCCCTCCTTCTTTTCATTTCCCCCCTCCTTTATCTCATACTTTTCATTTAAATCTTTTCGTTTCTTTTTATCGTTCTTTCGTTCCCGTATCCCTCGTTATTTCTCCTCTGGACTTTATCACCATATTCCCTACTATTATCCCGACATACCTTTTTCCTGGCTATTACACTTGTACACTTAACGAAGAGCGGCCCGATATTCCACGAGAGGACCGAAGATAACCTTAGCCAAATAAAGCGTTTTATGGTAACTGGCTCCATGGTTCGGTCAGAAAGGTTACAAACCCACGTTTTCCATGCTTCGGGCCTTCACACGTTTACCACGCCTCGGGCCCGATCACGCAGACCACGCCTCGGTCCCAACCTCGTTTTACATCGCGCGACAACAACCTCTAACAAACATGTCAGAGGCGGTTACAGAGCGTGATTTACACACGCCACTAACTCTATAAATACAGAATGCGACGACGGAAATAGCAGGACCTTTTGGACGCGTAAGAACAGGCCGTTACCCTGCCGGAGTTCTTAATGCTTTCTATTCCCTTGTCATTTTCATTAAGCCTCTGCTGTATTTTGTATGAATTTTTTGATTAGTGAACAGGCTATGAGCGTAATTCGCCCTTAGTCAAGTGGTTTTCTCCCAAATTCCTGGGGTTTCCACTATATATCGCCGTGTCTATTTATTGTTTCCAGTTCTAATTATATTCCACATAAAAAACAAATCAAAACCGAGTTCGTCTGCTGACGAACATGAAGACTGTTGGTACCCCTAGAAAGGGACCATAACACATACGTATCAACACATTGCCATATGACTGCCAAAAATCCCGATACGATCACTGTAATTGCCATATTTGGTAGTTGAAAATAAAATTGCGGTGCTGTCATCATATCACAGTGACCACCACAACCAAACAACCTCAATATTTGTTAATATCAAATGTTAACCGTACTAAAAATAATTAATATTTGATCAATATATCAGGGCTTTAGTGTTACTATACAAATTTTACCGTTATGTGGCCACGTAGGTCCAAATATATTTTATTTTTATTTTTAATATACCATAAAATTATGTAAATATTATATATATAAATATATAAAACCATAAATAAATAAATATATATATATATAAATATATGCATATTAACAAAATAATTTATATACTAGAAACTAGGAACTTATTTCAATGACTTTGGAAGCATCGGGAACTATATATATATTTCCCTTCAATATTTCATAATATGGTTGAAAGGATTGCTCCGGTGACGGATACACGAGAAGAAACTTATGGGGGAACCTAACAACACATGTTTCTCAATGCAAAACATACTCCAAACAAAAATATGAGTATCTAAAGTTCAGAAAATCCAACAACAATTATAGTAGAAAAGATTGAGGTGTTACTTTATGATTCATATAACATTATATATTAATGTTTATTATTTCGTGTTGATGAACTATAAAATTTATCTTATAAAGACAATGTTGATATCTCTTCTTCTACCTTTTGTATGTACAAATTCTATCGATTAAGAATTTATCTCTCTATCATAAATATGAATTAATAGTGTATCCATCAATTATTGATACATAAATATGTTGATACATAAATTATATTAAATTTTATTATATTTGGCTTTCCAATTATTAAATGTATAATAAGTCATGAATTGTGCCACTGTTGGTTTATTTCAAGTCTCTAAAATATATGACATTTGTGTTGTAATAAACATATTCTTGTCTTGTTAAGTTCTCCAAAAGTATATTCTATAAATATTAAGGGGAAGCAAATTCATCCGAAAATTTTATTAAATGTCATAAGAAAAATTCAAGTTGTAGAGATTATGGGTTGTTTGGTTTAGCTTTCAAAATTACGGTGAGATTTGATGACCGTACCGTGCATTGAGATAACCGTGATAATTATGATTGAATTTTAGAAAACTATTTGAAAAAACTGCGGTGATTTTACTATGATTATAATAAAATGTCTATTTTAACATTTATATTAACATATTTGTTATATATAAATATAACTCAAATAAATATTAAAACGTTGATTACATATACAATAAACTAATATTTATATCTAATTTTTAATAACTTATTTTACAATGATGTACCAAAATATAAATTATGATTGCAGTAAAACAATTCATAAATACATACTGATTTCAATTAAAATATATTATAAATTTTCACCAATAATGAGGACGGTAACATCCTCGGGGGTTGACATCAAATATTTCACAAATTCTTCTAATTATCAAATTAAAAATAAATTAATATTTAAATATTAATATATTTTTAAATACTTAACTAAATTTAAAGCCCTATTTTTTCCATTTTGTTGTAAATAGATCAAAAATATATATTTTTTGTTAATTTCAATGATGGAGTTTTGCTCCATCATACCCAATATTTTTTAACACACCATTTAATTATANGATAGAGTAATGTCAAATGAGAGAAACATCATATGTTGATGTTTATTATGTGTTATCATATTGATAAAAATATCAAATTGATAAAAATCTTTGACTTACTCTTATATAGTTTCTTCTTCAAATTCATCGTGTTGGAAATAAGCTATTAAGATAGAATTTGATTTTATCTTAAAATTTCAGGTATGATAGATAGTTGATTGATATGCCTCCATGAGCAAAGTTTATTGACTACATTTAGGACTTCGATAGAAATTCTTTCGTGATTGGTACATTGACATGTATCAGTTGGTAGTCAAAGACTTAATTGAGAATCCAAATATTGACTACTTTGATATTTTGCTCATGTGACTAGAATCACTTCTATCTGTATTCTAATTGTGTTAGTTTCTATATATAGGTTTGTCATTCATGTGATGGATGTCAAGATCGTTTTTGTGAATTATGATACTGAAGAAAAAATCTATGTGACTCGATTTGAGGGGTGTATTGTGCAGACTATTAAATTCTATTTTTGGTCTCAAACAATCACCTAAATAAAGTGATGCGAAAAGTTATATAATATATAATTGATAAAATGTTATTTATCAATTAGTATGGATAAATGTGAATATATTCAAATAACTGTAATGAAATATTTGAGAGATACCATATACTTTGTATATGATATGATAGATTACATGTTGTACTTGAAGGTACAATGATGAGACTAAATTTCCGATTCAGATGAGATCAAAATCTACCAGTGAATAATATTCACATTGGGTGGGGTAATGTGACTTGGAATCATCCAAGTAAACTATTATTGTCAGACTGAGTTGTTGAAAAACTTCTTATCAAGAATCCTATTAGGATTAAACCAACACCCTCTGTGTTTATACATTGTGATTGTCAATTGACAATAACAATTGTTAAGAATAAATCTTATAATTGCAAAATCATACATCTTATATATTTTAGCATGCTTTGTGAATAAGATGTTGAGAGATAGAATTATTTCCATATTATATGAGAAGTCGAAAGTGTACTTGGCCGGTCTTCCGACTATACCATTCGGGAAAATAAAAATTGCTCAAACATCGAGGGGAATGAGACTAGTGTCAATTGATCATTAATAGTGATGGATACCCAATTTATGTGATTGGCGATCCCATGAAGTAAGTTCATATGTGTAATAACTAAGTCACTATTAATCCTGATGGATACGTTATATAGTCGTCCTATGGTGTTTGAGTATAAGATACTCATTACTGCATATATTGTGAGGTTGATTATTTAATAATTTTTCATATCCCTTTAGGGTAGTGTGTCGATTGCAGTACACACTTGATGAAATCACCTATGTGAGTGTGGAGTGAGGCCGCTTCTATGGGACCTTAACAAGTCTCTAGAGCATTCATGAAAGCCCGGGCACGCGCATGGCCTATTAGCGTAAAACCATGTTGAATTATGGATGTTTGAGAATATACGCATGATTGATGAACGTTATCACATAATAATGTTCAATGGTTCATAGAAGCTATATGCTACACTATTGTACATGTGTGATTAATCTCATTCTTTCTAGATCTAGTTCATAGTCCAAAAGACACCAGATACGATGTGTTTATATTCATGTGATTGAACTCAAAATCTATATAAAATCTTTTAAATGTGTGGGGGATTATTGGATAATATTTATATTATCTATATATATTTAAAAGGTTTATGACTTTATTAATATTATGTTAATTACATAATAAAAAGTCAGAAGACTTTTTCTTCAACTAACCATACTTTTCCTAATTAGTTGGGATGAGGGTGGAGTCTTCAACCTTACTGTGTTTTATTCATTTTATAAATAAGGAGAGTAAGGTTAGAAGGAGATACGAGATACAAGAATACTTTGAGTTCTTGTTTTGAGATTCTTCTCTGTATTGATTCTGAGTTCATCGACAACAACCATCGTTCCTGAGCAAGGGAGCTTGCTGCTTGTGTAACCTTGAGAACACCGGTTTTGCCGGAATTATTCTTAAGTTCAGCGTCATTATGACGTGCCACAAGCGACACTCAACCAAATTTGATAACGGAGATCAAATCATCTTTCTGGTATTATTTTATATTTACTGTATTAATACTAATGTTGTTTATTTTTGTGAAGATTTGATCCAGATTTCCAACAAAAATGTTACATAATCCAGATGAATCACGATATGAATATACTCCATATAAGTAGTGTTGTTATTCTATTCGAAGGAGAGTTCGTTCATATTATAATCAAAATGAAAAATTTGTTCGAACAATATTCGTATTTCTAAAATTATGTTCATATTTGTTTGTGTTTGTATTTGTTTTTGTTCGTATTTATTTTTTGTTTTCATGTCATTTTTGTTTGGATCATTTTGTTTTGTATTCAAGTTCGTTTTCGGGGATATGTTCGTTTGTATTCATACAAAAAATACTAACATTCGGATGTTCAATTCGTTTTTGTTTGAATATTAATCATATTTTATTTGAAAAACAAATATAAACACAAATAAGTCGAAAAATATAATTGAATTATGCGTCCACAATACTCTTTTATTGCATTTCTGTAGCTTTTACTCTCTTGTTCTAGCGACCTAATGGGACACTGAAATAATGTCCTTGTTCCCGTACAGGTTTTATTTCCAATTATTTTAATTCAATAAATGAATAAATTAATTAAATGAAATTGGACCAATAATGAAATCAGTCCAGCCATCTTTGGGCCAGTCGACGCACATAATTATATAATATATATTCTTTTATTAATTTTTTTTAATATTAAACTAGAAAATGACGTTGATGTTTCTTAAAATTTGTTATTTTTGAAAAAAATTTGATATTTGCTCCATGGAAGTCATACCGATGATATACCGTCCGGTATACCGGTCATATCGGTAAATATTGGTCATCACCGATACATCGATATTCCGATATATCACCGGTATATCACCGATATAAAGGAAAAATCGCTCATACCTAATATGACCGGTACGAACGGTATCGACCGGTATGACTTCATTGATTTGCACTTCTTAAATTTGCATTTTTTACAAAATATTTGAACAAAAACAGTTGAAATTAATTCTTGAAATTTGATTTTAATTCAGACGATTTATTTTATCGAAATTGAAAACATTGAATATCAACTTTGATATTATGAATTTCAAATATAAGTTTTGTCAAACTATTAAAAACTGAAATATGATGATTTACCTTTAAAATAATTCGATGATCAAAATTATTATAATAATGAAACTTTAAATATCAAAATTTCCAAATAAATGAAAGTGCAAGATCATTCTCTTGCTATATATTAAAGTGAACATTTTACTCAACGAATAACATTTTCAAAGGTTTAACTAACAACCCTTGATATTTAATTTGAATAATAAATTTTATTGTTAATCTAAATTTTTAAATTCATTGCATTTATAATATATAATTTGTACAAGAGAAATAACATTCTTAAATGGTGTCCAAATGTCCGTCACCCTATGTTAAACTGACACCTCCACGGCACCACACGAACTCGTGGATTCGGACTCGATGACTCAGATTTGTTAAAAATCTGACTCGCTAATATTATCAATTATTTTTAATTAAAATATAAAATTTTAAAAAAACGAGTGTGGTTAATTTATATTTATGATTAACAATAAATAAAATTATTATTTATCTAATTATATTATACAAAATAATAAATTATGACCACAAATATATATGATAATTAATGTTTAAAACCGATAAAATACCGAAATATTTGATATAAATTATATTATATCTTAATAATACCGATATATCACCAATTTTTAAACATTAACGAATTTTATTAATATATATAAATATAATAATTTTAAATCATAACTATTTCAAAATAAATAATAATAAATTTAAATATAAAAAACAGACTCATGTCTAATAGGGGTCCAAGGAGAGTCGGTGTCCGAGAAGAGTCCGACTCGGATTCGGCGTCCCCGGAGAAGAGTCTGTTTAACATAGCCGTCAACAATGTTGTATACTTAATTACTTTAATTAATTTTATTTATCTAGTTTATATTTTATGTATTTATATATTTTGATTTTATATTATATATATTAAATGATTATATAATATATATAATTATTTTAAATAAGTTTAATTTTTTACAAAAAATTTGGAATATTTTTAGTTTATTACATATGATCTTTTGTTTCTTCTTGATAAGTATTTCCCATAATTATTGCATTTCAATGTTTGTGAGTAAATTTCTTTCTATTTATAAATATGTTTTCCATAATGTATTAAAAAATAGAAAAAATATATAATAAAAATATAAGAGACAATGAAAGAAAATTTGATTTTGATAAATATTAACTTAGTATTAAAAAATGTATAGACAAATTTGGTTATCGTAGTTTTATACTTATAACAATTTTGGTACTCATATTTTTGCAATTATGTTAAATGGTCTTTATAATTTATGTCTGGTCAAACTATTCCTCATACATTTTTATATATGGTAGAACTAGTCCTCTAAGTTGTATGTATATGACAAATTTGATCACCGAATTTAGTAATTTGTGCAATTGAAGTTCTTGAACTTTGGTAATGACATATTTGGTCATCGTAATTTCATAACATTGACAATTTTTGTCATTTCTCAGATCGACATCACAAACTTATTGAAACTCTTATAGGATCGATATCACAAACCAATTGAAACACTTTTCAGAAAGATAGTCACAACCCTTCGCGGCTTCGCAGGAAGCCAACAGAAACACGTAAAAAAAAAGAGGACCAATTTTTGTAAAAAATAAGTTAGACATGGTTCTTGAATTGAAGGCGAGAGAAACATACTATGAATTAACGTCTAATTTAGAAGAACCAATTTTGCCACTGCGTGTAAACTACGGGACTGATTTTGCTCAATTTAGCTTTGGAGACTAAATATGAATTTTGAGGATCGATTTTATCAAATATCCAAAAGTGAGATGATGAATAGTGGAAATTATTCAAATCTCAAAGACTTAAATTGCCATGAATAAATTTTGAGAACTAAATTTATCAAAACAATCAAATAACATAACCAAAAATGTCATTTCCTCATTAAAAAAGGTGTATAGAATGATAAAGATAATGTGAAGTAAAAGAATGGGTGAGTTTTTTAGATAGCAGTGTAACTTGTTAAAACGTAAAAAATAGCATTCATTTTCGATTGATTTTGTTTTTGTCATGAATTAATTTTGTTTTAGAAATATAGCACTGATTTGCAGTCTGACACGGCCAGCTTTTTTCGTAGTTCGGTTTCTATAATTATAGAAACCGAGCTACGAAAGTGTCATACTGCAAATCAGTGCTATGTTTCTAAAACAAAATTAATTCATGAAAAAAACAAAATCAATCGAAAATGAATGCTATTTTTTAACAACATAACAAAATATAATGTTATGTAAACAAAAAACTCGTAAAAGAATGGGGATGCCTTACAACACTTACGCATTATAATCTGGAAAATTATTGGAGGAAATTACCATAAATAAAATTAAATATTATATGTAATAATAAATAATATAAAATAGGGTAGAGAGCCAGCGTGGTAGCACGGTGGAGTGCGTGTGGGCCTGCCGGAGATAGAGAGGAGCCCTAGCAGGAAAGATAAGTAGACAAACTTACAAGGGCCCGGCGAAGGCGAAGCAAAAAACCCAAGAAGAAAAGTAAAGAAGGAGAAACAACAGTAAAGTACAATACTGGGGTTTGGGTCTGGGTCTGGGTCTGGGTCTGGGAGGAGCAAGGATTTCAAGGAACAAAGCGCTTTTCTACTTTTTTATCTTGCACGCATCCCCATTCCGCAACCATTTCCCTTCTTCTTCTTCTTTGTTGAGTTTGAAAAGAAGGCCGTTTACTGAGGAAAATTGCCTGTTTGTGAATTATATTCGAGCTTCCTGCATTTAGGAAGTGGTTTATGGTGTTATTTGGTTCTGGGGTTTGCTGATTTTGGTGATTCTTTTCTGGGTTTGAGTTTTGGAGATTGGTTTTATTAGATGAAGGGGATACCCTTACCCTTACCCTTTGATTTTGAGGGGAATGGGGTTTTAGATTTGGAACTTATTGTAAAAAATCGAGCTTTTATTACAGAGAGTGGTGATTTGTTGCTGAGAAATTGTGTGTACTCTACTGGTTTTGGTGAGCCTACATCTGTACTGGATTCTGTAACAACTCCGATCAGACCCACATCGTCATCAACTCTGTCTTCGTCTCTCGGCGGCGGTGGTGGTTACACTGCGGGTGTTGGAGCGGTGGTTTCCGATGTAAAAACAACTAGAAAATGGAAACCGGATTCTACTACTGCCACAAGCTCCAATGCCGGAAGAGGTGACTCTTGCCTTTTCCCAATTGCTCCGCCTCCTAAGATCGAAGCTTCCGGCGCTGGGAACCCGGAGAAATTTGCGATGGAGGATTTGGAGAGTGTGTTGTCGGATTCTGCGGCGGTTTCTCCCAGTCAAGAACAGTCTATTCTTCAGTGGATCATGTGTGATGTGGATGACTCTGCTCTGGGTAATTTGAACAAGGCTCTTCAAATTGGCGCCGGCGCCAGCGGTGTGTTCCCGGCGCCGGATTTTGACTTCAATGGCGAGTACGGGGCTGTGAATCAGGGTTTTGGTGACAATACTTCCATACCCACACTTCCAATTGTCCTCGACAACAGATCTAGCTCTGAAAAAATTGCTTCTTTGTCCCCCAATTCTGTTTCTTCTCAAAATTTCAAGTTTTCTTCGATTTCCCAATTCCCCGTTCATCCTCCTGGATCCATCTCTTTCCATAGTCAAAATCCTTCTTTTTTCTTTCCCGTTCCATATTCTCAACATCAAGAACACACCATTTTCGCTTCTCCTCCGGCGAAAAGACAGAACGTTGGTGGGTTTTCAAACTCCGCTGGCCAAATCTCAAACGGGTCTGCCATGGATTCCGGCCAAGAATCTTTGATTCTTCAACAACAATTTTCTCACCAGCTTCATTTTCCTCCAAGTTATCTTCACCAAACACCAAAAGAGAAACAAAAGCAAATTGATTTCGAACAACAGGCGACAATTGATCTTCTTTACAAGGCGGCGGAGCTCGTAGAAACAGGGAACTTAATACTCGCACAAGAGATATTGGCGCGGCTCAATCACCAGCCCTCTTCCATTACCATGCCTTTTCAAAGAGCTTCTTTTTACTGCAAGGAAGCATTACAGTTACTCCTCCAATCCACTGATCATCCCTCGTCGCCGTTTAGCTTCATTTTCCGAATCGGAGCGTACAAATCACTCTCCGAGATTTCTCCCATTGTACATTTCACTAACTTTACTTGCAACCAATCCATTCTCGAAGCCCTCGAAGGGTTCGATCGAATTCATATCGTCGATTTCGATATCGGATTCGGTACACAATGGCCATCTTTTATGCAGGAAGTTGCGTTGCGGAGTAAAGGCGCTACTCCGGTAATGAAGATCACTGCTATCGTCTCAGAATCGATCCACGATCACCTTGAACTCTGTTTGATTCGTGAAAACTTGGTTCAATTCGCTAACGAGATCAATATTTTGCTCGAATTCGAAGCTTTAAGCATTGACTCTTTAAGTTCTAGTTCACCTGAGAATGTTGCTGTTGCTGTTGCTGTAAATCTACCAGTTTCTGCTCTTGCAAATTATCAATTGGTTCTTACGTTCGTAAAGCAGCTATCTCCGAGGATCGTAGTTTGTGTCGATAGATTCACCGATCGGGTCGATCTTTCGTTCGCGAATCATTTCATTCATGCTTATAATACGTACATGAATCTACTCGAGTCTCTTGATGCTGTTAATATTCATACAGATACAATTCAGAAGATCGAAAAGTTTGTGATCAAACCCGAACTCGAACGAATCGTTTTGAGTCGTTTTCGTTCTCGTTCTTTTAAGAAGTCGCAGCATTGGAGGTCTATGTTCTTATCGTCGGGTTTTTTTCCTGCAAATTTAAGTGATTTTGCAGAATTACAAGGCGAATGTGTAATCGAGAGGAGTTCGGTTCGTGGATTTTTAGTCGAAAAGAGAGAGTCGTCGCTCGTTCTTTGTTGGCAACGGAAAGAGCTTGTTGGTGTATCGGCT
The DNA here is from genome assembly GCA_009725065.1 of Utricularia reniformis. NCBI lineage: Eukaryota > Viridiplantae > Streptophyta > Magnoliopsida > Lamiales > Lentibulariaceae > Utricularia > Utricularia reniformis. The sequence goes on from RWGZ01001092.1 coordinate 210,469, forward strand.
TGGGGATGCTGAATCGGAGTGTATGTTGACTTTTGGATGTATGTATTGTTTTGTATATGAATCAAAATTTGGAAGAACTATATAGTGGCATTAGTGTATTAGTAAATGCCAATGAAATTAACTTGCTAAATTACTTTGTTTTTTATTTTGGTTCCTTTGACATTTGGATTTTTAAATGCATTTGCTTTTGGCAAGCATGTTTCGTGTTTGCTTCGATTGATTCCAATAGTTGTTGGTTGTCGTGGGGTGTAAATGAATCGTCTCGTGAGCCTTTTGAGCTGCATTGGTCAAGGTTTGAGGTTTGTCAAGTTCGATTTGAGTTAGAATGAACATTCAAATGTATAAAGATGGAGTTGAGTGATTTGTTGATTAATGAGTTTGTTTGGTTTAATTTTTAAAATCTAGAGGGTAGCATATGATGATCGTGAATTTTTAAATATATTTTATTAAATTGTGATTTTATAATTGTGATTTATGTAAAAATAATTATGTACTTGATGAGACCTCCGGAACTCGGTACCCCGAACTTGGTTAGGCTAAAGCTTAGCGAGGTCAGCCCAAGGGACATAAGTCGAATTTGGAGGCCTAGATCCAGCCCATGCGAATAGATGGCCCGGTGAGAACAGTCAGGCCCGAAGGCCCGATTTTGGTGATCGGGACCGATCGATGGAATCACACTCTCTCCTCCTCATCGGGACTGATCGGTCCAGGACGCACAGACTACACTTTGGGCCATCCGCACTCCTTGGCATGCGACAATAACCTCTGATGATCTTCTCACATGCATGTATGACAGAGTTGTACGAGCCTCCCCTGGTCTGGAGACAGCCGGCTAATAGCGCCAAAAGGCCTGGCGCCGCGCATCCAGCTAGAGCTACGGTTGGCGGCTGTCCCGCCCGACACGAGCCGACCTAGCCGCATAGGACAAGCACAAAACGACACACTACTATTCACACAGCATGAAAAACCTATAAAAGGGACACTTAGGAGTGAAAACATATCTCATCTTTGGTTTTTCTCTTGCTTCCCTTACGTTTCCCTTCATTGGTTGTATCTAAAGAACAAATATGGCTTGTGTATTGAACAGCTTGGTTATTGGATTGACTAAGAGCATTTTTAACTCTTAATCAAATGATTTTTTTCCCTTTTCCAGGGGTTTTCCACTCTAAAATTGCTATGTCCTTTTTCATTTGATTCTAGATCGTTTTCCCCCTTACAAAACAAATTAAAACCGAGTTCGTCTTGCAACGAACCGGACGACTGTTTATACCCCCGGTTTTCCGACCACAACAGTTTGGCGCCGTCCGTGAGGACGATTTTCTAATTCCCATTTGAGGTCTTTACCTCGGATAGGATAATCAAAGGCATATCAACCGGAACTTCGACAAACGATAGTGATGCTCTTCCCAGCAGCCTTCCAGCATCAACGTTATCTCTGCAGGACCTGGAGGCTGCTGTCAGGAAAGTAATAATAGAAGTTACGTCGGAGAGGAGTGGAACAGAACCACCGGCTATTACAAGCCCTGTTTCAGCAAGAAGATGATACGAAAGCGGCTCTGACGCGCGAAACTCCGATGAAGAGGAGATTATAAGGCGCGGAGTGACGATGAGGAGGCAGACATACCAATCTACTCCACCTCCTCCAGTCAGGACCCCAACTCCCGTTCCTCGGACGAATCAGTAACAGATGCAGAGATGCATCGATGAACTTACCAGGGAGTTGGAGACCCTGCGAACGCAGAGGAATTGCGGGCCTGATCTTGGGCGCAATCCTGGGCTATTCGATCGGGCCATGGATGCCCCGATCAGGCGAAGCAATGATGATGACTGGTGACATAATCTACATATGGCCCACAAATCATCATATCATTCTGGTGGTGTCTCTGCCGCACTGGGAGATTTGATGCTCCCTTTTTCCGAAGAGACCTGGGCGGCAATCCCCTATCTACACTACCGCAACCCTGAAAGGGTTGCCAGTATTCTGATGCGAAGGTGATCCGATCGATTACGTCGCGGATTTCGAGCTGAGGATGGGGACCGTTCGAGCCTTTGACTCATTGAAGTGCCGCATCTTCGTAGCAGGATTACAGGGTGACACCCGGACCTGGTACAAGAATTTGCCGGCCTGATCCATACAGTCGTATGACGGATTCATCTTGGCTTTCTCGGAGCAGTTTGCTCCCAATGTAGGACCGCCTCGAAGCAGGCAAGAACTATACAACTTGAAATATATCCCGGTGAAGTCGAGTCTCCGGTCTTTCATGGAGAAGTTCAATAGAACCGCTAGGGGTATCAAGTTGGAGCTTCGGGATAAAATTGATATCCTACAACAAATACTGGGACCGTGCGGCATTTCGGCCAGCCTTTTGAAGAGCCTACCGACCACCTTGGGAAAACTCCTTCAGAAGATCAACAAGTACATCAAGGTGGACGAAGCGCTCGGAGTTGGCTATAGGAAGCCTAGCGGGAATTCTGAACCCGCAGGCGATCATAGAGTTTCATACCCTAAAAAGCAGCCGCGAGAAGTAGCGGCTGTAGCTGAGAAGGACGTCCCCCCGAAGAAGAAGGACAGTCGGGTGTATTGCGAGTTGCATCACAACCGCGATCACCCGACGCTGAAATGGCCGATGCAGCAATGCACAAGGATAATCCCGATTGTCATAAGGGTAAGCGGCGGAGTCTCCCCAAATAGGTTATCACGGTGACGATCGTCACCGACCGAATGGGAGAGATAATCGGGGCCAGCCCCGACACTGCAACGATCGGGCAGGGGATCGAAAATCCCCCCAGCCCGAACAAGACAGAGGCCAGCACGGCCAAGAAAATTGTGGCCAGGGCCGAAGAAGGAGATGGTGGGTTGTGGCGGCAGAGCCCCGCAAAACGAAGGTGGAAGACGGGAGCATCCCGCTCCCCCACCTGCTAAAGTAGGCACCCAACTTCCCAAATGAGGAGGTGCCTAGGGATAGGGAGGTCGTCGGAGATATTTATGTTATTTCCGGTGGAATAAGAATGAATGAGTCGGTCAGGGAGCGAAAGAGGGTAGCGCGCTAGGAGTTCCCCGAATGCTCCGAGTCCATAGCTCTGGTCAAGTATGAATCGGCCTAGCGGTCTTCTACCTTCGTAGACGATATTACCTTCACCACAGTCGATCGGGAAGGGGTTGCCGATCCCTGTGATGATCCTCTCATCATCACAAGAATCATCGCCGACCGACGGGTCCACAGAATTTTGGTGGACACCGGGGCTTCATGCAATCTAATGAAGCGTGAAGTGGCATAAATGTTGAGAGCCGCAACCCATGATTTCCCTATTGCCAACACAACCCTTTGGGCATTCGACCAAAGGAGCGTGATCCCGTGCGGGAAAATTCTCATCCCGGTCACGTTGGGGGAGCCAAATAGGGACCGATTGAAAACCCTGGAATTCATCGTCGTTGAAGTCGATTTGGCTTACAACGCGATTATTGGATGGACCGTCCTCGGCAAGTTTGAGGCAGTTTCTTCTACACACCACATGATGCTCAAGTTTCTCTCCACTCATGGAGTGATTTCTTTCAAGGGGAACCAGAAAGTAGCAAGACAGTGCTATATGAGCTCGTGCTGAACTCTAGCACCGATGAAGAAAGCCTGGGTGGATTTTCTCGAAGAGCCCCCGCACCCGAGGCAAGCTATGGAACCCGTTCGGTTCAAACTGATCAACTTTGTTGAGGATAACTCGACCTAGACTACTACCCGCATCGGGGCACACTTGGCCCTGACCTTTGATGAAGAACTGGTCCACTTGCTGAGAAGCAATGTGGACATATTCGTCTGGACCCCGGACGATGTGCCGGGGATTGACCGATCCTAGAGTGAGTATCGGATCAACACTGAGCCCGGAATGAAGCCTATTAGGCAAAAGAGGAGGCGTTATTCTCCTGAGAAGATTGAGGTCATCCGGGTTGAGGTGAACAAGTTGTTGCGGTCGGGTTTCATTAGGGAGATTCATTACACTGAGTGGATTGCGAACCCAGTGGTGGTCTCCAAGGGAGATGGGAAATGGAGGATGTGCATCGACTTTACCGACGTCAACAAGAGCTGTGAGTCGGATCCTTTCCCACTGCCACATATTGACTGATTGGTAGATGATGTAGCTGGCAGCACAATGATGAGTACCACAGATGCTTACTCCGGGTACCATCAGATTTTCCTTGCTAAGGAAGATCAGAAAAAGTTATCATTCATAACAGAAGACGATGTTTATTGCTATGAGGTTATGCCTTTTGGCTTAAAGAACGCTGGAACAACATACCAGAGACTTGTCACAAAATCTTTAGGGATTTGATAGGCCACATTATGGAAGTGTATGTTGATGATATGATTGTCAAATCCATGAATGATGAAGATCATATTCCTTACTTGTCTCGCTATTTCGAAGTATGTCGTAAATATAAACTCAAACTAAATTCAAACAAGTGTTACTTCGGGATCCGAAGTGGCAAGTTCCTGGGATATTACGTTTCTGATAAATGCATAGAGGTTAATCCTGAGAAAGTCCAGGCGATTATTGACATGCAACCTCCGAGAAACAAGCGAGAATTTCAGTGGCTGACGCACCGATTGGCAGCGCTGAGCAGGTTTATCTCTAGGTCCACGGACCAGGCTTTACCCTTTTTCAGGGTATTAAGAAAAGCCAGCCATCTTGGCTGGACCGAAGAGTGCGATCGCGCCTTCTCAGACCTGAAGACTTATCTGAGCACTCATCCTGTGGTGGTGAGCCCGACCTTCCATGAACCTTTAGGGTTATATTTGGCCGTATCAGAGGCTGCAATCAACACAACTTTGGTAACCATTGGGGATGACGTTCACTGACCTTGTACTACTGTGTCTACTACGTGAGTCATTCCCTGGTACCAGCCGAAACCAGATACACTACATTGGAAAAATTCATGATGGCCTTGTAGAAAGCTATATCCAAGCTTAAGCATTATTTTGAAGGCCGAAAGGTTTGTGTATACTGATCAGCCTCTGAATGCAGTTTTGAGTCAGACACACTCCAATGAAAGGCTGGCCAAGTCGAAAATCAAGATCAGCACCATGTATCTGGAATTCGTACCCCGAAGGGAGATCAAAGCTCATGTCCTCACGGATTTCGTGGTCAAGATGACCTGATCAGCCATATTTCTGAACCAAGAAGACGACCGATGGGTCATTTATGTTGACGGATCAACCTTCGGGGAAAGGGAGCGGGCATCACCTTTACCACACTGCAAGGCGACGTTATCCATTCCGCGGTCAAGTTCTTATTCAGTCGAACGAACAACATGATGGAATACGAGGCCGTGCTGTCGGCAATGACCTTAGCCCGAAAGATGGGAGTTGCTAAAATGCGAATGTTCTCGGACTCCAAGTTGGTGGTGGAACAGTTCGCATGAAATTTTAAACACATGAGCCAACCATGAAGCTATATTGTGCAAATGTCCTGGAGTTGTCAAAGAATTTCAATGAATTCTCACTTGTCCATGTGCCTAGAGAACAAAATAAGGTGGCCGATGCATTAGCCAGACTGGCTGCAGGCCAACTAAATATTGGACCAGGCATCGTATCAGTCCACATTCAGGATTGACCTTCGGTCGAGGTATCTGTGACTGAACAGTCACTCGAAGAGATCGGGGCTTTATGCCATGAACTTTAGGACCTAAAAGTAAACGCCATTGACGCGCCAGGGTAACTCACATGGATGGACCCCTTTATCAAATATTTGACCAATGGCTATCTACCAGAGAATGCATCTGAGGCCAGGAAGGTCGAGACCCGAACCATGCGATATGTGCTAAACGACTGGCGGCTATTTAAGAAGAGTTTTGAATGACCGCTCATGCGATGTCTGTCTCCTGTTGAGGCTGAGGCCGTCATATCTATGTTCTTGAGAGGATATGCGGTATACACTTTGGAGCCCGATCTTTATATCATCGCATTATTAGGGACGGGTATTTTTGGCCGACGCTCCTTGAGGACGCTAAAAAGTACACGAAGCGATGCGCTGCTTGCCAACATCATGCTCCAATTCCCCAATTACCAGGAGCACCACTATCAATGACTCCACTTTCTTGTCCGTTCGATAGATGGGGGATTGATATCTTGGGACCGTTTCCCCCATCGGTAAAGCAGCGGAAGTTCTGCATAGTGGCGGTTGAGTATTATACAAAGTGAATCGAGGCTGAAGCGGTGGCTATTTTTTCCGAAATGGTGGTAAAACACTTCATGTGGAGGAACATTATAAGCCGCTTTGGAGTGCCTCGGGCTTTTGTATCAGACAACAGACTTCAATTCCGCGAAAAGGCAATTCGGGATCAGACAACAGACTTCAAATTGGGTATTGCTCAATATTTCTCGTCAGTGGCCACCCCCAAACTACAAGATTGACGGAGTTCTCCAACAAAATTATCCTAAAATGATTGAAAACCAAGTTGGAGGATTTGGGAGGAAAATGGCTCGATCACATCTACGAGGTTCTATGGGCTTACCGGACCACACCCCGCTCAACGTCTGAGGAATCTCCATTTTCTTTGGTATACGGGTCCAAAGCGGTCAGTCCAGTGGAGGTTGCCATACGATCACCTCAAATCACCCAATATGACGAGCATTTGAATAACGAACGAATGTCTTTGGACTTAGAAATGATTGAAGAAAAGCGGAACGTCATATATGCGCGTATGTGTGCTTATCAGCGAACTATGGAGCTGGCTCATAACAAGCGGGTCTTGCCCAGGGACTTCTTGGAAGACGACATCGTTCTCAGGAATGTGAGAGTTCAGAGACACATGAGGAAGCTGGATAGGAATTGGGAAGGGCCCTATCGCATCCTGAAAAGTTTAGAGGCTGGGGCTTATAAGTTAGAGACGTTGGATGGAAACGAGATCCCCCGAACCTGGAATGTTATGAGCCTAAGTCAATATTTTATATAATACCTTTGACAGTTATTTGGCGATTCTGAACCGTAAAATGTTTCTCGTATATGAATAAGTTACAATAGATGCAATACAAACTATTTCTAGCTAGGTGAGTAACTGATCTTGATGTTGGATTTTCTGAACCAGTTTGAACTGGTGACTGTAGCAGTCCATCCACAAGGCTCCCAAGTAGTGTGACCGCTCTAACGAGTCAGTTGCTTCCACGCTTGCTGAGTACTTAGTTGGATTTCAAAACTCTAAGAACTCACTACGAACTTAATTTCCCCTTCGATGGCACCCACCACCTGGAAACAGCTCTTGCTTCTTTGTGCTTAGCCATGCATGAGATAACAGAGACAGAGTTAGCCAGTCAAGGCGCAAGCCGAAACCCGCCATGGGACTGTCCTCAGAACCGGGGCTTCGGTTTAAGCTTGCCATGGGACATATGAAGAACCAAGACAACGCTACCCATATCATAACGTTTCACATGGACGGATTCAAGTGTGGTCTAAAGTTAAGCCCAGCAAAACTCAAAGTTAAGTCGAAATGACCGTTCGGTCAGGGTTCAACGGGTGCCCCGATCTTATACTTAAGCAGAAATACTCTGTTGAGGGAACGAAGACAAGTCAATGCAGAAAGGAAAATATTTATTAAAAAGCTGGAGTTTACAAAAGTAGAAGTACAGAAAGAAATGGACTTGAAAAATGGAAATCTAGTCTATTTGTCCTTCTTCTTTGTCTGCTTCTCCAGACTTCTCCGCGATCCATGCCTTGAGATCCTCTATCTTCTTCCCCCTCTTTTCAACTATCTCGTTGACCGATCTCTCAATCAGGTCAAAGAGTGGATAGATTGGATCGTTTTCCAATGGAGGTTCTTTTAGTTCAGGGATCTCACGGAAGCTTCCATCCTTAGTTAGGGGGTCGATTGTCTCCCAACGCCCATCTTTGGGATCTAGACCAAACTTGCTGATCATTTGGTCCTTTATGTTATCCATATATTGGGAGACGTTCGGTCCATAAACGTTTTCTGCTAAGGCAAACATCAGCGGTGATTGGGCAATACCCAGAAGGGTTTCCCGGACCGCTCCCTCAATTGCTTCTTTGCCCCTAACCAATTATTCCGTTAAGGCATCCTTTTCCCTCCTTAAGGCATCATTTTCTTTCTGGGACAGAAGGAGAAGTCTGTTGCTCCCGTCAGATAATTCTTGAATCTGACGCTCTAGTTCCAAAACGCGGGCCGTTGCGGAGTTCGCAGCTGCTTGGGCCTCTCCCGTGAGGCAGCTATTGAAAGCTCAGTGTCCGCTCCAAGCAGCTCTCCATTCAAACGGTCCCGATCCACCCGGACCGATTCCAGCTCTTGTTGCTTGATCTCGACTTGCCGCTGAGTTAAGGCAAGTCGACTCTCTAGATCTTCAGAAGCCGAAGAGATGTTTCGCCTTAGCTGGACGGCAGAGGCAAGGTCCAGAGCCCTTCTATGTGCCTACAAAAAACAACCTTGATAAAAAACAAAGACCCGATCGGGGCGACGAGAGTTGAAGATAGCTTACCACAGCTTGAGACTACATATAGGATAGCACCAGGCCGGGAAGTGCGCCGTCGATACCGGGAGGGTTTTTTCTCCTAAAAAGTCGGTATTCTTTAAGAGCGGCTTCTTTCCATGAGAGGGGACCCTTTTCAGTACCCGGGCTTTGGAAACGGAGGCTACCATCTCCTGGATAGCCTCTCGAATGGACTCAGGGATCGACGACGAGGGGGCCGATTTCTCCCCGATGGTGATCCCTTTCACTGGGAACTGGGCTGCAGGCCTGCTCACGGCTGACCTCAATCTCTTGTATTGCTTCGGTACTTCCTCTTCGAGGTCCAGCTTGCTCATGGATGCAGGGACAGGAGGCTTTGACACTCTGTCCCCTAAGCTGGAGGATGGGCGGACATCCTCTACCCGCATTGACCCATGCAACAATAATTGCACGACGTTAAGATCCAGAGGGGAGTTATTTCCAATTCTGTACATGGCGGGAAGGCCTAACGAACGAATTCTTTTAGAAATCACCTCGTCCACCTCTTCCATCGATCGGGGCTCCGCCCCCTGACTGCTGGAGCTTCCCACCGATCGCAAAGATCCATCAGCGGCGTTGAGGGTTGGCATGGACGCCTGCATTTTGGCGTCTTTTTTGGCCTTAGCAGCAGTAGCCAGCGTGGCAAGTCGGTTTCCAGACATCGTGTCTGTGGAATCTGCAAAAGAAGAATAATAAGGATCAGGAGATATGAACTAAATCAAACTAAAGTCATACCCGATCCTTCTGACTCCGATGAGTCGGAGCTAGAGATTACCCCTTTCGGGCGAGGGGCACCGGTCCTGCCTGCCACCCCTATCTCTAAAAGCTTCTTCTCCCGGAGTATGTCTATTCGTTTCAGACGCCTTTCGAGAAGTGCAAACCTTGCCAATGTATTGGCGATATCCTGGCGGGATGGGTTGAACCGGGATCGGTCCAACTTCCCGATGTCATGATGGGAAGTTAGGAAGGTGACCTTCAACAGGTCTTTCCTCGGGATGTTTATCCAAACATAGCAAGACTCACATTCATGAAGGGAGTCTTCTTTGTCAACGATAATACAGTCCTTCGTTCGAGTCGCTATGTAGTACAACCTACGACCTCCTAGCAACCTCCTTCCCCTCCAGGATCCTACCAACAACAAATTGAAAAATCTCATAGAGTTGGTTCTATCCCCTGCCTATGACAGTAAAAATTAAAGGCTACTATATAGACGTAACTGCCCGGGAAAAGAGCGAAGGTGGGGCAGTGAATCTCCCGAAGTACGGCCGCGATGAAAGGATGAAGGGAAATCGTAGGCCGGACCTCAGGGAGGCATAGCTAACGGGTAAAGCCGTAACCGGAACGTTCATCTCAGTGGGAAGAAAGCAGGGAACGGCTTCCATCCCCTTCCAGATGGGATAATGGACGGGATCGGGAATTTGGCCCGAAATCCTTCGAGGTCAATCTCTGAGATAATCGGATACCTAGCCCTACGGGGTGCCATGAATGGTTACCTAAGGATTTAATATGAAATCGGAGTTTGAAGACGGTCGAAGGAAATCGCCAGAGAACTCTAGGGCTCAAATTTTTTGTTCGTGAAATTGCAAAAGTGGTTATACAGTGCTGAAATCCCGACTTTTATAGTCATGCATTGGCCATTCACAGAGTGACACGTCACCACTGCAGGCGGTTGCAGTCTGACGGCATGTCCCCTCTTTGGAATACGGAAAGGCGCATGCTATTAGAGAGCTCGGAATTACGCTTTTGCCCATAACTGTTACAGATTTCAAATTTGAAAATTGACTTTTTTAAATTTCCTAAGAGCACGATCGATCCTCAAGGACGCTGTCACGATCCGTTCGAGTACGGTCATCCGTTGGTTCGATCGGGCATCCTTGCCTGAAACGCTCTCAATCTGATGGTCGAACTTACATTACCAACACGATGGCGATAAAGTCCGAGGGACTAGTGATGAGACCTCCGGAACCCGGTACCCCGAACTTGGTTAGGCCCAAGTTTAGCCAGGCCAACCCAAGTGACATAAGCCGAACTTGGAGGCCCAGATCCAGCCCACGCGAATGGACGGCCAGGTGAGAACAGTGAGGCCCGATGGCCCGATTTTGGTGATCGGAACCGATCGATGGAATCACGCGCTCTCCTCCTCATCGGGACTGATCGGTCCAGGACGCACAGACTACGCTTCGGGCCATCCACACTCCTTGGCATGCGACAATAACCTCTGATGATCTTGTCAAAGGCATGCCTGATAGAGTTGTACGAGCCTCCCCTGGTCTAGAGACAGCCGGCTAGTAGCTCCGAAAGGCCTGGCGCCGTGCAGCCAGCTAGAGCTACGGCCGGTGGCTGTCCCGCCCGACACGAGCCGACCTAGCCGTATGGGACAAGTACAAAACAACACCCTACTGTTCACACAACAGGAAAGCATATAAAGGGGATACTTGGGAGCGAAAACATATATCTTCTTCGGTTTTTCTCTTGCTTCCCTTATGTTTCCCTTCATTGGTTGTATCTAAAGAACAAATATGGCTTGTGTATTGAACAGTTTGGTTATTGGATCGGCTAAGAGCATTTCCAGCTCATAGTCAAGTGGTTTTTCCCCTTTTCTAGGGGTTTTCCACTCTAAAATTGTCATGTCCTTTTCCATTTAATTCTAGATCGTTTCTCCCCTTACAAAACAAATTAAACCGAGTTCGTCTTGCAATGAACCGGACGACTGTTGATACCCCCGGTTTTCAGACCACAACAGTACTATTATTAGAAGTAAGGGTAGTATAGTTACATCTTAAATCACGATAATATCATAGTTTGTTTTATCATTTTATCAAATATCACATATGATAATCATGATTTTTTAATGATAAATATACTGCAAATTTGTTTTTGTTTTGTGTGCATTAAAAAAGAATATGTTAGCATTTCATGCACCTCATCGCCTATTTAATCGTTGAACCTACACACCCAATATCAATATTGATATCGCCTTGAGAATTGATTATTTGAGGACACATCTATTTCTATATAGTCGTTATTGAGTCGAAAAATGAAGAAGATGATGGTATTCAAAAGATCGAGATATTTGATGATTGACTTTGTTTATAACTTTTGTGGTATTTGATCATGTTACTTATTTAGTGGATCTTTACATTTAATTTAGATATTAATGGCCCATTATTTATTGGATTTCATTATTGATGGGCCGATAGAGTTATAATTGGGTTGAACTAATCATATATATAAACATATTTAAAGTGTTAAGGAGGGGAGCTTGGATGGATGACCTAATAGAGGGTTTTATTGATAACCTAAAGGAGGTCGCCACTCATTTCTTTTTTCCATCCGGAAAACCTATGACTATGACTACCAAAAGATGATATTTTTCCTTTTGATTTCTACATCTTATTTTCTTGTTGTAAATCTACAAACTTAATGTTTATATTGGATTCCAAGGCTATGGCTGGGGTGGTTTTTTATCCTTTCTTTTACAGAAATGTTTTCCACCTATAAAAATCGTGTCTTTTTTCTTCTTGCCCTTGTATTAACTTTAATTCGTCCTCTACCCGTAAAAGGGAGTCTAAATTTTGTTATTATTGATTTTTAGCAGCGATAACAAATATAATATTTGTATATATAATAATTTATATTCATTTTATTTTCGAATTAAACCAAATCCTAATGTCAAACAAACTAAATTCTGAATGATATATTTTTTAAAAGTAAATTAAACCTAAATAAACACTAAACCAAAACTCAAAACTTAATAAACACTAAAATTCGCTTCGATTATATTCATTTACACCCTACGGGTCATGGTTTGATAAAGACTAAACCAAACTAAATATGATCAAACTATTTTTTACGATATATACATTTAATTTATCAATAAACAAGATAATGAAATAATAATAATAATGAATTTTACCATACAAGATTAATATTGTGATTCGAAATGTCGCCCTCTAGGAGTTAATTAATTAGGTGTCTTAATCATGTTATTTTGGACCCCCACAGGGATTAGTTTTATTAATTAATAATACATTTTAATAATAAATATATACTGGCTCAAGTGCCGTGTCCGATTTGGTGCACTAGAAAATATATGTATGTCGCGTTAGAGTAGTTTTATTTTATTTAATTAGAGAGGCGTGACACGGGCTATTCTTTATTAATTATAAATATCTTTTGACTTTAGGAATTTAATTAATCCCTTAGCTCATGTAGGCTTTTATTAATTATTTTAAAAAATGTTTCATCCTACTTGTTCTATTTTTAATTGAATTTTAATATTTAATTAGTTTACTAATCTCATGTAGACGTCAAATCATGGGGATTCTATTTACAGCTCAATTAACTTTAACTAATTAACTTGTGTTAAAAATTGACTAGGGGTAGGTAAGTATTAAAAAAGACATTTTATAATAAAAAATAATGACATCAATTTAATTAAGAGTATAATGCCAATATTTTGATACCGGTCCGAACGGAATTCCGGATCGGTACAACCAGTATATCAACCGGTACGAATGATTATTTTTTTCCGATCCTACCCGGGAAAACCCGAGTTTATATCCATAAAGTCGATACCTGTCTAAATACATATACCACTAGATTTTTTTCACACCAGTCAATATACCAATAGTATGAAAACATTGTGAGAGGCATGGGCAAACAATCAATAATTTCATATCATTAGAAAATTTTGTTTCGGTCCTGAATTACATATGATCGGTACGAAATTTCGTCCGTCATCAAAAAAGTTTTTACCATATCGACCTATATATCGGTGGTATATTATGGGTGTGAAAACTTTAATAAATGTTTATATAGTATTAAAATAATGAGTTGATATAATTAAAATAAAAGGCAATTACCATATTGCCCTGCAACTTGAGTAACATGGTTGGTGCTCTTTTATATATAAGGAGGGAGAGACCATCAAATTTCAAAACATTTATAAGCAAAACTTGAGTATCTTTTTTTCTTGCAAAAAAGTCCTTGAAGTTATGAGTGTCAAGTCCTTTTGAGTTTTATGATTGTTAGATGTATTGGAGCTTCTCTAGAGGACGTCCAAATATTATAAAGGAAAAAAATGATGTGTTTGATTTTGATCTACAAAGTTTTGTGATATTGGTAGATTTGCTTTTCAAACTTTAATTTGGTATACGTAATCCTCATATTTTGATCGTTTTAGTAAAAATAGTTCTCAATGTTTCTCAAATTTAGCGAATTCGTTTACCATGTAGCAAAACTAGTACTCAATATTTGAGAACCAATTTTGTTACACACAGACTATATTTGCCAAAATTTACAAATGATGAGTTATAGATCTACCAAAAAATCAAAGTTTTGTGGATTAATTTTGCCTTAACAAAACTTTAAAAACTATATTTACTAAAATTAAGAAATTTTAATAATTAAATTTATCAAATCATACAAACTTTTGGGATCATAAATATCATATGCCCAAAGGATGAATTGGTGGACTAAGTGTTACATTTGCAACGAACGCGAAATAAGTGTTACATGCGATGCAATATAACGAGTGACGTAATTTCTATATTATTTATGAATATTATTGGAGAGGGTAAAAAACATGACACCATATTTTGTTGTGAAAGAAGTTGAGCAAGTGGACAAGGGACGTCATGTACTCATGTTCCTTTACTTTATTTTGTAATACCAATAAGGTAACGTGCATTTGCCTCTTCTAAAAAATCCGAAAGTCTACGTCTTGAAGTATAAAAGGAAATATGTGCATTTGTTCATGGATGAAAATAGTTCGTGAATATAAAATGTTCGATTTATTTGTGTTTATATTTGTTTGTTTAAATTAAAATATGAACACAGTTTAACAACGAAACGAGATCGAATAAAAATTCGAGTAAACACGAACTGTCCGTGAACGTTTGAATTTAAGTATTTTTTATAATATTTCTACTAGAGCGGGAATAGACAAATTCGAATACAAAATGAATGGATACAAACACAAATGAACAATAATACAACACGAACATGAACGAATATGAACACATTCTAGAAGCATGAACAAGTTTTCCGGTTCAAATTATAATATGAATGAATACTAATAAGTTCAAACTCAACTAATTTGGATTAAATAACACCCCTAAGAATTGTGTCACTTTCTTCGAGGAACAAATCAACTTGGTTGGCCTACTAGTGTTTAATTCTTATAAAAATGAGATTGAATGTCTTTATAAGGGCATCCACAATCGCGAATAATCGTTTCTCTAAGTCTACGGCGGTTTTCTCTTTTTCCAAATATTAATTTAATATTTGACTAAATCAACTTTTACTTTATTTTATTATAATAGGGAGATTGATATTTTTATAAATAATTTTCTATTTTAATGAATTATATAAAAACAAATATTTATAAATAGAGAAATTTTACCACAAACGTTGAAATACATCTATGAAAAATAAAATGAATTATATCAAATTATTCACATTTAATAAAGTTAATATGGTACAATGAAAATATTATTTATATTCAATCAAATTAATCTTACGTACCTAAAATATAAATACAAAATACTTATCGAGAATAAAGTAAGGATAATATGTAATAATTAAAGTCCACAAATTTTGTAAAAAAATAATAGTATTAAAAACAATTATATATATAATATAATAATTTAATCTCTAATATAAAATTTAAGTATAAATACATTAAACAAATACAATATATAAATAAAGTTAAAGGCTTTTAACATCATCTTCTCTAATATCTCATTCACATTTTCTCATTGATCCATCTAAAATAAAACAACAAGTTGGGCTGAAAAATCAACACGTGATCTAATTCTACCCAATTGATAACTCTACACATGTTAATATTTTTATTCTTTTGCTTTGCGAATTAATGAAAGGTTAAACCATTGACAAATTCGACATACTTTTAACTTATGTCAACCCGTTGATGAAATATATCGACTTTTATGACTTGGGTATGTTTGAATAGGCTTTTAAAAATACTTATGATTTATATAAAAATATTTTTAATTATTAAAAGTAAGACTATTTACTCCTTTCGCAAATCAAGATATCGCCATTACGATCACTCTCCATGTGGTTTTAGCCGATGTAATGAAAGCGTGGCTTTTAAACAATATACGAACCACAATTATGTTTTTATTTTATATGCATTAAAAAAATAACAATTTCGTGAACGTACTCACGGCCACACTTTCAATCGTCTTTCCAAACAAACCCATACTTTTATAATGCATCGAGTAAGACAACCCATACGATTTAACCGATTTGACCGTTGGGTCGAACCAACGATTGTTTGAATTCAAACTCTCATAAGATGGATGAATGTCGAATGCATATGTAAAATAGTAAAGCATACGAAAACACAAGTTACATATTTTATAAACAATAAGCTTAGAATCTAATACAAAAGCATGCTATAACTAAAAGCATAACTTTTAACACACTCATGAGCTAACAAACATCTTGTTTACATGCTATTTACACCAAACCAAGCAGCTAAAAAATTAACAATCATATTCAAATGCTTAATCATTCACCCTCTTATGAGAAGATAGCCCAAGAGAATACCTATTAACCCCACAATGATAACGGGGACGAACGGGGTTCTGATTTTTTGTCGTCGTAAAATATCCTGCGAATGTAATAATAATGATTCGATGCAGGAGATCGAAGGGACACGAAGCATGTTTAGATATGATCATAAGTGCTTACCAATTCTCGTTCAAGCTTGTTGTTTTGATGAATAGCAGATTGTTTCTCTGCATTAAGCTTTGAAATCAATGCTTTAACCTGCAATCCGAAGAGACGAAAAATAATAGAGAAAAACAGGTGAAACGATTCAAATTTGACAATATTCGATTCATATCCTAAGTTTTCTTCAATTTATTTAGTATAAGATGATCCCACAAAAAGCATAGAGTAAATACTTCAAATTTACAATCATAATTGCCGAATTCGTAAACTATCTATCGATCATCTTCCTATTCTTGTCACTTTTTTGGGCTCTTTATATTGCAAAATCTAACAATGCATTTGCTGTTCCTTAACCTTTGAGTGTCAAACTACTTCTTCTAAATAAAGAGCTCATGCAAATGCTGATCAACAGTTTTTCATTTAATGATTTTCCAACCAAAAATTAGAAAAACAAAAGTTGACATAGTGACAAATAAATTATATGCATAACTAAGGGACAAGAAGAAACTAAGAGCATGTGAAAGGAATAAATTTAGCCCGAGTAATGCGAATAATATGAAGGGTGAATAAAAACTTGAAGTTAACCTCATATCTGCTTTCATACTGTTCAATGAATCCCTTAGCCACCTGCAGTTATCGAAAGTCGTGGAAGCATCTTTAAAAATTACTACAAACATGTTAAAATGTAAAATCTCAGAATTGATAAGTTTCTATACACACCAAATTAGAATCATAATCCTGGTTGACATTCCCATTGTCTGATTCAGATGCACGAGGTGACGAACCCTCTTCCAATCCCTCGTGGACTGGAGAAGGTGGACTTGGAGCTGGAACATATACAACTCTCAGCTTACACTCATCAACATGATTCCCAGACGCTTTGTTGAACTAAAAAAAATCAGTATAATTAGTAAGTACAACAAATAAACAAGTCTAGGACAAGCGATGTACCATTTCTGCGTTAACATCCTTTGCACTTGTTGTAGAGTTAGTTACTATGCTCTGTAGGAGAAATTTATCCTTGCAATGCATGTCTGGAGGAGCCTCCCTTTGCGCTTGCATAGTAACTGAATCAGTTAATGCGCATTAATCAGTAAAAATAAGTTTGTAAAACTGTTCTTAGTGTAGAAATTCAGGATTCTATGGGTCAGAAGAGTATCGATGTAGGTCAGTTTATAAGAGAAGTGAATTACATTAAAAAGGATAGATCAAGCCAATTACTTATGATATCACTTCCCTGGTAAACTAGAAGACTTATATTTCCACAACCGATGTGGGATAATATTTCAACACTTTGAACATCAAATTTGTTTCACTGTTCTCCAACAATTGTGTACAAGTTAGAAAAAAAAATCCATTACCTACAACATCACATGTCGAGTGAGGAATCACGACTCCAGTGTTTGGTCTCACACAATACTTTTTTGGGTTGGTAGTTTTAACCTGAAATGCATTACCCTAAAATCGTAAACAGGAAAAAACAGTAGAGACGTTCATTTTCTCCTTGTTCACTTACGCGTTTCGATTGTACAATAAAATTCTAAATTTGAGTAAATTATACGAAATCATACCTTGAATGCAACATAATCATCAGATTTGTTGGTCAATACAATGGAACATGGAATCTGCTTCTTCAACTCAACTTTCAAGAATAAACCGAAGAGAAAAGAGAATAAAACGATTATCAAACCACGGAATATAAATGAACAGCATCTGTATAATAACAAAATTAAAATCAACATCCAAAAATCGCATACAAAACCAGAAATTCTTGTAAATATTCGGTAGAATTAAAGGCGATAAAGAAATTACAAGGAAATTGAAGCTCAAGTGGCTCGATTTGCAAAAGTTCTCGAGTACTCATTTCTTAGCGAATCGTCGATATATCCGCCCAATTTTACAGTAAACGAAGGAATAGATGAGCACAGGGGGATCCAAATGTTAAATTCCGACCAAAACTCCGACGGAATTCAAGAAAATAACGGCAGGTAAGGGATCTGAGTTTCCGAATATTCTAAGCCTTCCCAAATGGTTGGAAAACGTAAAATATGTGATGAAGTCTTCTTGTGAATTATTATATTAATTAATATACATAATAATTATTTTAATTATTGTAGAGTAGGATATGATAAATCTATTATCCTATTGAATAAAAATATTTTTTTTTCGGTTTTTCTCTAAAAATCTAGTTAATGTGATATACCTTTCGGTATGAAATATCATTATTTAGATTTGATGAGCACAACTTTTTTTATTGTGTCATAAAATAAATTATAAATTCGATTATTGTATTATTATTTTTACATGATTAAATATTATATAAAATTTAAATTGATTTAGATTTTTAAAATTTTGTAGTGATATGAATATCACATTGTTATTTATTATCTTTATGTCAAAAATCCCACTAAAGTGAAACATAATGGGTTTGTTTGGTACCACGATTAAAAGTGCGGTGAAGTGCGGTGAGATGGTTCAATCGTGATTTTTTTAATGCACGCAAAACACAAACTTAATTGCGATGTGATAATCGTTAAAAAATTGCGATATCATTACAGCTGTTAAAACCAGCTGTGGCTTCATCGTTATTTTGGAAAAGACTCATTTACCCTTACTTCAATTAATTATAATATAATTATATTTATTATTATTATATATATACGGGTATATTAGTATTTTTATATAAATCACGATCATAATACAGCAGTTTTACTAAACATACTTAAAAACTCACGATCATCATATCTCACCACACCTCACAATACCTCACCACACCTCACAACATTGCAATTTTAAAAAGCTAAACCAAACAAACCCAATATTTCTACTTAGTTAGTTAGAAAAAAAAACCGATATTTTATAATTTATGAATATAATTTTAATAATTAAATTTGAATCCGTTTGTATTTTTAAAACTTTTAATCGGATTATTGAATGAGTGTCACACAAATTACAAATTACTAAAAATAGTATAATAAATAAAGAAATAATATATAAAATATTGAGAACATGATCCAAATTTATAATTTTAACAAATTTGATCCCTATAATTTGCAATGATATATTTAGTTATCAAATTTTAAGGTTTTATATATTTATTTTTTCAAATTTACAATATTTTATACATCAAATCTCCAAGATGACAAAATCAATCTCTGAAATTTGATTTAATTAAATATCTCAATTAACAAAATTGAAAACTTTGGACTTTGGAGATCGTTTATATTATATATACTAAACTTTGAGAGACTTGTTTTATCAAAGATATAAAGTATGTGAATGAGATTTAGGGTTTAGGGTTTACCATTTTCATACTTTTGTAATCACAATTACTACAATAATAAATTATCAAATCATGAAATTATAAAGATAAAATTTATATTTCACTCATACAATATTATTTGGATTGGGTTAATGAAGGGCCCATCAATTAGCCCATTAGCCCAAACTATGTGGGCTGGGCCGGGTCACAGACTGCTATTATTAATCTCCTTGTTTACTTTCTTACCAGTAAGACATGAATGGCTGTCACTACCAAAATCTCTCTGAATTTACACAGCCTTGCGGAACTGAAGGCTCATGAACCTCGTAGTTTTGTTTCTAAAAAAGATCAGTTATCTCTGAAAAGAAGCCACAGGAAGTCTCTTTTGAGCTCCAGTTCCTCATTCACATCAGACCCAAACTCGTATTTATCTCAGCTGTGCATTCAGAATGAGCTAAAGGAGGCTATGAAATTTCTAAATTCTTTAGGGAAAGAGCTTCAAACGGATATAGATGAAGGTACGTTTGTTTCATTAGTAAGGTTGTGTGAGTTCCAGAGGGCGTATGAGGAAGGTTCGTTTATTTATAATTTAGTCTCGGGTTTTGTTACTAGTTTAAGTTTACGTCTGGGAAATTCGCTTCTAAGCATGTTTGTAAGGTTGGGAAATCTTAGTGATGCATGGTATGTGTTCGGTAAAATGCATGAAAGAGATTTGTTTTCATGGAATGTTTTAATTGGAGGATATGCTAAGAATGGTTTCCTTGAGGAATCAATTGATTTATATGGACGAATGTTGTGGCTTGGTAGTGTTAAAATTAGACCAGATGTATATACTTTTCCATGTGTTTTAAGAGCTTGTGGTGGTTTGAGAAATCGGAGTTGGGGCCGAGAGATTCATGCTCATCTCTTAAGATATGGCTATGGTGATGAAGTTGATGTTATAAATGCATTAATAACTATGTATATCAAATGTGGAGACCTCTGGAGTGGGAGGACTGCATTTGATGGATTGATACGAAAAGATAGAATCTCATGGAATGCAATGATTTCCGGGTATTTTGAGAACGGAGAATGCATCGATGGATTGTTGCTATTCTTTTCAATGAGAGAGTTCGGTTTTTATCCAGATTTAATGACTATGACTAGTGTAATTTCAGCTTGTGAAGTCTTAGGTGATGAGTTTCTCGGAAAATCAGTTCATGGATATGTTGCGAAAACAGAATACGGGATCGAAGATGCAGTTTATAACTCTTTGATTCAAATGTATTCAAGTTTCGGCAAGTGGGATGAAGCTGAAAAAGCATTTTCTCGAATCGAGTTTAAAAATGTCGTCTCGTGGACATCGATGATCTCTGGTTATAACAACAATGGCAAAGCTGATAAAGCTATTGAAACTTACCAAATAATGGAGAAAGTAGGTGTTGAACCAGATGAAATCACAATTGCCACTGTGCTATCAGCTTGCACTTCACTTGGTTTGTTAAATATCGGCAAAAAGCTTCATAAAATCGCCGAAAAAACCGGAATGGTACGTCAAATTTTGGTTGCTAATACTTTAATTGACTTTTACTCCAAGTGCAACTGCATTACTGAAGCTTTAAAACTTTTCAATCAAATTCATGAGAAGAATATATTTTCTTGGTCATCAATTATACTAGGACTTCGTATAAATGACCGAAGCTTCGAGTCATTGATATACTTTCGGGAAATGATATTGACTATAAACCCGAATGTCGTTACTTTAATTTCCATACTCTCTGCGTGTGGTAGAATCGGTTCATTGATGTGTGGAAAGGAAATTCATGCTTATGCATTGAGGAATGGATTAGCATATGATGGTTTTTTACCAAATTCTCTACTAAACATGTACATGAGATGTGGACGAATGGGGATCGCAAAGAATCAGTTCAAAACAATGAAACGAGACATTGCTTCGTGGAACATTTTACTAACCGGGCACGCCCAAAAGAGCCGAGGTAAGCTTGTGATCAAGCTATTTAATAGAATGATAAGCTCAAATTTACAGCCTGATGAGATTACATTTATAGCTGTGTTATGTGCTTGTAGTAGATCTAAAATGGTATCTGAAGGTATAGAGTTTTTTAACAGTATGAAATTGAAGTATCGTGTTTTTCCGAATGTAAAGCATTACGCCTGTCTCGTTGATCTTTTGGGACGTTCTGGAAGGTTACAAGATGCTTACGAGATCATAAAAAAAATGCCAATGAAACCAGATGTAGCAGTATGGGGAGCTTTATTGAATGCTTGTCGAATTTATCGAAAAATCGATCTCGGTGAAATTGCAGCTAAACATATATTCGGAATGGATAATCGGAGAGTCGGGTATTACATATTATTATGCAATCTTTACTGCGAATCGGGAAAATGGGATGAAGTTTCAAAGCTAAGAAAAATGATGAGAGAAATGGGACTTACTATTGATCCTGGCTGTAGCTGGATCGAAGTTAAAGGAAAAATTCATGCATTTCTCAGTGGCGACAACTTTCACCCGAAAATAACCGAAATAACTGCGATCTTATCGGGATTGTACAATAAGATGAATAGTGAAGAAAACAGGGGATTTTTAGCAGAAGTAGAAGCTAAAAGTGATGTGTTTTGTGGGCACAGTGAGAGATTTGCTGTTGCATTCGGGCTTATTAATACGGCACCCGGGATGCCGATTCGGGTAACAAAGAATCTTTACATGTGTAAAATGTGTCATAATTTGATGAAGTTTATGTCTAAATGTGTTAGAAGGGAGATTTTTGTGAGGGATACAGAGAACTTTCATCATTTCAGAGATGGGAGTTGTTCTTGTGGAGATGAAGGGTACTGGGAATGATGATCTTAAATTGTAGAGATTTTTAGAAGATTAAAATATACACGTCTTTTTAAATGTGATTAATTATATTATTTTTAAATAAATATAATGTCTTAATATTATCTAGATAAAATATTCATTTTTAAAAGTATCACAGATTCACAATAACATTTATTAATAACATCAATTTGTATAATTATAAATGTTATTATCTTTTTAAACGAGTCTAGCTCAAGACTCGATCCAATCCAAAATGAAGTGAGTTGGGTCTGGATAATATTTCGTACACTATTAGCATGTGATGAAGCAATTTCCCGTGACTAATCGGTCCTGCAAGAACAACAATGCCTTGGATAGGGTTGGTCTCTGTTGTTTCAGATCAGTCCGACGTATTCAACGGAACACGCGAGTCATAAGAAAAAAAGTTAAGTTTAAGAAAAATAGCTACGCAAGCGCGCTTAAATTACCAATGTTTCATATTTTAGTGGATTTGATAAGGGTAATGGCAAGAAATAAAGAAGAGCAAAAGACGATCAATTCAATTTTTTTCGAATTTAACATTGAAATTCAATTACTAAAATTGATTTTTTAGATTAATTTTTTTTTAAAAAAGAATATAATAAGATAAGACATTATAATTTATAATACTTATAATTTAATAAAAAATATTGAACATATATGATAAATTAGAGTTTTTTTAAATTCTAAATAAGTTACATTGCAGCTCTAGAGATTGAATGATTTGCTTAACACCACTTTTTTTTATCTAATCTTATATATAAAATAAAAATATCATCTTCAAATATTTGAACAAAATTCATATTTATTCGAACGATAAAACGCGATCATATACAAGTCAAACACATTTTAAATATGAATTGTTCAAATAACATACGAATCCTAAGTCCAATACACAAACATAGAATACAAATTTGAAGTAGAGTGTAGTACGAATGTACGCACAATCAATATAACAATTATATCAATCGTCATCAATATTTCAATATTATACATATTAGTAATATTACTAATTCAATATTACCTTCTTCATTGCTTTGAGTGATGATCTAATGAAACTATTTCTCCCTAGTTCAGGAATCACATCATCATCAAGCACAGATGGTTTCATTCCTAAGCATTCAACTCTCTTTTTCATACCTTCAAAGATCAATGAAGGCGAAGACGGGATTCGTCGAAAACCTCTTGCACTTTCACATCTACTAAGCTTCTTATTCCTTCTTACTCTATCATCTGGACTACTCATTCTTCTCACACCTTTACCATTTGAAACAACTTCGTGTTCCATTTGTTGTTGCTCAGCTTTACAAACTTTGAATTCATCACTTTTGTTGTTGCTTCTTCTTCCCTTTTCATCTTCTTCTTCATTTAGAAACTTTAACCATTTCTCTATGTTTCCCTTTCCAAGTTCCTTTCGTTTCTCTTCGTCTTTTTCAAGTTCTGGTTCTTCGTGAATCGGGACATGAACGTTGTATATTTCCCCTTCATCTTCGATCTCAAGCTTTTGATCTTTTTCTTCTGCTGAAGCTCTCTTTTCTTCCTCTAGAAACATTCTTAGTTCTTTGTGAGCTGATTTGATCTCGGGCGATTGATGCAACTTCACATTCGAGACTCGAGAAAGTGTAACTGGTTCTTCACATAAAGTTTCATTGGTTCTTGATCTTTTCCTTGAACTTATAGTGATTTCTGGAATGAACTGTTTCTCGAGTTCATCGCGTTGTTTACATCTCTTTAGAAGCTCTGTTTCAGAAGAATCACAAAGTGCTTTTTGGGCTTCAAGTCTTGCTAAAAGTGCACTTGATGCTGCTTGATTTAGCCTCATTTGTTCTTTAAAAACAACACTCCTGTACAAAAAAACCGAGTTCAAGTTCGGTTTATGTAAATTTTCGTCGAAAAACTTACTGGTGCATTGCATCTCTGATCATCTTTTCAAGCATTACTCTATAAGAAGATTGAGATTCCGCAAGAATTCGGCATTTCTCAGCTCGTCGTTTTTTCTTCATTAAAATTATCTCTAACTCTTGAATAGAAACCTTATCCTCTTCACTCCTTTGATGCAATTCATTAACTTCATTATCTAGCTTCTCTATTTCTGCTTCCATTTTTGCTGCTGTTTCCCGTTGCTTCAACGAGTCTCTAGCCAATGCTATCGCTTGATGAGGATTCGCAGCCGGAATCGGATATTGATTCTCTTTATGCTTTGTTTTCTTCACAGCTGGATAACGAAGCAAATAAACTAATACGAGCGATTGAATAACGTAAATAAACACGCCGTATTGGTTAACTAACCGAGTATCGGAGTGCTTGATCTTGGCCTTCTATTAAAATCTAATGATCTGAGAGGAGAATCAGAAGGATTCTTCGTGGAAAGAACAACAGCAGCTGGAGCAGGTCCTAATATTCTTTCTGCTTCCAAGAAATGTCTTGGAAATATATGAGACTCAACTGTTTGTGAAGCGTGTAGTTCTTCGCTTTCTCCTTCGGAAAATAACCATGAATACGCACGACGCCTGAAACTCGTATTGTAAAGTTCACTTAAATAGAGAGCATACACAAATATTATAGTATACCATATAAGCATGATGTCTTTTAAATGGCCAACATTGTTAAGTTCTTCGATTAAGAAATGTCAATCGAAATCATCGAGCAACTAACCTGAAATCTGAATTGGACGAGGCAAAAATGGATAAGAACTGATTGATGGAAATTCCAAGCTGAAAATCCCACCAAGGAATGAGGAACTCTAGCTTGTTGTGTTTTCTCTTGCAGACTTGCCACTGTAAGATTCTCAAGTTGCTCGGAACAGTTAATCCTCCCCCTGAAGCATTACGTTTCAGTAACGAAAGAGTACCAATTTAAGCGATATAATGAACTTACTTGAGCAAGGAAACCAATGATCAATCTCAAATGCTAGAGGTGAAGCTGCATCAGCATGAAAGTACAAAACATTGCCATATGGATCAACTCTGATCATTTCTGGGTCAAATCCAGCGTTCCTGAACGCAAAAAAAGTCCCGGTTTTCAATGGAATGACACTATCTACAATCAGATCATTGGACTGAAAAAATAAGGTGAGTTCTATGGAGGTACCCGAGATGATTGAGCTGTTTCCATAGGAGACTAATAAAGATTTTGGGCTTGGTTGTGTGCTTTGCTGTAGGATCAATGACTGGAAATAGATTATCTACCTCCTTTGATCTTGAATCCTATATAATCAATACGAACCAGTCTTAAACGGGCTGATGATATTAATGATCAAATCAAAGAAAGGCTCTGTATTCATACAGAAACAAAGTTGAAAGGGCCTAAGAAATCGCGGTGATCAACATATAAAAATTGCAGTATTTTAACAGTACAAGGATAAACAAAACCATGAACAATTTTGTAGCTATTTCAAGGATCCAGAGGAAACAAGGAATTGCACAAAAATTGCTCAAATTGGATTGATTTGCATAACGTTTCACAGCGGAACTCGATTGCAAAACAAGTTAACCGAAACCATAAACTTTTGCGAACTAATTTTCAAGAAGCACTAGAAACAAATAAAATTCCAGGAACCCTAGAACAAAATCCCTCAAATAATCCTATCATCGAGTACATAGACCTCCAGATCCACAAAGAAACAACAATAAACCTGATCCAAAACAGTTATTTTGCTATCACCTCTTGACGAGACAAGGTATATGGAGTGAACGTGAAAGGAGGGCCAAGAGTGAACGGCCCGAACCCCCGATCGGAGCAAATCTTGGCATAGGCTTTCGGATAACCGAGACGGTCGTCAACGGTCATTTCTTCCTCCGTGAACAGAAGATCGTTCATACTCGCCGTCTGTAAAACTCTTGAAACAAGGAATGCAAGAAACTAAAGAAACAGAGAAGAACAACTAAGTGAAGGATGCTACGTTGTGTTTTTATACAACGGTCGACTTTCCGAATTATTTTGCGAATTATTTATTTTTATTTTGCCCTTTGGGAAATTCCGCAACGGCTAGCTGACTACTGAACCCCCCCTAAAAGACCTTTTTGCCCATTAACGGTAATATCGACGTATTTCAGTTTGTTTTAAGTTTTTAACTTTAAAGACACTTGAGTTTATATTTATTTAATACACATTGTGAAGTTAAACTTGTGTTTAATGTTTTTTATGATTAATGTAGCATTTAGTCCCCAAATTTTGATAAATTTGGAAATTTGTAATAACATATTTATTCTCAAAATTTAATATTTTAACAAATTTGTTTCAACAAATTTACAATATTTAGCAGATCAGATCAACAAAGCATTAAAATTAATTCTTGAAATTTGATTTTAACCGAGTATCTCAATTGAAGAAATTGAAAACTTTAAAAATCGATTATGTCATACACAACTTTGGGGACTTATTTTTCCGAAAATACAAAGTATATAATCAGTTATTACAATCATAAAACTTTAAAAACTATAGAGATTAAATTTGTGTCAGGTACGTTTTATGATATTATATATTTAAAATAAGTAATTATTAATAGGCATACGCATGGTTCGGGTCTGACCGGATCTGGTCGAGTCCAGATACCCATCAGAACCCGACCTAGATTCGATTTAGAATCCATGGGTCTGGATCTCGCAAGATTTCATTGAGTAAGATTCTTAAATGGATCATGAAAATCTTATGTTTTTTACTATTACATGAATCTTGGTGCCCACAAAATTATGTATTTTGACTAGAGCAAGTAATAAAATTTATGAATGAATTATTTTGGAAGAGAAAATATATTATTTTTTATGAACTATGGATAAACTCATATCCGACCCAAATAATATCGAATTTAGAAAAATAAACACAAACCCCAAGCATGACCTAATTTTGAAAACCCATACCCGAAAAATTCAAATCGGGTCAATGGAGTTTCACATCCCACCAATCCACGCACATCGCTAATTATTAATAATAATTTGAGTTGAGAATAATATATTGAATTCTATAATTTCTCACATGTTTTAATAGATTTGTTTTATATATTTGAGAATAATTAAGATGATTATAAATAAAGGTTTGTCAATTAAACAAATGATTTATTTTTTATAGCATCCAAATTTGTACAAAAATAAAGTATTTAATCAAATACAAAACCCGATTGTAAATTGTAGTAACTCTAATTTCCCGACGATTACATCGTATGTCATCTTTCGTTAGATTTAGCATTTTTGATATTTTGGTTCTTATGTTAACTAATTATTAAAAAAATATAAGAACATAATTTTGAAATTGTTACATGTAACGCGGGAAAAGCATGAAGACAAGTAATTATTTGTAATAATAATGTCATGAATTTAATAGAGTTGACATTTAGGTGAAAAGTTTGAACAATTAAAAGACAAATTTGAATTTAATATTTATGAACTTGTCCAAAATTTAAAAATCAACTGGTTTTCAACTTACATTAATATGAAGTCAAGTACTAATGATTACAATAAAATTAATGGGTGGAAGGCAGTTTTGGTCCCCAAAGTTTAAAATTTTTGACAATTTTAATCCCCAAATTTTTCAATTTTGGTAAAACCAGCCCCCAAAGTTTCATATACGCAAAACCGGTCCCCAAAGTTTGCGAATTTTGGCAAAACCAGTCCCCAAAGTTATGTGCGTGTGGCATAATTGGTCCCCAAAGTTGTAATTTGTGGCAAATTAGGTCCCCGGACGAAAATTAATTTGGGGGCCGATTTTGCCAAAATTCGCAAACTTTGGGGACGTATTTTGCGAAAATACGCAACTTTGGGGACCAAAATTGCCAAATTATCCAAACTTTAGCAAAATGATCTTTTAATATTAAAGGTTTTATTGAAAATGATCTTTTATTCTTTAGAGGGCGAATGGAAATATGAGTTGGTTTTGAATCGTTATTTATCTTTATGAACATTATGAGAATTATACAATGTTTTAAAATCCGTTATTGCAGGACGAACTCAATGCATCCAAATACTATATATGTATTTCGGGTGTACCGAATATATATTGGAATAATAAAACAAATTTAATTGTTAATCTAGATAAAATACATAACTTTAACACATTGATAATTTATATTGTTATTAATTTGAAAAGTAAGAAAAAAATTGTACAAACTTCATATCTCTTTTTTATAAATCAAACAAGTTAAATTCTACTCGACTCACTCAAAACTAATACCGGCATATATTTTGTTCAAATAGAGCTAAAACTGGTACGCCTGAAATTTACGATATACCAAAATTTAAAACAATGAAATTAGCAATGTATTTTTTCGGTCCTATATAAGCTTTGATATCATGTAGATCAATAATAGGAGAGTCTCCTTTAAAGTATTTGAAAATTCAATTGTAATATGGACAGCTTTCTATGTATGGTAGTCCTCTTGGATGTTATAGGACAATTGGATCCGGTAAACCCCGAAATACTGCTAAAGTTCTAGGGTCGGGTCAATTTATCTGGGGAGTGTGCTCAATATGACGTATAAGATAGATAAAACAACACCGTAAAAGACTTGAACATATTATTTACTATAATTTGCATTCCCTTTTATAAATCAATCCAGTTTACACCACACTTCCAATGTGAGACAATTAACACTCTTTTAACAAACTAATTGTCAAGTCCAACCATTCGACAAGTTGGATTTGACAATTCAAATAGGTGGATTACCAACCGATCAATTTTATTAAACCAAACTAACCATAGTAAGATCACTCAAAATTTTCTGAACCCGCTCGGATACCATGTTAAAGTTCTAGATTCTGGTCAATTTACGTAGGAAGTGTGCTAGGATATAACGTATAAGAGGGATGCGACCACACCATAAAGATTTGAACAAGTTATTTACTAAGATCCATCTTCCATATTATAAATCAATCTAAACCACTTTCTAGGTCGGGTAAATTTTATTAAATCAGATTAACCAGAGCAAGATCTCTCATAATTTTCCGAACTCGCTCCGATAGCATGTTAAAGTTATAGAATCAGATCAATTTATGTGAGAAGTGTACTTGGATATAACGTATAAGAGAGATAAGACCACACCGTAAACACTTGAACAAGTCATTTACTAAGGTTTACCTTCTTTATTATAAATCAATCCAAACCACTTTCAATTTTTGACGTGGACAAATTTCATTATTTCAACACACCCTACCTCAAGTCCAACCACCTTATAAGTTGGACTTGACAATTCAAATCGGTGAATTACCAATCGATCAATTTCATTAAACTAGACTAAACCCCGACAAGATCACTCAGGATTTTCCGAACTCGCTACGATACCATGTTGAAATTATAGAGTTTGGCTATAATTACGACGGGAATGTTCATATATGACATATAAAAAGGAGGAGATCACACCGTAAAAGACTCGAACAAATCATTTATTATGATTTGTATTCCCTCTTATAAATTAATATAGTTTACATCTCACTTTGGATGTGAGACAATTACCACTATTTAAGTTTTAACTAATACACCCAAATTATTAAAAAATATTAATATATCAAATTAATTACATGGTAATGTATAAGATATTAATTAGGATATAAAAATAAGTTTAGATTGCATCATAAAACAACAAATAAAAAATGATTATTTTTTATGGGCGATAGACAAATTTGGTCCCCAAACTTTGTACATTTTGGCAAAACTCATCTCCAAACTATTTTTTTTTTGGCAAAACTAGTCCCGAAAGTTTTGTATGTGTAGTATAATTGGTCCTCAAAGTAACATTACGCAAATTTGGTCCTCAAAGTTTGGGATTTTGGCAAATTTAGTCCCTAACGGTGTTAATGGTCCACAAAGTTTGTAAAACGTGACATATTTAGTTTACAAACTTTTGAATGGCTAATTTGGTCCCCAAAGTTTACATAATTCGGCAGATTTGGTCCCCAACAAAATAAAATGATATTTTTGAAGACCGGTATATATGCATATGATTTTCCCGATAACAAAATTGATGAAAGTATATACGGATACGTATGAAAATTGATTTTTGAACATGAGCGATACAAAATTGATGTTCCACAAATTGACTTTTTCGGAAAGACTGCAAGTTATATCCGATTTGTAATTTTCGAACGAACATAATACAACGATATCAATTTGTATTGTGAATATCAACACTTAAATTTTATTAATGTTCGATGAGATATATTTGTCGAAGTTCGATATAATTGTTTCCGGAAATTTATTTTGGCAATTTCCAATAATTTATATTTTGACGAAGACGTTTTGATACTGTTCAAAATATCGGTTCCACCCATTTTTTCCGTAACGGGCGGTACACATGTTCGGATTTCCATTCCGGTCCGGTATGATTATTAAGGCTGGTATACACTCATACAAAAAAATTATTTAGGGAAAAAATTGAAAAAAAAATAAATTTAAAATTTTCGGGTCGATTGCGGAAAAACCCTGTATCGACGATACTAAGTTTTTTTAAAAAATAATTTTTAATTTTTTTAAAAAGTTTTATTTTAAAAAAATTAATTAAATTTTTCGGGTCGGACCTGGAAACCCGGTTTCGATCCTAACGGTAAAACTAACGCCGTTAGATTAATTGGGGACCGATTTTGCCGAATTTTTGAAACTTCGGGGACTAGATTTGTTAGTAGGTGTAAACTTTGGGGACTTGTATTGTCAACATCAAAGTTTGAGGATCGACTTAGCCAAAATGTTAAATTTTGGGGATCCAATTTGCCAAATTAACCAAACTTTGGTACCAATTTTGCCAAAACGTGAAACTTTGAGGACTAAATTTTCCATTAAAAACTTTGGGGATCAAATTTGCCATTTCGTGCAAACTTTGAGGACCAAAGACGCCATTTTCTTGTATAAATATTTTAAAATAAATTATATATGATAAAAACCACTGTATTTTTTCAATATTAAGATACTTATTAATTTATTTCAAGACATTTGTTTATTTATGCAATAATGCGACATTTTCACCAAAGTTCCATTTTAAGATTAAATCATATATTTCATAAAAAATTGAGATTAAAATAAAGATGGGGGAATTGAATAATATTATTAAAAATTCACAAAAAATTCTACATGATACACAAACTCAGTAATTTTAAATACAAAAAATAAATATTTCATAAATCAGCAGGTTTTGCTTCGGGGTTATTCGTGGATCCAATTCCTACTTGCAATTGTAACCACTGACCCGATTCTCCATTTTTGCTCATCTCTTTCAGCTCATTCAAATCAGCCATTTTTCCCATTTTCATCTTACTATCTGCGTCGTCCTCAATCCGTAATTCAGCATTGTTCTTGTTCTTACAGTCATTGTTCAAATGGATATTTATGTCTGTCGGAACCTCAAAGCTTAACTTGTTGTTGGGATCACGTCGAACATTTGAAATCTGCGCCCACGCCGGAACGTTGAGGTCGAGTTTTTCCGAAGTATTGATCGTTAGTTTATGTGGGATTCCGAGATCAATGTTGTTGTTGCTGTTTTTATTAGTAAAATGAAACTTTGGTGGTATCGGAGATGAAACCGGAGCATTTGATGTGTTCCAATGGCATCGCTTATGACCTCCGAGAGCTTGTCCCGATGGGAAGACACGGTGGCAAATAGAGCATTCATGGATTTTGGTCTTTCGCCTAATGGTACCGGGATTGTTTTGATCGAATTGGTTCAATCGAAAAACTTCTTTGTTTTCGCCAGTAAAATTTAGGGTTTCTTCTACTTGATCCATTTTTGTTGCGAAGCATCCTTTGAACTTTTTATGGCTAGCTCTATGTCCACCTAGAGCTTGATGTGAATTGAAAGTTTTCTTACAAGCTTTGCATTCAAAAACTCCTTTAGGGTTCGAACTTGAAACCCCTTTTGCCTTATAGTAAACCGAACTTCTACCGAAAAAACTAGGGTTTCTACGTTCCTCTTCCCTACTAGCTGAAGCACACGACTCTTCCGGTTCTACCGAAGGTGGTTCGACTACCGTATTAGCAAGCTCAACGAGACATCTAGCTAAAAGAAGATCATCTTCTTCATTTGGCACATAACTTGATCTCAATGATCTCTTTCTCTTAAACCAACTCTTCCCTCTTCTACCACCAGCAACTTCATCATCGAACTCTGGCGACGATACGAAAGATTCCGATGCTTCATCGGAGTTACATTTTCCGTGATCAAGAAACGATTTCCAAGAAACAAACTCCATACCACAATTTTCACAACTTCTACAACTCTTAAACCTATTAGGATTCGTTCTAAATTGATACATTCTTTGATTCCCTCCTTCTTCGGCTCTCTTTTCATCCCATTCGGTCATCGTATCTTCGTCTTCGATATTCCCAATCTCTTCTCCGATTCCATGTGCCCTCATATGTCCTCCTAGCGCCCTCCCACACATAAATCCCTTCTTGCAAACTCTACAAAAATGCTTGAAAATTGGTTCTTCTTCTTGATCCTCCATCTACTTAGAAGATGAAGTTTGGAGGGAAAATTGGGAAGGTGTTAGTTTTTTTTTGTATTGAAAGTAGTTGAGTTTTTGTGGTGGAGAAAAAAGAATGGGAATTTAAGGAGAGTCAACGGCGGGGAGTAATTGAGTGGACCGAGAAATTTCATCTTGTCCGTAGATTTAGAATACTAACCTTAGTTAATTTTTGGAAAGAATCTTCTAAAGCCGTTGAATTTAATTAATAAAGTTAATATCTATGTTTTAAATTTCCCATATATCAATTATAGGCTTTGAGGTTCCGATAGATAGGGATGGGCATGATCCGACCTGATATTTATGTTCCTATCATCATCGAAGAATTATGTGTGGGTAAATATCAGGTCGGCTTACTAGTTTTGGTCGGGTGGTACGGGTTTTAAGCATGTTGGATCTCAATGTTGAATTTGTCCCATATGCCTTAAAAAATATGATATATTAGGTTTATAAGAGTGGTATTTACATGACATATTGACTTGATGAATTCTTTTAAATGTGTGGATTCATATTCTTAATCCTGTTCATTCACGCTCTACTGTCGTAATTTCGACAATACTCTATAAGTCAATCACTCAATTGTTTGATTTGAGAATAGAGATATATGACGTGTGTAGACATTTGTAATTCTTATTTTTCAAAGTAATAATAGTGTAGATTGAGAATGACTTATAAAATTGTGTAATTCCTCTAGTTTAATTTATTTTATTATATTATATTATACACATCAGATATACCCGATATATTGGACTTGTCCTCTATTCTGGCCAATGGCTGTTTTTAAAAATTGGTTACTATCTCTTCATATTTGTATAACTTAATGTCAAAACACGTTATAATAAAGTTTTAAAGTTAAACCAACTCGTTTGGGTTGTGCGATTGAACACTAGACCGACCATTTGAACGAACAAGTAAAAACTCGAATAGAACTAAGCTCATTTTTACACACTAAATAAGAGTTTATACATGAAAATTTGATCACTATCAATATGCCGAGCTCCCTCTATTTATTTGTAGTTTCATTATTTTTTAAAAATAATTTATAATATATTAATAAATGTTCAATAATAATTATATCGATCGATACGTCCAATATCATATGCCTGATATTTTGTCTGATATCTCATGTTATCGAGTTTTAAGGTCGAGGCTTCATTTTTTAAAATATTATTAGAAAAAAATAATTTTGTAACGGCTAGTATACCGATCAAGATCGAAACATAATTCCAGATCTAAATGAACAAAATCATCATCATCCAATGATAGGGATGGGCATGATCCAACCCAACTCGTTGCAACAGATCACCCATGGACAAGCCCGTAAAAATTAAGTGTACAGATTGAGCCTAGAGGTGGGAAAAGAACAACCCAACCCGTAAGACCAAACCAGCTCAACCCGTAAAAACCCGTTTTAGGACAAGCCCAATAATTTATGGGATGATCTTTTAACTTATATAAATTTCATGGGTCTTGAGCTAGACATTAAATTTGTGGTACCGAAACCCGATTATTTTTCAAAATTGGTCATTGGTCTTTAATAGATGAGCTTGAGAGCGGTCCGTAAGACCTAATAAATATAAATTATAAAATTAATTTTACACATTAATTAAAAGATATTAAATAAACATAATATAATTCAAATTTTAATTTTTTCCATTATTCATTCAACTTTACTACCATTTCAATTCCTAAATCATAGTTTAATTCTATCATTTCCATTTGAAATTAGAGTAACAATCTTTATCAATGGAGAATAAATCTAATTATTCCTTTTCCAAAGACAATTTCCTCTAATATTTTCTTATTTTTAATTTATTTAAATAATTACTCTTTGAATATCTCAACTCATATCTTTGCAAAATTTGGTGGATGTTTAGCATTTGACATTTGGTATATGAAAAAGTTATAAGAGAAACATACGCAAAAGCTTTGGTGAAAATTAGAATCATTTCTTTAAAGGTATCTTGATATCTAATTGTTTTAAATTATTTTAATTACTTTGGATTTTATTTTGTGCAATCATAATTTGGTTGTGTATTATGCATGTTAAGATTCAAGTATTTATCATCTAATTTGTTTCGAGATTTCTTTGTTAATGGCTATTGCAAATGATGATGTTGCTTTCTTTAATAATGATGATTCTGAAAATATTATTATTGTGCCACCATCTAATTTAGTTTCTAAAAAACAAAAAAAAAACTGATATTGATATGTGAGATTTTTTTACAAAAGACGAAACCGATAAATTGCATCTCACTTGCAAAGTTTGTAATGTAAAACTAAATTATCAAAAAGGATAGGGTTCGGGAACATTTCTTAGACATATAAGGAGTAAGCATCAAGATAAATTACATAAAGAAAGACAAACACAAATTTGTATTAGTAAAGGAAATATGATTGGTAACTTTATATATAATGAAGAGAAAACATATAAAGAATTTGTTCTTATGCTTATTTCTTGTGAATTTGCCTTTTTCATTTGTTCAAAATACTATTTTTGAAAATTTTGTTCGATGTTATTTACAACCAAAGTTTAAAAAATTTTCTAGAAAAAAAGCTAGGGCAATTGCTTTAGATGAATTTAACATTGCAAAGCTTACTGATGAGACCATCGGAACCCGGTACCCCGAACAGGGTCCGAACCATCCCAAGCTATGGCGGCCCAAGCGAGTGGACCAAGCTTGGAGGTCAAATTAAAGGAAGGCCCATTTGTGTGGCTGCCCCGATCGGGCATATTAGGCGGTCGGTCCCAAGGTGTGGGACCCAACCTCCCATGAAGCGTCAGACCGTTCGGTCCACTAGCTGCAGATTCCCCCTCGGGCCATTTCCGATCGTCCTGTATGATAGCGAGCCACGACAAATCAGTCAGGACTATGGTCCAGTCATGGGAGCAAGCCNTTGACTGCGGAATGAATAAGATCACCTTGTACCGTTGTCAGGGTAATGCCCGCTCCTCTTCCCCCGAAGGTTGATCCATCTACATGGATCGTCCATCGATCATCTTCTTGGTTAAGATAAATGGCCGATCGGGTCATTTCGACCACAAAATCGGCTAGAACCTGAGCTTTGATCGCCCTTCGGGGCAGGAATTCCAGATACATAGCGCTGAGTTTAATAGCCCATTTTGCCAATCTCTCATTCAAATCCTTCTGTTTAAGGAGTATTTTCAGAGGCTGATCCGTATAAACATAGACCGTTCGGCCTTCGAAATAATGCTTCAACTTGGATACAACTTTCTTCAAAGCTAGCATGAATTTCTCCAAGGTGGAATACATGGTTTCAGCATATACTAGAGAATGACTGACATAATAGACATGTCTATGAATATCATCTCGTATGGTTACCAGAGCTGCGCTGACGGCAACTTCGGACACTGCAAGATATAACCCCAAAGGTTCATCACAAGTTGGACTTACCATCACCGGGGGAGTGTTTAAATAAGTCTTCAGCTCATAGAAGGCCCGATCGCATTCTTCGGTCCAATCCATATGGCTTGCTTTTTTTAGCACTCTGAAAAAAGGTAAGGCACGGTCTATGGATTTTGAAATAAACCTGCTCAGCGTGGCTAGTGGGCCAGTAAGCCTTTGAAATTCTCTTTTGTTTCTCGGAGGTTGCATATCAATGATAGCTTGCGCCTTCTCAGGGTTAACCTCTATGTCTTTCTCTGAAACATAATATCCTAAGAATTTTCCACTTCGGATCCCGAAGCAGCACTTGTTTGGAATTAGTTTGAGCTTATATTTTCGGCATACTTCGAAACAACGAGACAAATAAGAAAGATGGTCTTCATCATTCATAGATTTTACAATCATATCGTCAACATACACTTCCATCATATGGTCAATCAACTCTCTAAAGATTATGTTGACCAACTTTTGGTATGTTGCTCCAGCATTTTTGAGACCGAATGGCATAACCACATAACAGAAAACCCCATCTTTGGTCATGAACGATGACTTCTTCTGATCTTCTTCAGCCAAGAAGATCTGGTGATACCCAGAGTAAGCATCCATGGTATTCATCATGGTGCTACCCGAAACAGCATCTACCAGTCGGTCGATGTGCGGCAACGGGAAAGGATCTGACTCACAACTTTTGTTCACATCGGTAAAATCGATGCACATTCGCCATTTCCCGTCCGGTTTGGAAACCAACACTGGGTTTGCAACCCATTCAGTATAGTGGATTTCTCTAATAAATCCCGACCGTAGCAGCTTATTCACTTCAGCCCGGATGATCTCGATCTTCTCAGGAGAATAGCGTCTCCTTTTCTGCCTAACAGGCTTCGTTCCAGGCTCAGTATTGATCCGATGTTCACTATCGGATCGGTCAATCCCCGGCACATCATCCGGGGTCCAAGCAAATATATCCACGTTGGCTACTCAGCGGGTGGATCAGTTCTTTTTCAAAGTCAGGGGCTAGATGAGCCCCGATGCGAGTTGTCTTAGTTGAGTCATCCTCAACCAGATTAATCAATTTGAACCCTATGGGTTCCATCGCTTGCCTCGGGTGCGGCAGCTCTTCCAGCAGATCCACCCGGGCCCTCTTAATCGGTGCCAACGTTCGGCACGAGCTCATGTAGCATTGTCTAGCTACCTTCTAATCCCCCTTAACAGAAATAACTCCATGAATGGAGGGGAACTTGAGCATAATGTAATAAGTAGAAGGGACCGCCTCAAACTTACTCAGGCCGGACCGTTCGATAATCGCTTTGTAAGCCAAGTCGACTTCAACGATAATGAATTCCAGGTCTTCAGATCGGTCCTTGGATGGCTCTCCAAGGGTAATGGGGAATAACATCTTCCCACACGGAATAACACTTCTTTGGTCGAACGACCAAAGAGTTATGTTGGCGATCGGTAGATCATGAGCAGCTCCTCCCAACATTTCAGCGACCTCGCGCTTCATCAGATTGCACGAGGCCCCAGTGTCCACCAAGATTCTGTGGACACGGCGATTCCCGATGACCCCTGTAATGGTGAGGGGGTCGTCACAAGGATCAATGATCCCTTCCCGATCAGCCGGGGTGAAAGTGATGTCCTCTCTGAAGAAGGAGGACCGATCCATGGGATCATATTTTACCAGCGCCACAGATTCGGAGCTCTCAGCAGAGTCTCCGCGCGCTGTTCTCTTTCGGTCCCGGACCGATTCATTTATTCTTAATCCACCGGAGATAACATAAATATCTCCGACCACTTCTCTCGGTGCCGCCTCATTTCGAGGAGGTTGGGCACCAGTTTCAGCAGGTGGGGGAGCAGCCTGCTCCTGTCTCCCACCCTCATTCTGCAGGGCTCTGCCGCCACGGCCCCGCCATCTTCTTCTTCGGCCCTGACCACGGTTCTCACGACCGTGTTGGCCTCTTTCTTGCTCAGGCGGAGGAGACCGTCGGTGCTCCGTCCGATCATTATAGTTTCGGGGTTGTCCCCGATTATCTCTTCCCCTCGGCCTGTGACGATCGTCACCTTGATGGCCCCTTCGGGGGGATTCCGCTCGCTTGCCCTTCTGACCATTCCGGTCGGGCTTTTCTTTACCCATTGCCTCTACTGTCTCTTTCAACAGCGGGCACTTCAAGGTTGGGTAATCGCGATTATGATGGAGCTCGCAATACACCCGATTGTCCTCCTGCTTCGGGGGGACGTCCTTTTCACTCACAGCCGCTACTTCTCGCGACTGTTTCTTCGGGTATGAAACCCTATGATCACCTGCGGGCTCAGAATTCCCGCTAGGCTTCCGATAACCAAGCCCCAGCGCTTCATCTACCTTAATATACTTGTTGATTTTCTGAAGCTGTTTTCCCAAGGTAGATGGTGGGCTCATCACCAAACTGGCCGAAAGGCCGCACGATCCTAAGACCGGTTGTAGAATATCGATTTTATCCCGGAGCTCGAGTTTGATGCCCCAGGCGGTCCTGTTGAATTTCTCCATAAAGGACCGAAGACTCATTTTCGCCGGGATATATTTTAGATGATATAGTTCCTGTCTGCTTCGAGGCGGACCTACATTTGGAGCGAATTGCTCTGAGAAAGCCAAAATAAAACCGCCATACGACTGTATGGATCGGACCGGTAGATTTTTGAACCGTGTTCGGGCATCTCCTTGTAATCCTGCCGCGAAGATGCGGCACTTTAATGAATCAGAGGCCCGAACCGTTCCCATACGTAACTCGAAATCAGCGACATGATCGATCGGATCACCATCGCCACGAAATGTTGGCAACCCCTCGGGGTTGCGATAATGTCGATCTGGGACTGCTGCCCAGATTTCCTCAGAAAAGGGGAGCATCAAATCTCCCAAGGCGGCTGATACGCCTTCAGATTGCTGGGATGACGTTTGGACATCATGTAAATTATGCCACCAATCGTCATCCTTACTCCGCCTGATAGGAGCCTCCATGGCCCTGTTAAATAAACCAGGATTGCGTCCCAGATTCGGTTCGCAATCCTTCAATGCACGCATATTCTCTAACTCCCTGGTGAGCTCATCTATTCGTCGCTGCATCTGCTCCTGGTCATTTCCAGAAGCGGGAGTTAGAGCTCTGGCCGGAGGAGGAGGAGTAGATCGATATCTAGGCCTCCTCGTTGTGATGCCACGCCTGATGATTTCTTCATCATCAGTACTGCGCTCGTCAGAATCACTCTCGTATCCTCTACTTCTGGGAACAGGGCTGGATACAGCCGGTGGTTATGTTCCACTTCTCTCCGACGTAATTTCCAATACCACCTTCCTTACGACAACTTCCAAATCCTGTAAAGTGATTGTTGGTGCTGGAAGACTGTCGGGAAGCACGTCACTATTATTCGTCGGAGTTCCAGTCGCCATGCCTTTGATTATCCTATCCCTGGTAGAAAACTCAAATGGGATTAGAGAATCGTCCCCACGAACGGCGCCAAACTGTTATGGTCCCTTTTTAGGGGGTACCCACAGTCGTCCGGTTCGTTCAACAAACGAACTCGGTTCTGATTTGTTTTAAATGTGGAAGACGATCAAAAGCTGGAAATAAAATAAGTGCACGGCGATATATAGTGGAAACCCCGGGAATTGGGGTGAAAACCACTCGACTAAGAGCAGATTAGGCTCTTAGCCTGTTCACTAATGAAATAACTCATAGTCAATACAAGAGAGGCTAATGAAAATGACAAGATAAAGAAAGCGGTAAGAATTCCGGCAGGGTAACGGCCTGTTCTTCCGCGTCCAAAGGGTCCTACTATTTCCGTCGTCTTGCCCTGTATTTATAGAGTTCATAGCGTGAGTAAATCACGCTATGTAACCGCCTCTGACAGATTTGTTAGAGGTTGTTATCGTGGGATGTAAAACGAGGCTGGGACCGAGGCGTGGCCTGCGTGATCGGGCCCAAAGCGTGGTAAACGTGGGAAGGCCCGAAGCGTGGTAAACGTGAGTTGTAACCGTTCGGACCGAACCCAGATGCCAGCTGAAAGAAAACGCTTTATTTTGTCAAGGTCAGCTTCGGTCCTCCAGTTGAACATCGGGCCGCTCTTCATTAGAGGTATAAATGGGCTATAGGGATTCATTTTCGCCATTTGAATTGGCCCAATCGTTGATGGGTCTTACCCATCACAAGGTACCCGGTCCTAGAGTTCTCATCAAAACGTCTCAATAGTTTATATTGATCAATTAACCTTGAAAAAAAATGAAATGACAATATTTCTAAACTTTAAAAATTTTAAAAATAATGCATAAATTATCAAAACTACTTATACGAAAATCCACTACTATTTACTCGAGAGTCATTTTTAAACGGTTTTGAAACTTCAAGGGGTTCTCATGCAAATTACAAACTTTGAGACATCGCTTTTACATTATCTTAAACATTGGAGGCCAATGTCGTAATTTTCTCGTAAGAAATAATGAGTAGAATGCATAATGCATTTTCAGAATCAAGTCTGAACTTGATTATGCATTATAGTTAAAAAACCAGAATGCATTATGATTATAATTCATAATTAGAATTTAAAATGAATACTGTTCTGTTTCAAAAAACAGATTATGCATTCTATAATTGATGAGAACTCTAGGACCGGGTACCTTGTGATGGGTGAGGCCCGATAACAGTTGGGCCGATTCAACTAATCAAAACGAATTCTCACAGCCCAATTACCCTTTTAGGACGACCGGCCCGATGTTCAACACGGAGGACCGAAGATAACCTTGGTAAAAATAAGCGTTATCTGCCAGCTGGCTCCATGGTTCGGTCCGAACGGTTACAAAACGGTTACAGGCTCACGCGTTCCACGCTTCGGGCCCTATCACGTTTATCATGCTTCGGGCCCGATCACGCAGACCACGCATCGGTCCCAGCCTCGTTTTACATCCTGCGATAACAACCTCTAACAAACCTGTCAGAGGCGGTTACAGGACGTGGATTACACTCGCCGGCAACTCTATAAATACAGGGCANAACTGTTATGGTCCCTTTTTAGGGGGTACCAACAGTCGTCCGGTTCGTTCAACAAACGAACTCGGTTCTGATTTGTTTTAAATGTGGAAGACGATCAAAAGCTGGAAATAAAATAAGTGCACGGCGATATATAGTGGAAACCCCAGAAATTGGGGTGAAAACCACTCGACTAAGAGCAGATTGTGCTCTTAGCCTGTTCACTAATGAAATAACTCATAGTCAATACAAGAGAGGCTAATGAAAATGACAAGGTAAAGAAAGCGGTAAGAATTCCGGCAAGGTAACGGCCTATTCTTCCGCGTCCAAAGGGTCTTCCTATTTCCGTCGTCTTGCCCTGTATTTATAGAGTTCATAGCGTGTGTAAATCACGCTCCGTAACCGCCTCTGATAGGTTTGTTAGAGGTTGTTATCGTGGGATGTAAAACGAGGCTGGGACCGAGGCGTGGCCTGCGTGATCGGGCCCGAAGCGTGGTAAACGTGGGAAGGCCCGAAGCGTGGGAAACGTGAGTTGTAACCGCTCGGACCGAACCCAGGTGCCAGCTGGCAGAAACGCTTTATTTTGTCAAGGCCAGCTTCGGTCCTCTAGTTGAACATCGGGCCGCTCTTCATTAGAAGTATAAATGGGTTATAGGGATTCATTTTCGCCATTTGAATTGGCCCAATCGTTGCTGAGTCTTACCCATCACAAGGTACCCGGTCCTAGAGTTCTCATCAAGTACTAATGTGGAAGATTTGAAAGAAAAGGTTTATGGTCAAAGGAATGCAATTCACCTCCATGAATATTATGAAGGCGACGACAAAAGAGATTGAATTAGGGTTCAATTGGAAAATATGAATTTGTAGATGCGAGAGCAATTCTACGAGGAAAGGATGAAGAGGGAAACGAAGGCCACATTCTAAATATTCAAGAGAAATAGTGTGGGTGGCGATCGGAGGTGTCAAAAGACGGTCGGTGGGTTCAGGTTGGTATAAGACACAGTCGAAAGGGAGATAATAATGTTCAAGAATCGATACCCACTTCCGAGCATGCATGCTATAAGGTAGGTTAAAGGATTTGAGGGCTTTAACCGCGGAGCTTTGAGGGTCGAGGGTGTTTTCGAGTTGAGTATCCTCTCGAAAAAATGAGAATTAATGGTGGAAATGCAAGGAGGAAAAGGGGCTGTGATCGAATCGAAACTCCCCGAACTGGATGTGGAGTCCGAATGATCTGAGGATGAAGTAGTGCGGAGCCCGAGGATTCGGTGCGATCGGAAGTCATTGGTAAATTTAATTCAAATTTATTTTTTGAAATTATTTTTACAAATTTTATTAAGTGTTTTGCGAGTTATTGGCGAAAATTCGTGAGAATTACTGTTCAAGTCCTTAGCCGCGAGTTATGTAAGTTTAGTCGCGAGTTTTGGTTATAAGTCTGGTCCAAGGCAGTCGCGGGTTATAGTCGCGACTGGCACAGTACTCGCGAGTTGTTGAAATTCTAAGAAGTCGCGAGTTGTTTCGAAAAGTCGCGGATTGCACAGTAGCTACGACAAGTCGCGAGTGCTCAGGAGTCCACGCGATAAAGTGAGTTATGAGGAGCGTACATGGTATTTATAGGGGTGATATCCCGAGTCGAAAAATCCCGAAATTTTTACCCGAGCTCAGAATCTGACGTTCTTAGTGTCAAAACGATCGTATTGACGAAAGAATCTCAACTGTGCTAAGGATTTCTTCGGCAGGGCTCCCGAACGATAATCGGCTTTTGGGACGAGCTGCTGATATATGGTTTACGACTCAGAATCTGAATCTGAAAACCAGGGGACTATTGATATTACCCGGGTATATTCTCTTGTATTTATCCTTACCCGGGGCTCGTCTGACATTTTTACGTAGTGTTTTCGTTATTTTCATATGTCTATCGCGAGGAACTCTCAGGGGGTATTCTCGTAATTCTGGCTCGCTGGGCCCCATATACAGTTTTTGTAGGCGTTTTGAGATGTTTTGAGTTATCTCGGCCCCAGACGGGGCCTGGGGTATTTTCATAATTTGCCACCCGGGAGCACATCGGTCGGGTGCAACGATCTTATGTGGTTGCGTATTCACTGCTTGGAGGCAAAGAACTTATTTGTGAGGTTTTCCGGTATTTCCTCATCGTATTTCCTACTAATATCTTGACCGGGATAGGTTCCCGAAACTTCGGGATCAGCATGGCATTTATTATATTATAATTTGAGGTTATTTAAGTGTTTTGGGCTAAGTGAAGTAAACTGGGCTTATGGGCTCATGTAATTGAAGTTGGGCTGGATTTCTCTATAAATACAAGCCCCAGTGCATTTGGACGGGTTCAGACTATTATCACGCTTTCCAAGGCAAAGCATTATTCTGCATACTGTAGAGTCGCGACTTTTCGCACGTAACCGCGACTTGTTACCTGCGTCCTAGCTTGAGTCGCGACTTATTGCTCTTCATCCCGCATCCGCGACTTATTGCTCGTAGTCGCGAGTTATCGCTCTGCTGCACGGAGTCGCGACTTGTTGCTACCCAGCCGATCTGGCGAGTTGTTGCTGATACAGTGTATTTCGCGAGTTGTTGCTGATACAGTATATTTTGCGAGTTGTTGACCACAACTCGCGGCTGCCAGCCTTTCAAGCTCGACTGAATGTTTTCAATCGTTTTTCGAGCCGTTTTTACCCGTGTTATTATTATCACCTCATTGTACTTGTATCCTTTGATTATTATAGTGGAAACCAGGGTAGAGCTTATCTCTCCCAAGGACGTAAGCTCACACATTGTGGGCCCAACCTTGTATATCGCTCGTGTCCTCATAACACAATAATTTCGAGTAATTAAAAATTGATTGATCTAAAAATAAACACTCTAAAACATTTTTAGACGAGATCACACACGTTGCTAGATTGATCTACGGTTGGTTGATACATCTGTTCGGTTGACCAATCCAACACTTAACGTAATTTGTCATCTTATGTCTGCATGGGGCAAGCTGGATCGGGATTCGGTCCAAGGTAACTCATCTGGGACTTCTTTGCAATCCTCGTGTATTATCCTTGTCCAACGACTAACCACACTATCACCTTGGGTTTCATTGTGTAACACCCCTAAACTCGGCCAAGCCGTATTTAGAGTATTATTCTAATCATAATACAATTTAATTTACAAGTATAGTTCTAAAACAATTATTAACAAGTCAATGTTGACAATGAGAAAGCTGAAGTTAGATCTTTATTGTGTCAAAGATCTTAGAGAAAGAGCAGCTATTCGGATGAAGGTGTGCAACATGCTAATGGCAAAAAGATATGATAAAGAGGTTAGTCTAATGTTATTGATAGCTAGGGACTTGGTCCTAAAGAAAGTTGATGTATCGAGGCATGTTTGTAAGTTGGATCGTAAGTGGGACGGTGCATATCAGGTTACGACAGTGCTAAGAGAAGAAACGACATTGCATTTTAGTATGATAGAGGATGAAAATTAAATATTATATGGCATATTAGAAATGCAATGTATCGCATGTCGTATAGTCGATCAATC
The DNA here is from genome assembly GCA_009725065.1 of Utricularia reniformis. Lineage (NCBI taxonomy): Eukaryota > Viridiplantae > Streptophyta > Magnoliopsida > Lamiales > Lentibulariaceae > Utricularia > Utricularia reniformis. The sequence goes on from RWGZ01001092.1 coordinate 255,134, forward strand.
TCAAACTTGTCAAAGGAAGCTGGGTAAAAATACTTTTAAATAAGAGAAATCTTACTGTCTCCATTAGAATGGTCTATGCATACATACTATTAGGATATGTCACAGGGCCTGATTGTTGGATAGCTAGTTTTTTACCCAGCATGATTATATGGCAAACGCTTGCTTTTACTCAACTTCTCCATGTCACGCAGCCAAGTGTCACACCCTCGTCGGAGACCGATCACAATACGCAGTGTCAGTGGTCCTAAAACACCACCTATGACAAGTTACTTGATTTTCCTATGCAGGAGTGAAAAATATACGTCAGTTTAATGATTATACCCTGAACCTGATGATATTTCCGTATGGGCAGTGAAGGCTCTCTCCAACGTGAGGTACCCAATCTATCCCGGGGGGAGGGAAAAAATTATGTTAGTCTGAGGATTTTACCCGAAACCTGACTCTACTCTCACCTGAATAAGTGAAGGCTTCCTACGCTTATTTTATGGAGAAGAACGGGAAAGTTCCGATGATAGAAAGTGCTAGTAAATATAATTCACAGTGACATCCACCTCTATGGATAGTTAAGTGGGTAAAACCTCTTAACGGGAGGGACTCGATCCGTATTTGTGAAAGTGAAATATTTACGTTATTCTAAAGATTATACCATGAATCTAACGCTACTTCCACCTAGAAAGTGAGAGCAGCCAACGCTTTTTGGTTGAGCGCGGGAAAGGTCGAAGAATGAAGGTGTAGTTAGCATGATGGTGAAAGGTGTTAGCAAGTATAAAGCATTGTGACTTCCGCCTCTCCCGATAGTTAAGTTGGTAAAATCTCTTAATGCGAGTGACTTGATCCGTATTATTGGAAGTGAAACATTTACGTCACTCTAAAGATTTTTCCCTTAAATTGACACAACTTCCACCTATATAGAGATTGCATCCAACACCTTTCGATAGAACGTGGGAAGGGTCTAAATGACATGGTTTGTAGTGGCGCGTGAGAATGCAGAGGGAAAAAGACATCATTCTGCTCCATCGTCCCCCAAGGTCCACATAGTCTAGGTATGAGATCTATTCATGCGAAAGTGAATAATTCACGTCAGTCTAAGGATTGTACCCTAAACTTGACGTTACTTCCGTATCGGTATGGAAGGTTTTCTCTAGCGAGAGGTACTCGATATATCTATGTGGGATTGAAAAATTTACGCAGTCTATGGATTGTACCCTAAACCTGACGCTACTTTCACTTGGACCGTGCAGGCTTCCTACGCTTATTCTCAAGAAGCGTGGGAAATGTCGAAAAGAAAGTATAAAGGGTGTTGAACACTTGGTGAGGTCCGTGTAAAGATATCCGTCTCCTCCTTGACTGGCAAGAGCCACCAGTTAAGTGAGTAATATCATTTAACGCGAGGATGTGTTTCTGTGCAGTTCAGAATGAAAATTTTACGCCAGTCTAGGGATTTTACCCTGAACATGGCGCTACTTTCATCTGAAGAGCGATATATCTCTCGCTCATCATTGGGGGAGAAAGGGACATGTCGATCTAAGTAAGGGGTGTTGGGCGCTTGTTAAATTAAACACCGAAATTTCAGGAAATCTAGTAACAGTCGGGTATTTTCATTTACTAAGACCAAATGACGGTCATATGTGTATTTCTCACAATTTACGATTGGGTATTTTCAGTTATTATCTGAATGGTGAAGCAATTACCAATGATAGGAATTATTCTATTATTCTAATACCAATGTTTATGCCAATCATTCGGAATTACGTTCGGAATGGCCGAATATGTGCCATACGGCCTAGAGATGCATTGTTATTTTCATTCAGAGAAAACGATTTGCTAGATAGAAAAGTACGAAGCTATTTATCTATCTATTAAAGAAGTGTTATTTGGTTGAGTTCTTAATCAAGGAACCATCTAGGTTCTAAAATAACACGTGGTATGGTGATAGACCTTATTTACACGATCGGGCTCCCTTTACGAAGTTATATGTTATCCATCCGAATGATTATAGAGAAAGCCCTGAATTATTTCAAAGTATTTTTACAAAGTTCACAAGTTATTAAAAGTCGTATTTTATCTGAGGAATCAAGAAGTTTCTCTATTAAGTCTCAAAAATTGCAAAGTTACCAAAAATGGGAGAGATGACAAGATTACAAAAAATGAATGGACACCCTACTTCTTCTTCTTTTTTTGTGCTCGAGCTCTCACCATTCCATTAGGGCACTTCTTGATAACGATCGTTGGGGCATGCGGGCTCTTGAGATCTTCTATAGCAGCTCTGACGTCCACCATGATCCACCTATTCAGATCAAAAGTTGCCATTGCAGCTTGATGGCGCTCCTAGGCTTCCCTCACACTGGTAGCAACGTATATAGGAGGGTCGTATTTATATGACAACTCCGATACTTAATATTTATAAGACAACTTTGATAAGACAATCAGAGTCCATGAATAAGAAACATCCATGCTATAGGATAACCTACTGATCCTTCCAATCATAAATAAGGCAATTAGAGTCCATGAATAAGGGGATTATCCTTGAACTGCAACCGTGCTTAAGGGAACGAGAATTTAAGATAATTACTGGATCATTCCCTCGCCTCTCAAAAAACTTCATTTTCATATGCTGATTTGTAATATTTCCCGAAAATTTCCGACTCTCCATAAAATTCATTATTCATCAATAGACAAATAATCGTGTCATAAGATATCATCAATAAGACTCATTTATCATCAAATAGACAAATATTAGTGCCATAAAATATCCTCATGAAACAAGTAGGATTATCTGATTATATATAACAAAATATTCTATGTTGTTGGCCACCCAATCGATCACTTTGATCATAACTGAGAATACTTGGTCAAATGAAAAATTTAATAAANGGAGGAAAAGAACACGTAGGGTCTACGGTAATCACATAGTTAAGGATAGGATAATAACGTCGGAATTCGAGTAACTAAAACCTGTTACGAAATGCTGGAAAGCGCGGAAAGACTATAGCAAGCGAAAGCAAACGGTAAGTGGAGTGAACACAATATAGTAAGGGAAGTTTCAGGCTTAGGGAACGGGATTGGGTTAATAAAGAAGAAAGAAAAGACACGAATGAACGAGATAAATGGTAATAAGACTCGGGGTGAGGAAGGATGGACCGTCCGACCGAACCCGGCATCGTGCCTAGCACACGATTCGCCAAAGGAAGGGCATGCCTGATGAAGGGAACGATAAGTTCCAAAGAGAAAAAGATACGTACGAAAAGGGCAGAACGGATCCGGGTGGAAAAAGGGGTAGCGACTAAGTATCCACCCAGGGAAGGGAAGCATATGGCCCGTCGAGTCATCCAACAGCTAACGGTTGGCTTGGGCGAGACATGCACCGAGCATGTTACTCTCGGCAACAGTAAAGTTAAAGTATGATGGGAATGATAAGGGTAAAAGAAGAGGGAAATAAGAAAATGGTTAAAGGAATGATTCACGTGTGTGTGTACGGTGTAATTAAGAAATGAAAAGATAATGCGTAGCATGTGTGAAGTTTCCTTTAATAGATTGTGACCACTTTACAGATTTTGTAGGTGACGCGGACGAAGTATGAGTGGGGCATGGGAAGGAGGTCGTCGGTTGTCCCGTGATAGAGTCCGGTCCTTTGGAGAACACTCTAAATTATGCTGTCGAACTTTAATGTTTTCGAACTACGTTTTAAGTTTACATTCGAATGTTTTCGTTTTATTTAGCACGTTTTAACAAAACAACTAGGCCCAAATTAGGGTCGTTACAGTTGATGTATCGTGGCATGCTGGTAAGTTGGATCGTATGTGGGATGGTGCATATCATGTTACGACAGTGCTAAGAGAAGAAACGACATTGCATTTTAGTATGATAGATGATGAAAATTAAATATTACAGGGCATATTAGAAATGCAATGTATCGCATGTCGTATAGTCGATCAATCTCAAACTTGTCAAAGGAAGCTGGGTAAAAATACTTTTAAATAAGAGAAATCATACTGTCTCCATTAGTATCGTCTATGCATTCATACTATTAGGATATGTCACAGGGCCCGATTGTTGGATAGCTAGTTTTTTACCCATCATGATTATGTGGCAAACGCGAGCTTTTACTCGACTTCTCCATGTCACGCAGCCAAGGGTCACACTCTCGTCGGAGACCGATCACAATACGCAGTGTCAGTGGTCCTAAAACACCACCTATGACAAGTTACTGGATTATCCTATGCAGGAGTGAAAAATATACGTCAATTTAATGATTATACCTTGAACCTGACGATATTTCCGTATGGGCAGTAAAGGCTCTCTCCGACGTGAGGTACCCAATCTATCCCGGGGGGAGGGAAAAAATTATGTTAGTCTGAGGCTTTTACCCGAAACCTGACGCTACTCTCACCTGAATAAGTGAAGGCTTCCTACGCTTATTTTATGGAGGAGAACGGGAAAGGTCCGATGATAGAGAATGCTAGTAAATATAATGCACAGTGACATCCACCTCTCTAGATAGTTAAGTGGGTAAAACCTCTTAACGAGAGAGACTCGATCCGTATAGGTGAAAGTGAAATATTTACGTTAGTCTAAAGATTGTACAATGAATCTAACGCTACTTCCACCTAGAAAGTGAGAGCAGCCAACGCTTTTTGGTTGAGCGCGGGAAAGGTCTAAGAATGACGGTGTAGTTAGCATGATGCTGAAAGGTGTTAGCAAGTATAAAGCATTGTGACTCCCGCCTCTCCCGATAATTAAGTTGGTAAAATCTCTTAACGCGAGTGACTTGATCCATATTATTGGAAGTGAAACATTTACGTTACTCTAAAGATTGTTCCCTTAAATTGACACAACTTCCACCTATATAGAGATTGCCTCCAACACCTTGAGATTGCCTCCAACACCTTTCGATAGAACGCGGGAAGGGTCTAAATGACATGGTTTGTAGTGGCGCGTGAGAATGCGAGAGGGAAAAAGACATCATTCTGCTCCATCATCCCCCAAGGTCCACATAGTCTAGGTACGGGATCAATTCATGCGGAAGTGAATAATTCACATCAGTCTAAGGATTGTACCCTAAACTTGATGTTACTTCCGTATCGGTATGGAAGGTTTTCTCTAGCGCGAGGTACTCGATATATCTATATGGGTTTGAAAAATTTACACAGTCTATGGATTGTACTCTGAACCTGACGCTACTTTCACTTGGACCGTGCAGGCTTCCTACGCTTATTTTCAAGAAGCGTGGGAAATGTCGAAAAGAAAGTATAAAGGATGTTGAACACTTGGTGAGGTCCGTGTAAAGATATCCGTCTCCTCCTTGACTGGCAAGAGCCACCAGTTAAGTGAGTAAAATCATTTAACGCGAGGATGTTTTCTGTGCAGTTCGGAATGAAAATTTTATGCCAGTCTAGGGATTTTACCCTGAACATGGCGCTACTTTCATCTGAACAGCGATATATCTCTCGCTCATCATTGGAGGAGAAAGGGACATGTCGATCTAAGTAAGGGGTGTTGGGCGCTTGTTAAATTAAACACCGAAATTTCAGGAAATCTAGTAACAGTCGGGTATTTTCATTTACTAAGACCAAATGAAGGTCATATGTGTATTTCTCACAATTTACGATTGGGTATTTTCAATTATTATCTGAATGGTGAAGCAATTACCAATGACAGGAATTATTCTATTATTCTAATACCAATGTTTATGCCAATCATTCAGAATTACGTTCGGAATGGCTGAATATGTACCATACGGCCTAGAGATGCATTGTTATTTTCAATCAGAGAAAACCATTTGCTAGATAGAAAAGTACGAAGCTATTTATCTATCTATTAAAGAAGTGTTATTTGGTTGAGTTCTTAATCAAGGAACCATCTAGGTTCTAAAATAACACGTGGTATGGTGTTAGACCTTATTTACACGATCGGGCTCCCTTGACGAAGTAATAAGTTATCCATCCGAATGATTATAGAGAAAGCCCTGAATTATTTCAAAGTATTTTTGCAAAGTTCGCAAGTTATTAAAAGTCGTATTTTATCTGAGGAATCAAGAAGTTTCTCTATTAAGTCTCAAAAATTGCAAAGTTACCAAAAATGGGAGAGATGACAAGATAACAAAAAATGAATGGACGCCCTACTTCTTCTTCTTTTTTTGTGCTCAAGCTCTCACCATTCCATTAGGGCGCTTCTTGATAACGATCATTGGGGCATGCGGGCTCTTGAGATCTTCTATAGCAGCTCTGACGTCCACCATGATCCACCTATTCAGATCAAAAGTTGCCATTGCAGCTTGATGGCGCTCCTAGGCTTCCCTCACACTGGTAGCAACGTATATAGGAGGGTCGTATTTATATGGCAACTCCTATACTTAATATTTATAAGACAACTTTGATAAGACAATCAGAGTCCATGAATAAGAAACATCCATGCTACAGGATAACCTACTGATCCTTCCAATCATAAATAAGGCAATTAGAGCCATGAATAAGGGAATTATCCTTGAACTGCAACAGTGCTTAAGGGAACGAGAATTTAAGATAATTACTGGATCATTCCCTCGCCTCTCAAAAAACTTCATTTTCATATGCTGATTTGTAATATTTCCCGAAAATTTCCGACTCTCCATAAAATTCATTATTCATCAATAGGCAAATAATCGTGTCATAAGATATCATCAATAAGACTCATTTATCATCAAATAGACAAATATTAGTGCCATAAAATATCCTCATGTAACAAGTAGGATTATCTCATTATATATAACAAAATATTCTATGTTGTTGGCCACCCAATCGATCACTTTGATCATAACTGAGAATACTTGGTCAAATGAAAAATTTAATAAAATCCACACCATATGGAAAACAATTGACCATTTCGATCATAGTTCCGAGTGATCGGCCATAAATACGACTCTTTAATGGAAGATAATAAAATAATCCATGCTATAAGACCATCACTTGGTCACTCTGGTTATAAAAGAAAATACCCACTAATCTCGTCTAAAAATGTTTTAGAGTGTTTATTTTTAGATCAGTCAATTTTTAATTACTCGAAGTTATTTTGTTATGAGGACACGAGCGATATACGAGGTTGGGCCCACAATGTGTGAGCTTACGTCCTCGGGAGAGTGAAGCTCTACCTTGGTTTCCACTATAATAATCAAAGGATACAAGTACAATGAGGTGATAATAATAACACGGGTAAAAACGGCTTGAAAAACGATCGAAAACACTCAGTTGAGCTCGAAAGGCTCGCAGTCGCGAGTTGTGGTCAACAACTCGCGAAATATACTGTATCAGTAACAACTCGCGGGTCGGTGGGAGATGGCAACAAGTTGCGAGACAGGCTGGGTAGCAACAAGTCGCGACTGCGTGCATTACAGCGATAACTCGCGACAACGAGCAATAAGTCGCGGATGCGGGATGAAGAGCAATAAGTCGCGACTCAAGCTAGGAGGCAGGCAACAAGTAGCGGTTACGGGCGAAAAGTCGCAACTCTACAGTATGCAGAATAATACTTTGCCTTGGAAAGCGTGATAACAATCTCCCCCCGTCCAAATGCACTGGGGTTTGTATTTATAGAAAAATCCAACCCAACTTCACTTACTTTAGCCCATAAGCCTAGTTTACTTCACTCAGCCCAAAACACTTAAATAACCTCCAATTATAATATAATAAATGCCACGTTGATCCCGAAGTTTCCGGAACCTATCCCGGTCAAGATATTAGTCGAAAATACGATGAGGAGATACCGAAAAACCTCGCAAATTAGTTCTTTGCCTCCAAGCAGTGAATACGCAACCACATAACATCGTTGCACCCGACCGATGTGCTCTCGGGTGTAAAATTACGAAAATACCCCTGACCCTGTCCGGGGCCGAGATGACCCGAAACATCTCAAAACGCTTACAGAAACTTTATACGGGGCCAAGCGAGCCTGAATTACGAGAATACCCCTTGAGAATGCCTTGCGATAAATTATGAAAATACCAAAAATACTACATAACCACGTCGGACGAGCCCCCGGGTAGGGATAAATACAAGATAATATATCCGGGTAATATCACCCACCATAAATAGAGTTCATGAAACCCCGGCATCGAGCCTCAATAGTGGCCCAACACAACTTGCTTAGATCGACCTGTCATGTCCTCTTCCAATGATGAGTGTGTGATATACCGATACTAAATAAGAAATCTAGGCAAAAGTAGTTTCAGAGAGAGCCTTGACTACCTATACAAAAGTAGCGTCGGGTTTAGGGTACAATCCTTATACAGACGTAAATTTTTCACTCCCACATAAATAGATCTTGCACCTTGGCTTAGGTGGTTTATTAGGACCACAGAGGTGGCGTATATCCTTTTTCACTGCCTCCGACGAGGGTGCGACCCTCGGCATCATGTCATGGATGAGTCGGGAAAAAAGGCTCCCGTTTGCCATGGAATGATGCTCGGTAAAAAACAGGCTACCAAACAATCGGGCCACTGACATATTCCAATAGTATGTATGTTGTATAGGCGAATATGTTGTAGACAGGAAGACTCATCGTATTTAAAAGTTTTTGACCTGGTATCCTTTGACGAGTTTTAGATTGATCGACTATACGCGCTACATTGCATTTCTGATCTACCTGAGATTATTTAATTTCCATCGTCCATCATACTAAAATGCAATGGACCTCACTCCTATCTTACCAATTCGCTAGTCTATTGATCTCGCGTCGTTGGAAGGATACAAAATAACTCAAAATAATGATAAAAAAGGGGGATTTTATTTTAAAAGATTAAAGAGTCACGTTAGTACATAATACTTTGGCAAATTGGAAATATGTTAGGTCCGTGGCAGCTCCTCTCCGCTCACATTCGCAACCTAATATGGACCTTCCCACTTAAGATCAACCTTACCAACATTCTTCGATACCTCAACTTTCTTTAGGACCGAGTCCCAAGCAGTCAATAACACTGGACGAACCTCTTTATCATGCATTATGGCCATTCGCTTCTTATACACCTCCATCCGAATAGCTGCTCTTTCTCTAAGATCTTCGACACAATGAAGATCTAGATTCCGTACATCCTCGTTCAATACCTCATCATATACAATAACTCTCTAGGATAAAATAGTTACCTCTATCGAAGAGATGGCCTTAGAGCCATATATCAATGAAAATGGACTAAAACATGTGGTAGATCTCGATGATGTCGATATGCCCACGTAACATTATGCAATTTATCTACCATGATGCTTTAGTTTGATCTATCCTTGTCTTTAACTGTTGCAAGATAATGTGATTAATAACTTCCGTAAGTCCATTTTCCTATGGATGCGCCACCAACGTAAAGCGATGTTGAATTCCATAACACTCGCACCATTCATTTACATGTTTTCCATAGAACTCTGTTCTATTATCTTATACCAAAATCCTAGAATTCCTAATAAACAAACAAATTGATTACAGGCTATTTGGTTGCAGGCTATTTGGTTACAGGCTAAACAAACAAACAAATTCCTAATAAAATCCTAGAATTCCTAATATTTGGTTACAGGCTATTGGCATGTTTCTAGTTAACCTAGGGAGATTAGAGGTTAGTTAACGTGTGGTTCTTCTATAGCAAATTGATTTATGTGTAAAGTTGCAACTTGATGTTAGGTACTAATTCGGGAGTAAAGGGATGGTACTAAATTGGGATTGTGGGATAGAGTGGTGGATAACGTACGAAAAAGAGGTACGCGGGATGATCAATCAAATAATAGAAATTTCATGCTATTTTATTCTTTTTACAATGAAATGTTTAAATTAGATTGTTTTGAGATACGTTGTCCCTACGTGTGCGAGCGCCCGCCGGGAGAGGGTGTCCTTATATTGTTTTTATGAAATGTTATGAAAGAATAAGACTCTGGGTGAGGAAGGATGGACCGTTCGACCGAACCCGGCATCGTGTCTAGCACACGATTTGCCAAAGGAAGGGCATGCCTGATGAAGGGAACGATGAGTTCCAAAATAGAAAGATACGTACGGAAAGGGCAGAACGGACCCGATTGAGAAAAGGGGTAGCACCTGAGTACTCTCTCGGGGAAAGGAAGCATATAGCTCGTCGAGTCGACCAACACCTAACGGTCGGCTTGGGCGGGACATGTTACCGGGCATGTAAAATAGAGCCGGCAAGATAAGATATGTCGAGGACATGAAGATTGAGGCAAAATCATTATCTTCCCTCTATTCATTCTTCTCATATATATTGTATGAGAATTTAGATTCTATCATGAAGTAAATCTTTATTACTGGGGAAGCTTCACCTTGGAAGATGCTAGCTGAGCTTTACAAGTTATAAGAAAATAACACCAAGATCCCCGACTGAGAATCATGTAGGAAACAATATAAAACCCTCAAAAACATAAAAGTGCCTCATAAGAAAGCCGAGAACCGTTATATTTTCATTTTCTCAATATTTTTTCCTCATATGTTTCCTTTGATAAAAGAAGTCCCCAATTTTCTTCAAAGAGGATTCTCTTTATCTGTAACATTAAGATTTTTCTCTACTAAGTTCCGTCTTTCGTAAAATCTCGCAACTTGATCAAACCCTATATAGTTGTTGCTATATTCATTATTAAGAAAATCCATGTCATCTATAAAATGAATTTATGACATCTCCGATGGTAAATAGGATAATCTATGTCATGCAGACAATAACCATCTAGGCCTTATGGCCATAAAAATCGACACACATGTTATACAACAACATGCTAATTCTTCCCATTCATAAATAATGAACCCGAGGCATCCATAAAATATTTAAGAGTCATTCACCATATGTCAAAAGAGTATAGACGTTTCCGGGATAATTACTAGATCACTTTCGTACGGATCCCGGGTGGGCATCTCAGATAGTAAATGAGATCGTAACATAAGTTTCCTTACTATACATAAGGGAATTACCATTTACTATCGCAACCACGTTTAAAATAGCGATTCTAATACATCCAGGCCATTTTCTCGGTTCTTTCAATCGAAAACAATATTTTCGAGCTAATCTTGAGACAGATACCAGATACGATAATCATACGAGATAAAAATACAGACTCATCCACCTAATAAAGATTCAACGTATTCATCGGTGACGCAACCAAACGCCCAAAAATAACTTTCCTCTATTTCTTTGACTCGTTCAGTTATCCTCCGTAGGATGTGCGAGCGACACAACATTGTTTGATCTACATGAGAAAGATATCCCTTCGTGTGAGGTGGTTTTACAACCTTAACAAACATGCATATTTACAATCTTTCTCGAGAATTTTCGATTGTCCATAAAGTTGCTTATTCACCAGTTAGCAAACAATCGTGTTATAAGATATAATCAATAAGATTTCTTAAGCATCAAATCGGCAAATATAAATGCCGTAAAATATCCTTATAAAATGAGCAAGATTCTTTGACAAAATATTCCCAATTATTGGCCACCATTTGATCACTTTGGTCATAACTGAGAGTCCCCAGTTATAATAGAATTTAGTGATATATGTACTGTAAGGCGAAAATTTGCCATGTTAATCGCTTATCAAAATGAAATCCATAAATATGATTCATCGGTGATTCATAGATATAGAATTAAGCCATGCGATAAATTCTCAGACAATAATCCCTTTTATAGGGAGATTACTTTAAAGCATAGATAATAACTTTGAATACCCGATCAGAAATAACTTGAATTGATGCCATAAGGCCATCACTTGGTCACTTTGATCGTAAATGAGAACACCCGATCATAAAATGTGAAATCCATACCATAAGACCGTCAAATAGTCGCTTTGATCATAAATGGAATTCCTCAAATCTTGGTATTGGACCTAAATGAGCGACCAGCAATACTTACTTAGATCGACCTGTTCCGTTCTCCTCCAAAAAATTAGCGTAGGAAGCCTTCACAGTCAAGGTGAAAGTAGCATCAGGTTCATGGTACAATCCTTAGACTCATATAAATTTTTCACTCCTACCTAGATATATATGGTACCTCGCGCCAGAGAGAGCCATCTCTGCCTATACGGAAGTAGCATCAGGTTCAGGGTACAATCCTTAGACTAACGTAAATTTTTCACTACCGCATAGGAAGATCGGGTACCTTGGCTTAGGTGGCCTTTTGAGGACCATGGAGGAGGCAGATGTCTCTTCACAGAACATGAGCATCTGACATCACTTCCACTTCTGGTTCTGATAAAGCACCCACTAGTTCAGGGTCTCACCATGCACCCTGACTAATCACAACTCCTATGTCTCAACAAGCACCCACTAGTCCAGGGCCTCACCAAGCACCCTGACTAATAACAACTCATGTGTCTCAACAAGCACCCACTAGACCAGGGCCTCACCAAGCACCCTAACTAATAACAACTTCTGGGTATGAACAAGCACCCTTTGGCCTCGAGTAGCGCCCCTCACGTTTTCTTTCTAGTTACAAACTTGCATCCATGATCGTAACATCTTTACTAGGCCTGACCTTTCCCATTATCCTCCGCAAAAGAAAGTGAACGTAGGTAACCATCACTGCCCAAATAGAAGTAGCGCCAGGTTCAGGGTACAATCCTTAGACTGGCGTAAATATTTCACTCCATTTCGGGTGGCTTAGATGCCTCGCACTAGAGGACATTCACTATCTAGACGGAAGTAGCATCAGGTTCAGGGTACAATCCTTAGACTGACGTAAATTTTTCACTTCTGCCTAGATTGATCCAATCCCCTAGACCAAAAGGTCTCTGTGGGACAACAGAGGAGACGGATGTCTTTCTGCCTCACATACTATCACAAACCGTAACCATTACATGCATCTCATCTGGACCTTTCCCGTTCTCCTCCGAAAAGGTAAGTAAACGTAGGAAACCTTCACTACCCGAATAGAAGTAGCACTAGGTTCAGGGTACAATCCTTAGACTAGCGTAAATATTTCACTCCTACTCGGATAGATCGGGTTCCACGCACCAGAGGTTTTACCCACTTAACCATCGCGAGAGGCTGATGTCACTATGCTTTACACTTGCTAGCATGCTCCACCATCACCAATCGGACCTTTTTCGTTCTCCTCCGCAAGAGTAGGTAAACGTAGGAAACCTTCGCTACCCGAATAGAAGTAGCGCCAGTTTCAGGGTACAATGCTTAAACTGCCATAAATATTTCACTCCTACTCGGGTAGTTTGGATTCCTCACACCAGAGGACCTTCACTATCTGGACGGAAGTAGCTTTAGGTTCAAGGTACAATCCTTAAACTGACGTAAATTTTTCACTCCCGCCTAGATAGATCCAATCCCCTGGACTAAATGGTCCGTTTGGGACAACGGAGGAGACGGATTTCCTTTCTCACTGCGTACTGTGACCAACCTCCGACGAGGGCGCGACCCTCGAAGGCGTGTCATGGAGGAGTCGGGAAAAAAGGCTCTCGTGTGCGACGGAATCATGCTCGTAACGTGGCCGGCTATCAAACTATCGGTCCCCTTGACATATTCCAACATTATATATGTATAAACGATTCTGCTGCAGACAGAGACTCTTCGGTTTCAAAAATAATTTGACGAAACGTCCAATTTGATGAGTGTGAGGTTGATCGACTACACGACATGCTGTACATTGCATTTCTAATATATCTTATGTTATTTAATTTTCCATCCTCCATCATACTAAAATGCAATGAACCTCACTCCTATCTTACCAGTCCCCTAGTCGATTGACCTCATGTAATCACAAAGGATGCAAAAAATTGAGAATATGATGAAAAAGAGGGGAATATTATTTTTCAAAAAGATTGAAGAGTCACGTCTATACATAATACTTGCGCAAATTGGAAATATGCCAAGTTCATGGCATCTCCTCGCCGCTCAAATTCGTAATTTTACACATTCAATTTCTCATTACCGTCATAATCTCATACGGAATTTCCCATTCACAGTACCACTTGCGAAAAAGTTCTACCATCTCGAAATTCTATAATACCGAGTCAACATTTATCAATAGCAATGAACGTAATTGTAATCGCATTCCTCCATTAGTCGCCCTCCTAATGAAGTTCTCAATACATCGGAAATTTAGCTTTAAGTATCTCAATAAATCTATTAGTGACTCTAAAAGTCTTAGGCATAGAATGTAACATACGATAAAAATGAGTGCATTCCTCACTCGCTTTTTTTTTCGGATAACTATGTGCAATATTCCACATGGAAATTGAATAAAAATGTAGATGGATATTTCCTCGATGTTCTTGAAAATATGGTACTGATTTTTCTGGATATAATAATATTCACATAATTTACTTCCACGCTTTTTGAAGACTCCCATTGCAATATACGATACCAAAGTCTTAAGGATCCTGAACTAGCAAACAATATAAGTGTGGGATGGCTTCTCACCTTGTGTTCATAATCTTATTCCGACCTCGGAATACTAATATATATATATTTAGAAAAATATTTCAAAACCATTGAGTTCAATAGCCCATAAGAGAAGCCCATAATAATATCAATTATCCGGTATCAATGGAACAATGATTTTGTTGTCATCATATTTATATCAGTAATTCTAAATTTCCAACTATACATTCTCATAGTCAGCATAGTCCCCGGTATAAAATTCTTCCTTGAATACACTGAGTTTGGCGCAAGATAAACAACGAATATATCAATTCATTTTGCTACTTCTAATATTTATAAGCAAACTCGGTTGCCAATTACAAGATTCCAAAGATTGACCTTCATCTTGAGATAATCTCATTAGTTTATGTCTCCATAATGATGATATGTATTTGATAATAAATCATTGTTAGACAATAGGTGCATTCGCATGAGTATTCTCTTGCCCGCAATTCACTTCACTGTATAAGATATCAATCTTGAAAACACATTATTCTGAATAGCCCACATGTGCATAGAACGTCTCATTTCATTAAACATATTTGTTTAGCAATCCGGAGAAAGATAAATTTTTATCTACTGACTTGCGGATAAATTGGTCAAATGAATTCCTCGAAAAGAAAAACATGAACTTTTGATAATCCATAATATGTGTGAAGACTTCTAATAACAACATGTTTCATTCCCTTCAATAAGATCTCATTCTCCTTAGTGGAATAAACTCTAGATTTCTTGTATTTGTCCCCTAGTGATTAATGTTTCAACGGATCCCAATTCAAAACCTATGTGATTAGCTCATGTTCTCCCATCTGACCAAAACATTTTTACTTTCAAATCCCCAATGTTGACGGAATTAGATTGGCAAGTATCACAGAGGTCTATAACCTCTAATTTGAGCATAAGAAATTCTGCTCATAACAACGTACTAAGCATACTCGATTTATCATGTGAATCCTGCTACTGGGTTAAATAGCATGGGTATTTGCTTTCCCGGTCATCGAAACATGTATAGTACCAAGAGAAGATACTGTAATCGTGACAACATGACATAACCATTCTCTTCAACGTTTCATTGAAAGAAAAATAATCACTCGATCTATTTTTGTCAATATATATTTTCACATATACAATCACTTTCATGAGAATCACTTTCATAAGATCATAAATCTCCTCTCTGAATAGGACTAAGGTTGGTTCATCAAAATTCAAAATTTTGTATTTTCCTACTAACATGATTATTGACCAATGTTTGTTGTCATTGCGCCCAACTAAGGCATCATTTACGTCTTCTTTAAATGTGCAAGATATGAAACCCAATGTTTTCCGAAGAGAAATTGGATACATAGGCAAATCTTTTCCCATATAATACTTCCGACTTTCAAAAACCAATCGACTCTATTCTTTCAATTCTTAAAAGTTTACCTTCTCGCTGTGCAAGAAGGAATATCAAATTTTCCTTGATTGATAACTTATCAACTTTTGTTCATGAAACATCATACGAGCAAGGAAATTTCATGCTTTCACATAGAACGTACCTCTAAGAGGGTTCCACTTCATTGAATAACTCTTTAATATACTGAATCATTCGCTCAAATATTGGTCATGATTACTTACATACCGGTTTTTATTTGTATGCCACCAATATTGACTTCCACACATTCTCCCTATCATATATTTAAATATCGACTTAATCGAATGTTGGTAGGTTGTACCTGCTTTCTTCAAACAAACCAAAATGCATAATTGGGAAACCTTACACCGACAAACTTAAACATTATGGCTATGGCGGCTGTAAATATAGGTCCTCAAACCATGCTTCACTCAACTAAGTGAAATCAATTTAAATTCTGTAGCTATTGTTCAACTTTGGGACCACCGATAGGTCCGTGACCAATTATGTGTATCTCACAGACACGATGAGTCCTACTTGCAACGAACTTTCCACAAATTCATCAATTGTCTTTTCCTTTTCATGGGGGTATTTTCGGTTCTTTAAGCAATTCATTCTCATTCTTTAAAACTACCTTAACACCATAGGTTCTATCTTATATCATTCTCCTTATCATTCCAGAGCAAAAACACATCATCTTAATAAAGATGTTCTTTCTAATTAGAATCTCACCATATAAACATCTTTCTTTGCACTAGAGACCTTCATATCGCTTCGACACATGATATTATAAAAAGAACATAACAACACCAGATTGGCCTTTATCTTTTTTTTATACCGGAGAGGTAGGAAACTTCATAATCAAATGGGGTAGAAATACGATGGCTCCGAATACATTCAAGGCACCTTTTCCAAGAGCAACATTATAAGCGAGGATAGGAAGATCAAACACTACGAATTCCATTTATAAAGTACTCGATATTTCCTGATATCCCAATGTGACTGGAAAAATCATAGATAGTTCGAGAGCAACATAACTGTTGTATAACTAGACTAGCTAGTTCAATACCAAGACATCTGCTAGGAAGCATATATAGTCAAGATATTCGTCAGCTCGATAATGTCACAGATGAATTAAGAAATCATGCACAATAACCAAACATTTCCGGACGAATGCCCTTCCGAGTGATCCATAAAATAACACCAATTTGACGTCTCTTTTGTTATCAACAATTGAACTTCAATAGGCATAGTTTGGTAGTGCTTGATACTTCTAAATGCCTAACAACCATAATTCTCGGATCTCATTAAATAACTCAAGTATAAAACTCTGATAGCCTCGTAGAGGCATTTGAAAAGATCGACAAATCACCATTGGAAGACACGATGATATGACCGCCAATAACAACGTCCTGATGAATACCGTTCGAGACGAAAACCATTCTGGATAGGGAAGTAAATCAAATAGATGAATCATTCATGATTGATTATGAATATTCCAAACGAATATCATTTCCGATGGCTAAGAAAGAGTACTAGATGCCCTCTTCGAGATAGGCTCCGTGTTATTAGTAACTCGATTATAGAATAGAGGTATGATTTCAACTATTCAAGTTTAATAATTCTCATTAATTCCAAATCTTTAACTATAATTATCAGTGTTTCGCAACTCTTCAAAGGCTTTCATTAATGCAGACCCACATGATCCGAATAGGGAATACTAATCGATGATACCCTATTCAATTTTTGAAAAATAATTAATCACCAATGAAAACCAAGGTGATCTCACAACTCCACATACATGCTCAAATCTATTGAAAGATGAGTAAGAGATCCGGATAGTTCATATAACCATTTCAGAGGTCTTGATTATTGAATAAGAATGTCGAGATACAAGTATATGTTCAAATTATGAGGAGACGAGACCTTCTTTCAATAATAGACTTCGTGCCAAAATTTCATTTTGTTCTTTTGGGGTAACTTCACGCGTTCCACGGTTATTCGTTGACAACTATCTTGTTGTTTTAACAATTTCTTCACCATGCATATTTGTAGTTTCTCCCTATACCATGATAATTTTGCTTAGTCACGAATGCTTTCTCTTCCACACTAGCTTCATCTTTTGCTATAATAATTTCTCGATGTGGTATACTTCTAAAAGGCGTACTCTTCAACTCCTCAATTTGAATATTAAGATATTCACTTCTATATTGTAGGACATGTGCGATCTATGTACCAATAAATAATTCACCGAGTTGACAAAAATTTCCTTAACCTCTGAGGCTTAACCTTAATGCCTCAAAGTCATTGATATATTGCATGGAATATATATGAAAGCTACATAACTTCATGATGGATGTCCATAAATAAATATAAATATTTCACTATCTCGAATTCTTCTAATCGATAATTAGAAAACTCTCTTAATAACTCAAAACTGGATAACACACATCATTAATTTCGATCTCTCACACGTTCTACGATCCCGAATAAAATGTGTACATATTGAGTAAGCTTCTCCATAGTAAAGATGTCTTGCTTCATGTCATCGTAAATCATTCTTAGGGACAATCACTGGGTTCTCGGGTTAAATAATCTAACTTACCTTCCCAGCCTCAGTCTCGGGCATTCCTTCCACCGTACTAATTAGCTCATCAAGGTAGCCAAGCTTCAATAACCTCTCAACATCAGACAATTAGTAACTTATTCGGGCATCAGTAACTTGTCTGAAACGACAATGGAAAATGACAAAATACTTGGGATTCATGAGTCCTCAGTGTCGATGCTTATAATTGAGAAAAATATATAAGGGATCCTCCTTTCAATTGTTATCATGGTGAGAATATGCTTGTAATTGAGTACAGAAAAAGTGGACATCTCAGTTTTCCATGGCTTCATTATCACACACAGATTCATTTTCAGCAGTATACTAGGTACATCTTAGGGCAATCCCTTCCATTTCTTCCGACGATCCTTGTTCAAGAATTGCGTAGGGGGTGGCCAGCCAAAATAAGCTGAAATACTCCGACTTTCTTACTAACAATAATTAGAGGGATGCTTCAGCATTGCTCTGCAAAACGAGTTACAACACCCAACAATGTCTCCTTAGGATCATTTCGCAAAGTGATTAAAGATGTAATTGACTCCACCGATACATTGAAATGCACACAGGCCGAATAAAATTGATGCATGAATCCCGATATGAAATGATAGAAAACCTCGCCAAAAGGTTGAATAACCGGAAGAAAGTCTCATTCCAAGAAGCTTCCGAAACCCTAATACTGTGGGAGATCCTTCGCCACCATTGATTTTGCAGAACTTCCATCGATGCCATAGTTTTTCCTCTTCTATTGAAGAGCTTAATTACGTTCTCTTACACACCATAGTCACCTTCATAAGCGGAGCTTAGATGGATATCCCAAGTATGTTAACCATATACATGTCTTTTTCCATAACCAATTCCTATATTCACTTCCAGTGTACTCTTTCAAGTATCATTATGTTCCTTGTTACCAATAATCCTTCAAAACTTAGAGTCTACAAATTCCTCAACTATGAATGAGGTTCGAGCTTCTCGTTGAGTCCACCCCGTTTTGATCATCAAACTCTTATACAATATTTACTTAAGATATCATTCGTGCCTCTAATCATCAAGCGATAACAAACCGTTTATCTAATACTCTTTTGATTTTCATCACATTAACCTCAGAAAAACTTGATTCACACATAAATCCTTATTTCTCAAGATATCAACCAACAGTCAACTCTTTACATGCTCTCTGTAATCTCATTCTTTCTTATAAAACTCTACCTCACACATTATGCATTGCTCTATTGCGAAATAGTTGAAATCACCGGTAACAAAATCCGACTATGGATATATATCATGGCACACACCGATGCAATGCGTTTTTAGTAGGTCCCTTTCGGATGAAATCCCGCTCCAGAGTTTGTTAGATGTTCCCACTACCGAGAACTCTTCCAGTGGCATTGATTGAATCCCACGTAAAATATCTATCGATTTCTATCGTATGAGGGTACACTCTGTCACAATCTCTTCATCTACATCGTTCTCATATAAAGAATCCCAGATCATCACAATAGATAACAAAATCCAAGCTCAACACAAGAGCTCTCAATGGCACTAAGTCTCGAGTCTCCACGGACGACGTCAAAATGATCTAGTCTTAAAGTATGTTTGTTTTTTTTATCAGTCAATTTTTTTTTGTTGATGTTGTTAAGATACAAGAAATTACGAGGCTGGGCCCACAATGTGTGGGCTTACATCCTCAGGAGAGCAAAGCTCTACCTAGGTGTTTCACTATGATAAAAAGTTCACAAATTCAAAATATATAGTCTCTCCGATAAAAATAAGTGATGTAGTCTCGATCCGAGACGAAAAAATAGGCTCGAAACTGGAAACTGGGTCGAAAACGCAGAAATTACTATTCATAGCGGATTTACCATTTTTAGTGCAAATTCCCCTCGGAAATTTGCCATAGCCAATTTTTTATCCGCAACACTATTCACATTCAAATTCATCGCGGATTTAAGTATGAGAGCAATTTACAGCGGATTTTGGTCTTCATACACAATTCAATTACCAAAATAAGTGATATGAGGTCGATCCGGAGCGAGAAATGAAGTTGATATTGAAAACCGAGACAAAAATGTAGAAATTACTGTTCACTGAAAAATTCTTCACGGATTTGGCCTTCCATGTGCAAATTCACTGCGGATTTATGCCTTAGCCACTTTTCTGATCACTTTTGGATCCACGACACTATTAACCTCCAAATTCCCAGCGGGTTTCACTTCCGAAGGGCAAATTCATTGCGGATTTCGGACTTAGACCGATTTCGAATTGATTTCTGATCCAGAACACTATTCACGAGCAAAATTCACCCCGGATTTGTACAGGAGGGCAAATTCACTGCGGATTTTGGACTTCCAAACAATTCTCCCCTGATTTTCGATCGTAAAACTTTCTTTTCGCGATTTTTCAACTCTGATACTGTTCACTTGATAATTCCCGCGGATTTTGCCCCAGCATGCAATTCACCACGGAAATCGGGACTTGGGCGATTCTAAGACTTTCAATTCCGAGTTCCAGCTGAGTTTCAAATTCTGAATCCATTCCAAAAGACGTGGGATCTATATTTATAGAGTGTTTAGGCCCAGCAACTCACCTATGGGTTCAAAGCCCAATCTTATCCAATTTCGCCTGATTTGGCCCAACTTCTATAAAACACATGATCTCGCTCGAATATCTACCGTAATGTCTCTGATCGTCCGAGATGCTCCTCGATCGACACGTGACCTTCGAAAAGAGGCAAAAGCATACTACGTAAATCTATATTCACGAAAATCATAAGATACAAAAATCTGTCGATGAACATGCGTTGTAACGTCTTCCGGGCATCAAATTACGAAAATACCCTAGGGGTCACTACGACTCTTAATTATCCAAAAATAGTCATGTCTCCTCTAGAAACTTTCCATGCGGCTTTCGGATGCCCATAGCCAATAAAAATACATCAAATTACAGAAAATACCATAGTGGGCGTACCAATCGGACCCGGGGGTGTCCAAATTACGAAAATACCCCCGACGCCATTTTAACTAGAAATCACATCCGAATACCAAAAATTCCATAGTGAATGTACCGTTCGGACCCGGGGGTGTCCAAATTAAGAAAATACCCCCGACGCCATTTCAACTAGAAATAACCTCTGAATACGGAAAATGTCATAGTGAGTGTGCCGATTGGACCCGGGTGTGTCCAAATTATGAAAATACCTCCGATACCATTTCAACCCGAAATCACCTCATAATACCAAAAATATCATTTAGCCACGTCAGACGAGCCTCAGGGATCATACTTTCGTAAATAACCCTAGGCAATATCATACTCCATTACGGAGCAATTCCCTTTAGTCAATTTATAGAATTTAGCCTTCTTGTCATTCTTAAGTCCTTTTGGTACGTACTATTTCAAGAACGCATTCTTAAACTTCTCCCAAGAGAGGGGTCCATCCTTCAGTAGTGAGGCCGACATGCTTCACCACCATCGTGCGATGCTACCGTCGAACCATAGTGTGGCCAATCGTGCCCTCAGTTCTTCTAGGGCTTCAATTAGTTCGAAGTTCTCTTCCAGGCGGATTATCCACGCTTCTGCATCCCCCATCTTATCTCCAGTGAAACTATTCATTCTAGCCTTCTTTAACGCTTCATTGTATCACATTCTACCTCTTTCAATACTTGGCGCTTGTTCTATCTGCACAACATTTCCCCTCTGTGTTTGACCCTGTCTCATTGCACTAACGAGGGAATTGGCCATGTTTTGGAACAGATCCCTAAGACTCTCTTAGCTAAACGTGAGGGGCGTCCATGTGTCTGCAGCCGGTGTTTCGGTCATCGGTGCTTTTCTGGTACGTTGCTATCCTCTTCTAGGTTTCCGTTCGCTCTTATTCTTGGAGCCATGCCTGCATTAAGGTTTCATTACATCGATAATTACTCATACTTTATGCTACATCCTACACCCGTCCGTTCCTATGGTCGGTTGCCCTCCTATGACTCCTAGACCTCTCTACATAAGATCGCACCACCACCAGTTTAGTGGTGGCGCTGGGCTCTTATACCATTTGTAACGACCCTAAAATGGATCTAGCTGAATTGGTAGAATCGTATTAAATAAAACCTGAATATCGAAACATAGTTCAAAACACAGTTTAACATGCCTCATAATTTAATGACATAATATAAAAGCATTCCAAAAGACCGGACTCTAGCACCGGACAACCGACGACCTTCTTCCCATGCCCTCCTCATACCTCATCCTCGTTCCCTTGATCAAGCATGCCCTTCCTTTGGCGAATCGTGTACCAGGCACGATGTCGGCTTCGGTAGGACGGTCCAACCTCCCTCACTACGAGTCTTATTAACATTCATCACTTTAAGTCGCATCTTTTACTTTCCTTCTTATTAACCCTTCATGTTTCCAATATCGAAACCTTCCTTTACTACATTGTGTTAACTCTGCTTACGTGTTCTTTTCACGTGTTATGATCTCTTCGTTGCTTCCCTGCATTCGTAACACATCTTAGTTCCCGGTTTTTTATGTTATTATCTTATTATGAACTATTTGGTTACCGTATACCCTACGTATCCTTCCTATTTCACGATCTGACATCGAAACATGACGAAAACACCCTAAACTCATGTTTTCGCGGTGAATTGTTAAGTTTCTCGAAATCCGGGGCAAATTGATGTTTGGGATTTAGGTTTTCGAGGTTAATTATGCACTTCTGAAAATCCGTGGTGAATTTGTGGTTTAGGGTAAATCGCGGTGAATTTTAGGGTCAGAAATCCTCAATGAATTTGAAGCTTGAAAATCGACGATGAATTTGGGGTTTGCGGTTTCCACGATGAATTTGGGGTTTAGGTTTTCCGCGGTGAATTTCCTTGCCAAATTTCTACGATGAATTTGAACCCTGAAAATCTACGATGAATTCGTGTTTTAGGGTTTTCCGTGACTTTTCCGTACTAATGTGACAAATGACTTGATTTTGGGTCATTTCACCTCTATTTATTGACATTTGAACTCCCTTAAATTACATTTTGATCTCTCATTCCTTTTATTTTGACCTCTCCTTTATCTTTTGTCCAAATTTTCTCCCTTTGTTTCTTTTTCATCTTTTCATTCCCGTATACCTCGTTATTCCTCATCTTGACATTACTGCTATATTTTCCTATTGTTCTAACATACATTATTCCGGGCTATTACATTATAGTTCCCCTTGGCACATGATGTATATTTGAATGGAACTAACAAGCGGAACAAGCTCGGCTAAGCTTACGCAATCTTTTCCCATCATTGGCCAAAAATATTCGGCCCACTTAACCATTAAAGCGAATGCCTGACCCGTTGAATGATCACCACAGTCCCTGGCATGACTTGTTCTACAACAATCTATTCTTGAATTTTCTACAGACATCGAAGATAAGGTCCGCCAAAATTATTCTTGCATTATTTCTCATCCACGTACACAGAAATTCATAGCTCTTTGCATCGTTCTCCAAGCCTCGCCTTCGTTAGTATGCAAATCACCCTTGACTAAATAGTTGACAATGACACCCTTCCAAGATGGCTCATGAGGTATTGCATCCAATAAAAACCAAGTGTTGCTCGAAGCTCCAAATTCGCCACTTCGAATGTCGAATTCTCTGTCAAACTTATATATAGCTGGATCATAGTCGTGATTCTTGATTCATCTGAAAGTTCAAAAATTGTGGCAAACTTTGCCAGACCGTCTAGCCGAGTATTCTCATCTCCAGGAATTACGAGAAAACAAATTTCCAAAGAATTTTAACTGCCTCTTTAAACTTTGGCAAATATAATATCATATGCTCGTCATTCGTAATAAAAGTTTCCAATAATTGATTCACTAATAACTGTGAACCATAATGATCATGTAAACGAACGATCCCAATCTCGACTGCTAAATTGGTTCCAAAAATCAATGCTTCATATTCTACAATGTTATTAGTTGCGTAAAAACAAAGCTTTACGGCATACTCTTGGTACTTTCCATACTTTCTTTCTTTCAAATAAATGCCAAGGTCGGATAGCCCAGTAGAAACTGATCCGTCAACGAATAGATCCCAATATTCTTCATTACCTGACTTCTCTGCTCATGTCATTTCTACTATAAAATTCACTAGGATTTGCGACTTTAAAGCAGGTCCCTAAATTTATTCGATCTCATATTGTCCAAACTCAATATTCCACTTGCCAATATGCCTGACGCACAAACTTTTGACAACAAACTTCTAATAGTCTGATCTGTCAAAACTACAATGTGATGACCTTGGAAATAATGTCTTAACTTATGAGAGACAACTATCAAAGCTAAAACAAATTTTTCCAAGTCAGTAAAGCGATATTCGACGCCTTGTAATTTCTTAATGACACAATATATTTGATGATGTTCCTTGTCATTGATCATGGCCAGAAAGGCACTTACGGCGTATTTAGATACTTCTAAATATAAGCCCAAAACTCCCTAGGAGAAGGAGGAGATATGAATGGCGGTTTAATTAAATATTCTTTCAAATTCTCGAAGGCCAAATTACATTCATCATTCTATTCTAAAAGATTTGCCTTACACAAACTCTTCTATGCTGATTGGGAGATAAAGCGGTTCAATGAAGCTAAAAACCTGTTAATCTCTGGACCTCTCAAATCATTATTGGAGGAGTCATTCGTTGAATTCAGGATTCATTTCTATTCCTCTTTCACACCATAAAGCCAAGGAATTTTCCAACATTTACACAAAACGCGTATTTAAGTGGATTCAATTTCATTCGATACTTCTTAGTATATTAAAACAATCGTTCAGATACTGGATGTAATTATTGCCTTATCGGCCTTTTATCAATATTTCATCGATATAGATTTCCAAACACTTTCCGGTCATATCCATGAATATTGAATTCATCAACCGTTAATACGTGGCCCCTGCATTCTTTAACCCAAATGACATAACTTTGTAGCACAAAATGCCTTTATTTGTCATGAATGAATTAAATAATTTGTCCTCATAATGCATTAAAGTTTCGTTAAATCCTAAATATCGTCTAAAATACTAAGAAATTCAAAAAAGCATGCCGCATCCACTATCATGTCAATGGCCGGTAGTGGGTACGGATCCTTCGGTCATGCTTTATTCAAATCGGTAAAATCAATACACACTCTCCATTTATTATTCAACTTTAGGAGCACCACTGGATTCATAACTCAATCTGCGTATCTCACAGGCTCTATAAAGCATGCATGTAGCAAACTCTCCACTTCATCATCAATGTCCTTCTCCATTGCGGAGAATCACCGCAATGATTTCAACTATAAGAGTTCTCGAAATTTTCGGTTCTCCCAAAATAACCAGGAGAGAAAGTGACCGTTCGGGGGTCACAATGACGTTGTTAAACCTGGCTATCTTAGTTGGAACCGGATGGAGCTTAGTAGTTCCTTGCATGTACATCTGCTCAAAGGCTACAAGAGTCAAAATTTTCGTACCCGCTCGAGTATCTATCAAAACATGAGAAACATGATGATTTGCGATAACATGGAAAACAATGAGAACATCATCTTTTGAGGTGAAAATATCAAATAAATCTTCCATTCCAAAAGATATAGCCATCTTCTCCAAATCAGATAGCTAAACCAAACTCACCTCCATGAAACGACCCTTTTGCTCTAACTCTTGATGGGATCGCTTTCGAGCTCGATTCGAATCTCCGACACTCCGTCCTCCAGAAATAGTCACCATAATATTCGGGCCAAGATGCCCCCGAGCTGGCCCTGCTTCCTGAATGTTAAAAATAGGCTGACTCGGATTGGGGCCAGTAGGTGGAGGAGGAGGCGGTTGGTGTTGATTTTCCCGGGCATGTGGGTGCCTTCCCGCTGATAGCCTTGCTGATTTCTCAACTAAGGGTTCCTACCGCGACTGCGATAGTTCCCTCTCTTTACGTCTCTGCTGTTCTGCCGACCACCATTAAAAAATCATCTTTGACCACCTCTCGAATAGTGGTCACGCTGACCTCCATATCCACGACCTATTGTGTCAGGACGTAGCAAATCAATCTTGGGAAGCTTCTCTGTCTTCCTAGGCCAAATATTCAAACTTATCTTACCAGACTCAACTTCGACATTCCTTCCATGGTATTAATCAATTCATCTAGCTGAACGAGTTCCAATAACCTCTCAACTTCTGATATTTACTCTCGAAAGTCATTAGTATCGTGTCCGAAGCTCCGATGAAAATGACAAAACATTTGGGACTCATGAGTCCCCGGCGTCGGTGCCTGTAATGACGAGAAAATACCAATTTGACCCAATGTCTCATATTTTCCAAAGTGCACCCTAGTGGAATCCTAATCATATGTAATGACGAGAAAATACTACAAGATACCGCTGATGAGTTCTTGATCTTTGAATACTTACAAAATAGACTAAAATATCATAAAAGTTCACCGACGTGCTCTACGGAAGCAAAATTAAGACAATTCCTCTGGATTCATTCCTGACCAGAACCATCCAAAACTGCTAAAACGTCATTAGAAATCCTATATGCAGGCCCGAGATGCCCAAATTACAAGAATAAAATCAAAGCTGCTTCATCACAAATATGTAATAGAAAACTGAAAATACCACTAAATTATGATAGACGAGCCCCGAAGATATCATAATACTGTAAATACCCTTGGGTATCAAATGTGTGAGCTTACGTCTTCGGGAGAGCAAAGCTCTACCTTGGTTTTCACTATGATAAATCAACGAATACAAGTAGAATTAATAGCTATCATGAATCCGAATGAATATCACCTGAAAACGATGGATTCCAAACAATCTATCCCTAAATAATAATTCCATTCGACCCACATGTATAAATCCACGCGAATATAAGTGCAATTCCACACGAGACAGCAAGTCCACGCGAGTTGTCAAGTTCTCGCGAGTCCTGATCATGTCTCCGCAAAATAAGATAGGAAACTCCACAACCTAACAGAAAATTGTGACTCCAGGAAGCAAAAACACGCCACTACATGCTAGAAAACGAATACACACCACTCCAAATAGCAAGCCCACACGACTACAGCCAGAGGATCAAATCAACTCAAGTCCTCAAGCAAGTTCTTGCGAAAAACTTGCCTTTGGAAGTATGCCAAGAGTTTGAACCTATTTCTAGGGCCTAAGGACCTATATTTATATAAAAATTGGGCGAATAGGTCAATTTATGGTCCATAAGCACAATCTTAGTCAATTTGACCCAAGTTGCTTACAAACGCCCAATTTGAAATAATCTCTCAGATTTTTTAAAGTGCACTAGTCAAATGTTGATCATACGTAATGACGAGAAAATACCATAAGATACCCGTGTTCAGTTCTTGATCTTTGGATACTTCGAAAATAGCACAGTATATCATAAAAGTTCACCAACGTGCTCTCCGAGCACAAAATTATGAAAATACCCCTGACACCATTCTATACCAAAGCCATCGAAAACTTCATTAGAAATGCTATACATAGGCCCGGGATGTCCAGAATACAAGAATACCATCAAAGATGCTTCATCCCAAAATTGTAATAGAAAATCGAAAATACCACTTAATAATGTCGGACAAGCCATAGGGGTTTCATAATACCGTAAATACCTTTGTGTAATATCAGAATGAGTGAGAAATTAAGTGGAAAATATTCATCATGATTAAATTGGAAAAGTAATTTTCTCTATTTAAATCATGTCAATCATTTCTTATTGAATTTAACATATGAATTTAATTCAGTTAGACAACATAAATTTCAGTATCACTTTTGATTATCCCATCACTTTTGTGTGTACCATTAGGTTTCAAACAACAATGTTCGTTATTATAATATCTAATAAATGAAATTCTTTATTTATCTCAAACAACTATTATTATATTACATATTTAATGAACGAGCAATATTGGCGTCTAGAAGCACGCGATAATACCCAAGTGTTCAAAAATCTAGTGCACAAATTAAATCTTTTAATAATTGGTTACTGTGCAATCAAACTTCTCTCGACACATTTGACATCATTCCATTAGAAAAACTCATATCATCTATTTTTGAATATGAATTTATATATGATCAATATGTTCATAGACAATTTCAACTCTTCAAATTTCTAGTTACCTCGGCCATGTATTTGAAACTATTGATTCTTGAAAATCCGCTATCTGCTTTTCGGCTATTGAGAATATCGAGTTCTTTATTTATTAATCAATCAACTTCAAATATATGATATTGTATCCCAAGCTCTTTGTATATGAAGTTCTCTTTTTACTATTCAAACAAATAAATGAAAATACAAGATAAAATAAACAAGTTATATTTGTTAATCTCAAGCCAAATGATATTTACACAACTATCATTATGAGATTGAACGTTGACATAAATAGCATATTCGAACGATTTCTCGTAATCGAGTCATCTGATTAACTTGTTCTTTAACAATCATCTATATTTTTATCTTACAATACTCTTTTTACTGGCAATGAAAACAATCATTTGATCAAATCAATGGAAAACATGTGTTAGCCTTTACCATATTATTAATATAAAATTTCTAAATAATTCATGACTAGGAAAAACTTTGCATATAAGTACCAAGTGTCTAATAAGAATATGGCATTGTAATCACATTCTTATTTTTTTAAACAACTTTTAATTAAGGGACTTAATGATCAATTAAATAAGAAATAATTCATTTCATCACTAATAAAAAGTATCATATGATTGGTATAAGACACTCGAATCTAACATTATCATTTATATAATCTCGTAAAAAAAATTATATGTTAATTGAATGATTCGAGTTAGGCTATAGTTATCCCAAAAGTAATACTAATATCTAACTAATCTCCTAATATTAAAAATCCATAAATCCTAATAACATTGATTGTTCAATGTTATTATGTCACCAAACTTTTGTCATATTACTAACAATCTTATATTAATCTTGAATTGAAATAATTGTCCTGATTTGAGGGAACATCTTCACGTCATTTGAAGGTGATGTGTCGCGTACATTATGTCCTAACAATATAAACATAAAACCCCACAAGCGAATTCTCCACATTCATTGAAATTGAACAAACAACATCTTTTGTCTAAATTTTCTTGTTTGTCTCAAACCTCTAAATAATTGCACCAATCATTCATCATGATTTTCATACGATTCGTAGGAGTCTCCGTATATTTGTATATAAGAAAGGTACATCAATAAATATTAGGTTAAACTAAATATTATTAATATCACCATGTTTCTCTTCTCCCTCATGCATCAACATATTCTCATGGTCTAAATATTCAATTAATAATGCAAATGATCGGTTGAGCTATCGTATTATATAAGACAAGTAAATGCATTGTAAATATTATGTTAAAATAATTATTTATAACATCATCAAGTTCTCTTCTCCCTTTCGTGGTATATTATCATCCTCCAATTATCCCACCAACGATCTAATTTGTTAAAGAAGTATTCTTATAACTCAATATATAAAACGGTGAGGCCTATTATAAGAAACATGTTAAAGTAATTATTAATCAAAACACCATGTTTATATTCTCCATCATTTCTATCCAATTCGTCGGGGGAGTTTTCGTATAACTCATTATATAAGAATAATGAATCATATTATAAATATCAAGCCAAATTAATTATTACTAATAATTTGTTATATAGGACATGTGTGTGATATCGCCTAGTGTATTATTGTAATTTTGATACCCGAAACTCATTCGATATGCTTCCCAGGGTTTTCAAAGTCAAACACATCTTGAGGGATGGATATATTGTAATTTGCCTGACTTGGGCTCGTTCAGGATGCCTCCCGAGATGTCTGAGGCGATCAACAGGCAATCTTAGCTTGAACGTGGTGTTCATTGATCAAATGGGCCTAAGTGAGCTTTGGGTCTAGAAGGAGCTTTGAGTTTCGTTTCTATTAATAGATGCTCCTAAAATAGAAGAAGGGTTTGTGTTTTAGCACGAGTCTCAATAAAATGTTGAACGTTCAGAGACTCATGATGATTGCTCTGGAGTTGCGAGGATTTACACTTTTAGGAGAAAAGGAGGATCTGAGTATTGGAATTTGGTACTGGGCCAACTATTGGGCTTCGAAAATTGTAATGAACTTTGTCCAAAATTATGTATTTAAATAGTATGTTAGTATTAGGTTTGTATGTATGAATGAAATTTGAGTCGCAAATAGCCGCTGCTCTACCTTTGTCTACCTAAGTCACAAAATAGCCACGATTTTCCAGCAACACCCAAATTCTTATTTTCTGTTGCGTTCTAAGTCTTGTAGCTCGATAAATGATTACAAGACTACCTCCAAAATCTAACATTTTGATTTCTCACATAGTATCGGAACTTATTTATGGACTCGTACTTTCAAACTTTTGTATGGATATAAGAACCCTAAATGTATTGTTTTCTTTTGCGTGTTTCAAACTGAAAATATACAGCCGAAATCTTGTTTGAAGGCTGAAATTTCAGATCCGATGTTCCAAAGGACTGCCACCGACTTCCCGTAAAAAGGAAGCGTTTTTTTTTCTTCCACTCTTGTTCAAAGGCTAGGCTAGGTTTGTTCCGCAGTTTTATTTTGGTCAAAAATTACTTTACGGTAGAGATTTTAGTACTCCAAATGAGACTAAAACCACCTAAAAAAAATTTTGGACCTAAAACAGCTTCTTCCGATGTCTCCGGTCTTACTAGATACCGAAAACATTTTTTTAACCCGAGACCCTGCCTTTGTTTATAAAAAAAAAGAAAACTGTTATTATGAAGCTTCTCAAAGTGATTGGCCTTTCTCGTTTATTTTCGGTTTTCATTAAAAAAAATCGATTTCAACATTTTCCTTGTAACATTGTTAAAAGACTTCTAAATTATCGGTAGAGATGGTATATTCGAATACCGTAAAGCCCACTTTGTTAGTGGACAAATTAAATTTAAAATTAAACTAAAACATGAATCAAATTTTAGACACCAACTAATCTAAAACTCTCGAAAATGGTCATAGATTAGACACGAGATGAATTAATTCAAACAAAGTCTACCGAAAATTCAAGAAATTCAAATTGGAGCAGCAAAGGAAGTGTTGGAATTTGCTGCTGGCCAACTATTGGACTTCAAAAATTGTAATGGGCTTTGCCCAAAATTATACATTTAAATAATATGTTGTATTAGGTTTGTATGTATGAATGAAATTTGAGTCACAAAATAGTCGCTACTCTACCTTTGTCTCTCTTCGATTTTCCGACAACACCCAAATTCTTATTTTCCGCTGTGCTCCGGGTCTTGTAGCTCGACAAATGGCTACAAGACCACCCCAAAACCTAACATTTGATTTCTCACACTTAGCAGTTTGACTAGTGAAAATTTATTTCATAATCATGAGGACTTTGCACTTATTCTTGAAAAAATATATATAAGACACAACAAATATCTCAATGTCAAATAGGCAATATCAATTACAGTGAATTACAACGCAGTCTTAACGAATTTATACAATTTGTTGCGAGTCACACGAAATTCCTCATGAATTTGGTGTTTCACCCATGGACATCGAGATTTAAGTCCGACTCTCAATAATTAGGCTTTTCTAGTTTCTCAAGCCTTCAATAGCCTATTTATTTAATATTTATATACTTATATTGTACTATGTAAATGTGATTATACTGACTAGACTTAGGTAGAACTTTACTATATTGAGTATGTAAGTGCACACATTATGCCGACAAACTTGTAAATTGTGATGATGGTTAACAACATGACTCAACAATGAGTTAGATAAACAAATTTAATCAAGTAGAGGTATATTATCAAGGACAAATATTTTCAACTACGATCATTATGCATCTCAATTCTTGTGTAACTGATGATCTCCAATCAAGAAAAGTATACTCATCCTACTAAAAATACATATTCAATATGAAATTATAAATTAATATATGAGTTATGATACTAAATTAACTAATTTGATTAATTTTAAATGTGTTTCACTTCTTTTATTGCTTATATACTCTTGGATCCCATTTTAATCATGAGTTTAACCATGGTATCACAGCACGAGGTATTTACAATGTATTTTACTTCCTTGTGTACTAGATAAAAGACTCTCTACCTATTCATTTGATCATGAATTTCAAATATCCCACATCGAAATTCGGTTGGGCAAAGAACGTGTTTTTTATATCGTCATGTAATCGATATGATTTATAGATAAGATCAAGAATTCATTCAATGATCACAATAATCAAACTACAAATTATTGGCCTAAATCGCTTGATGAAAATGATCACATAATCATGTTCAAAGTGATAAGATTATCTTCTTTTTGCAGAACTGATATTTCTTCAGTTATGTATAGGGGGTTTTCGCTTTGCTGCCGAATAATCCATTCCTTCGATATCTTCTATCTCCGATAACGAAGGCTGTCTCTCCATTTCTCCCGTCGAAGACGGAGAAAGCTTAGGTTTCATGTCAGCTTCATGGGAGAAGCCGGAAGTTGTCTTCATTAGTAGTTTTCTAGCAGTACCTGGAATGTCAAAGACATTAAGAATATTATTGAAATCACTTTCTCTCCACTTTGAATGCTAAAATTTAATGGAAATATCGGTGCCGAATTCACCAGTATAAGAACAACAGGCTCATGGGATTAAAAAACCATATAAAGTGTGAGGTGATAAGAAATACTATTGGATTCATTTCATGTTTTCAGCACAAATCAAAACCCTAAAAAAGGCAGATTCATATTTGCAAAGAGACCTTAATTATCTCATGTTTTTTTACCTGAACAATGACTATTTCTGCATAGGATGGAATCTTCAAGAACCCCTCTTTCCTTTCTTCCTGTAACTGTTTCAATCTCTCCATCACTACTCGATCTGTTTCGCCAACGTAAACCTAATCAAATATAAAAGATCGTTGATTAGATTTTTGTGAGTCGTAGAACAAATATGGGTTTATTAAGCCATTATTTACGTACATTGAGCTTCATCAACAAGGACAGATGATACAAGAAGCAGAACCAGAAACGAAGACAGCTTCATTCTCGTTATTGACGCAGAGAAACAGAATGCAAAATGTTTGGTTTTTGAGTGGAAATGATTTCAACTAGTCTATTCCTCTGTGCGCTATATATATATAGAGAAAATCATAAAAGAGTACCGTTTAAACCCAACGTATAAAAGGGGCAAACTACACATTAAAATACTTGACAGATCTATTGTACAGTGATTCACTCATTGGATATCTTTTTTGTTATTCATCGTTATTTTATCAATGGAGACAAACAAGTGACAGATAAATTAAATGCAAAACATGAGGTCCCATGTTAGTTCCAAACAATGTAACAAGAGATGTCTCAATTTCGTGGCCTGTCAATAAAATGAATGGCATATCATCAATCAAGGAATTAGAGAAACGCCGCTTTCATTGTGTATATAATTTTTGTTATTCTCAATTGACGATAATATGGGTCCGACCTGCTCGTGGTTGGTCGTATATATCATGTACACACATCGCATAATGATAACGACACAACTTAACCAAAACCACGTGGATTATCGTTCGAACCGAGTTTTGAATGAATCAAGATTGGCTATGCTGGAAGCATCACCGCTACAAGATGGCTATTAGGCTTCTTGCTAGTCGGGAGACCAACCACATCATATGGAATGAGACTTGTGAATGTAATCAACTTTATATGACAGACAACTGTATATGTTGGAGATGATATGTAGACGAACAATATATATATATATGTTGAATAAAAGATTTGGAATTGAAATTACATTAGATGAAGTCATAAGATGTATAATAGAGTCCATTAACCACTAATATAATCAGATCCACTTATTCAAAAAATTACACATCAAGTCTCCCAAAAAAAATTGAGGGAAAACGGTTGAATTTAATTTAATCCAATCTACTGAATACAAACCTTAAGAACAAATAATAAACAAACAAATAGACAACAAACGAAGGTTCGTTGAAACGGTTGTCGCGTATTAAATGGAGGAATGGGTAGTTAGTGAAATGTAAATGAGGAGGGCAGGAGGGCACGCCGCAATTGGTCTAACCAATCATGTATCTTTATCGGTTCCCACCTTGCTGATGCGGAATAGGGTTAGTGGGGTGTCTTATTTCATCAAATTCATGTTACATTGAAAATAATTATATGTGTTTTAAATTATATCAAATACCAATATCAAAGTATACTAACATAATGTATTATACGAAAACGTATATAACATGTAATTAATAATGGAATGATGTCAAAAGATAAAATAATATTTTAAGAGTGTGAGGTTTGTATACGGTCCCCAACTTATATGCGGTGTAAAGGTTGTCCCTTTAGTTTAGAAAATATAGATTAGATATACTATTTGAAGAAAAATATGCGAGCTTAACTATCCAACTTCAATTAAATGCAAGAAAAACACTCAAACTTATCGATATCGTTTAACATTGACCATTTTAACGACGTCGTTTAAGTTTACGTATGACCCTCTACATCGCAAAATGACGATATTTTAACACTCTATTTTTTAAATTTTATAATATGGCCCCTAATGTTTCCAGGAACTTGCATGAATAACCCTCGAAGTTCAATAGTTATGCCATTTGGACACATGAAGTTTGAGAAAACATATAAATCTAGCCCTCAAAGTTTGCTAGTTGTGCATTTTGGACCAAAACATTTCTTCGGATCCGAAAAAACAAGACAACCCCCATCTATTTTATCATCATTATCACAAAAAAACATAAGATTTCACAATATACTTGCACTACATGACAATGTGATAATTGATATAATGTATGATGTTACGTGTACTTTGTTAAAAGTGTTTACTTAGTTGTAAACGTTAATTGTATGGCTTAACCGAAATGTAGATACAATTCACCTTTGTACTTCATATTACATATAGCCCAAATATTGAATTTTTGAATTAATGTCATTTTGTATACATCAATGCGATAGTACCATTACATTGAATTATTAGTATTCAAAGTGACCACAAATCACGATAAGATGTTTTTTGAACACGTTTAATATTAATTATCCAAAGTAACGTGCAACAATGAATACATAACATTAGAGTTTTCTGACTATTCTATTCATAACAGCGAAGTTCTCGATATCTTTTTCGCAAAACCATGACGTTGTTATCTGCAACATATGAGTAGGGTGATGAATAGTAATATTACGTACACATCCAAATAACCATATGAACACAAAGTTGACTTACGCAAGATGGATATAACGCTATATCAAGATACATTGGTGCTTGCTACAAAAAAAGTCACATGAAATACAATACGTAAATGGTCACTCAGTTTCTCCCTTTTGAGAATGAACCTTCATAATATATAGAAATGAAATAATGATTGTAATTCATATTATTAGCAAGTAACTTATGTTATACCACATTATTAGAATACTTGCAATATCATGCTTCGTAGTTGAAGCATCAAACTTATGAAGTTATCCAAATAATCACCTAGTGAATTAAAACAAAACAGATTCTAATTTCCCACAAAATGGATACGTCAAGTCATACATTCGAAAGCACAACAATATTGTATACACACTCAACGAAGGAATTAGCACAGTTAATACGAAATTACTATAACACAAAATTTTACAGCTAGTATGTATAACTATTAAATTGCTTCAATCCCAAAGAAGATATTACGAGCGAAGAGATGATCATAAACCAACAATAATATTGTATTTCAATTTGCAAGAAATACAAACAAAATGACATATAGTCGGACTGTTAACACAAACTTAAAAAGGATGGAACAAACAACACATCGATGTTGTTTTAGGATTTTTTTCTATACAAGAGAGTCTCAAATCTCTTAGAGATACCAGATAGTCCTACAAACTATACTTACACTCACTATACTTGATGATTCATTGTTGTTTTTATTAATGATATTTGAATATTACATCAAACTGGTAGGCCAAGGAACAAGAGAAGATGGAAAGTTAAGGGGAAATGATGCAATTTCCAATTCTAGTGTAGTACAAAAAAAAACTTAAGTACCTTCTCTCATTTTCCTGGCTTTGGTTTTAAACTCCCTTCCGAGACAAATTGATAAATTCCCTACCGAAGTAAAAAAATTGGGGCCAAAAAACAACATCAAATTATAGGGCTTGCATCATTAACCCTGAGAAAAAAAACAATAAAATTACAAGGCAAAAAACTTAAGGCAATGGGTGTTCTTCTATCGGTCCCTCGGTGCTTCTGTCGTCGCATTTATGCTCCTGGTTCTTCCACAACTAAATGGTAATATTTCTTCTTTACAAACCCTAATATGTTAAAGTTTAACGTGTCCTAAAATCAGAAAAAAATTAACGAAAAAGCCATAAAAAATCGAGTGTCATAGTTTAACGGCTTTGGTTATTTAGATGGTCAATCATGCAATTTCAGAACTGTAAAGGCATCCCGTTTACACTATGATGAAATCGTGACCAATATGAATGGGCCGTGTAACGACCGTAAACCAGGCCTTAACAAGATCTATGCGCAAGCGAAATGAAAATAAACATTTAAATTAAAACATCACTTGACACCGGGAAATATCATCGTTTTTCAAAATACAACTAGCTAATTACAAACCAAACGAAATTCAAAAAGGGTGACTCGTACAGTGGACGATCGACGACCTTAGTTCCAATGCCACCTAAGCTTTCGGTCCTCCCCCTACAAAATCTGTAAAACGGTCATAGTCTATTAAAGGAAACTTCTGTATGATAAATTAATTAGCAAGATTTTATCCATTTCACTTCTCTTCTTTTATCTTACTTATTCTCTTATCCTTTCTTCTCTTTTTATACTCCCTCTCCCTAGTCTTTCTGGTTTTCTACTGTGGTCGGTTTTTTACATGCCCGACAACATGTCTCGCCCAAACCAACCGTTAGTTGTTAGTTGGCTCGACGAGAATATATGCTTTCCTTCCCCGGACAGGGCCCGGGCGCTACCCCGTTCTTATCCGGTTCCGTTCGGCTCTGTAATGCGCACAATTCTGTTCCGGAGAACTCATGTATCCCTTCCTCGGACATGCCCTACCTGTGGCTGACCGTGCTCATGAACACGATGTCGGGTTTGGTGTTCCCAC
This sequence comes from Utricularia reniformis, assembly GCA_009725065.1. Classification (NCBI taxonomy): domain Eukaryota; kingdom Viridiplantae; phylum Streptophyta; class Magnoliopsida; order Lamiales; family Lentibulariaceae; genus Utricularia; species Utricularia reniformis. The sequence goes on from RWGZ01001092.1 coordinate 292,628, forward strand.
CTCGCACCGAGATTTCTTTTTTTTATTCACACCCCTTTCGATTCGATTTAGTGTTCATTTAAACTCCTAACTGTGAACCTTCTTTTAATTTACTATGTTTACTCCGCTTACATGGTCGTCCTATCGCCTGTTGCTCCCTTGTCCTCTACTCCCTTCGGATTTGCGTTGAACTACACTATGGTCCCCAATTTACAGCCAAATCGGGTGTTGCTCTTCGTATTCACGGTAAATTACGTTTCGGTCTTTAATCTCCGTGATAATTTGCATAAACATTCATTTTCGCGAGAATTGCACCACAACCCTGAATTCCGCGACAATTTACACGCAAATCCCTGAAATTCGCGATAATTCTGCACGCAGTCCGTTTCCGCGATAATTTACACGCAAGTCCCTGAAATCGCGATAATTCTGCATGTAGTCCGTTTCCGCGACAATATTGCACACAGCTCCCGAAATCCGCGATAATTGTGCACTCAGCCCGTTTTCGCGACAATTTACTCTTCGGCCCTGATTTCCGCGATAATATTGCAGCGGTCCTCCGAATTCACGATAATTCTTCCCTTCATCCCGATTTTCGCGATAATTCTCTCTTGCCCCTGATTTTCACGACAACTTTAAGCAGTTTTCAATTTTCGAGATAATCTCTATTTCTCTCGATTTTTCTCACGTTTTTGTGTCAAATGACCCTTATTTTCTCATCCCACTCCTATTTATACGTTTCTCAACTTGTCCAAATGACCCTTTAACCCCTCATTCCAAAATTCCCTCTTCTTATGTTAATTTACAAAACTACCCCTCATTACATGTTTTTAACAAGAATTAATGTGAGTCTAACCTGTCCGAATTCTCTCTTTGTGCCGCTTTCCTGGGTCGTTATAGGCCGGGTCCATGCAACAGAGCGGGTCCAAAAGAGTGACATCTCTGAGCCGAAGCTTGACCCAGCTTGGCTAATGCAGAAATCATATGATATAATATGTTAAGTGCTTGCTCAGTCCTGCTATGTGACCTAACCGTGGACCAATGTACCACCCAACCACATCTCGGCCTGTTTTATGAGGACAATTGAGATTTGAGGGAAATAACGGTAAATGGTAACGAAATAACTGCATGTGGTTGTGGAGATAATTGTTGTTTTTTTCCCGATTTTTCGGGGTTTTCCATGTAAAATTGTCTTGTCTTTCCTCCAAATTTTAGAATTATAAGTTGTCTCCACAAACAACAAATAAAAAACTGGTTCCCCGAGCAAAACCTGGTGATTGTATGTATCCCATTGAAAGGGGCCACAATAGTTAGGCCCCTTTCTGAGCGGAGGTGCATATACGCCGGAAAGCTTAGATGGTGACGAGATACCCAAACCTTGAATGTTGTGAATTTAAGGGAGTGTTTCATCTAAATTTTTGTACACATGTAATGACATTTCTGTCCTTAAGCAAAATTGCAATCTACCATTTGATAACTGCATAACACTTCTTAAGCCAATGAACTGTATAAAAATTAGAATTAACTGAGCCTAAATGATGGGATTTCTGGACCGGTCTGAACTGGTTACCGCTCTAAATAAGTGATGAAGCTCCCAAATCTTACAAAGAATTTAAATTCCAACAAGAACTTGCCAGTAAAATCGAATAGATATCGGTAAATGTGCAATCAATGTGTGTACCTGTTAGAGTAAGAGGATCGAGAACATGTATCATTTTCAAAATTGGAAGAAGTCTGACTTGTGAATTGTGAAAGAACCATGGCTCAGACGCCCCTCTTGGGACTCATAGAAGAATCGAGAATCATATGTATGTCTTGGGACTCTCTAAAGAACCGGGGTTTTCAAGCCAATCTTTGGAACTGATAAAAGAACCGAGGTTATAACTACTGCATAGCATAACATACATTAGGGACCTAACGAATGAAGAGTGATCATCCTCACCATCTCGGATTCTAACGACGAACAATTGGTCAAGGGCTTGCTTCAATTGGTGGATCGGGATTACACTTTAGCCCTTCAGGTTCTTTCTTCCAAACAGCCGATATTGTTCAAGGAATGAATCCCTCCAGTTGGGGGATCAGGATTTGGCAGATGGAGAGGCGCACTCATGTTCGCTTTTAAATACTCCAACAACCCATCGATGGAGGCGAGCGGGGTTTATGACCCTGATTTAAGGGCCTGATAGGACATATTTAGTGCCAGGACCTTTCATCGGTTCCTCCTTGGTGACCCTCTTGCCCTTTCCAGTTAAAGATACCAGGCCTCGGGCATAGTTCCCTTCTAGAGGAGGGCGATGTAAGACCCCTAGGGGGCGCCTGGCACCTTAGGCGAATCCCAACATCGGTTATAGATGGGGAATAGTTATATGTTAAGTATAATGATTCGTCTTACATTGCACGATAACTCTTCCCTAGCAAAATGACAAGTATCACGTTAGAACTGGAAATTTAAACGTGCTCACCGTTGGGTAAATCAGAGATGATTGACCCTTTGGGAATTTTAGGGCTAGCGGAAAAATAATATCGTGAATACTAAGTGGGTGTCATTAAGATCAGCCTAATTGTAATGACCCTAATTTGGGCCTAGCTGATTTGGTAAAAACGCACTAAATAAGACAAAACGTTCGAGCATAAACTAAAACATAATTCAAAAGCATTAAAGTCTAGCGACATAATTTAGAGTATTCTCAAAAGACCGGACTCTATCACCGGACAACCGACGACCTCCTTCCCATGCCTTTCTCATACCTCGTCCGTGTCACATACAAAATCTGTAAAGCAGTCACAATCTATTAAATGAAACTTCACACATACTATGTTTGTTCTTCCATTTCTTAAATAAAATGTACGCACACACGTAAGTCTTTTCTTTTAATCGTATACTTATTTTCTTCTTCTTATTTCTTTACTCTTATCATTCTTTTCCCTCTCCCCTCATCTTTTAACTTTACTGTTGTCGAGTGTAACATGCTCGGTACATGTCCCACCCAAGCCAACCGTTAGCTGTTGGTTGACTCGACGGGCCGTATGCTTCCCTTCCCCGGGTGAGTACTTAGGCGCTACCCATTTTCTCACCCGGATCTGTTCTGCCCTTTTGTACGTATCTTTCAATTCTGGAACATATCGTTCCCTTCATCAAGCATGCCCTTCCTTTTGCGAATCGTGTACTAAGCACGATGTCGGGTTCGGTCGGACGGTCCATCCTCCCTCACCCCGAGTCATATTAACATTTGCTTCTTTCATTCGTGTCTTTTACTTTCTTTCTTACTAGCCTTCTCGTTTTCCTAAGTCGGAACCTTCCCTTATTATATTTTGTTCACTACGCTTACCTGTTGCTTTCACTTGTTATAATCCCTTCGTGCTTCCCTTAGACCCTATGTATCCTTTCTCTCTCACGATCCGACGTTGAAGTGCGACGAAAACACCCAAGTTTGATGTTTCCGTGATAAAATAATCTCCTTCCTTGAAATCCATGACAAAAACTAATGTTTGTGGTTTAGGCTTAAAAACCGCGATAATTTGCTGCCTTGGGAGAAATCCGCGACAATTTGGGGGTTGGGATTTTTCCGCGCCAATTTGGGGTTTAGGTTTTTCGCGATAAACTTGCTCCCTCAAAAATCCGCAACAATTTAATCCCTCAAAAATCCACTACAATTTGTTCCTTCGAAAATCCGCGACAATTTGTTCACTCCAGAAAATCCGCGATACTTTCGTATTTTTGTGTTTTTTTCGAGGTGTTTTTGTGTATAAGTGACTAATGACTTGGTTTTGGGGCTTTCCACCCATATTTATAGACATTTTAACTTCCATATTTTACATTTTGACATCTCCTTATTTTTATTTTTGACCCCTCCTTAATCTTTTGTCTCCCTTTTCTATCTTTTCGTTGCTTTTTTATCTTTCGTTCCCGTATCCCTCGTTATTCCTCGTCTAGACCTTACCATTATATTTTCTCCCGTTGTTTTAACATACCTTTTTCCTGGGCTATTACATCATTTCCCACTTATTTTGAGTTTTGTCCTGAAACTCGTGCGTACCAATCTTCCATCAATTGCAGTGCTCTTTGTCTAATCTCTCGTTCCGTTTCCCATGTAGCTTCCCTTTCTCCCTGATTGGACCATTGAACTTTCACCATGGGAATTAGTTTGTTCCTGAGCTTTCTTTCCTCTCTGCCTAGGATTTTCACTAGAACTTCCTCGCATGTCAATTCCGGGGTTATCTTTATGAGTTCCCCCACACCTTCTTGGATTCCCTCAGTCAAACTCTTCCTCAGTTGGGATACGTGGAAAACGTTGTGTATCCCCCTCATCTCTTCCGGAAGCTTCAGCTGGTATGCTAGGTTTCCGATTCTCCGTTCCACCTCGTATGGTCCGATGTACTGGGGACTCAGCTTCCCTGTCCTTGTGCTCCTTAGTACTCTCTTCATCGGTGATATCTTTAGATATGCGTGATCCCCAACTCCCAGCTCTAGGGGTCACCTTTTCGTGTCTGCCCAAATTTTGTATCGATCATGTGCCGCCATAATAATCTTTCGTACCACGGCTACCTTCTCAACGGTAACTTCCACCAATAATGTTCCCGTGGTCTTTCTCTATCCAACCTCGTCCTAGCATAGTGGTGTTCTACACTTCCTCCCATAAAATGCCTCATATGGGGCCATGCCAATGCTGCTCTAAAAACTGTTATTATACGCGAATTCTACCAGTGGTAGGAAATCTTACCAACCTTCCTTAAATTCCAACACGCATGCCCGTAACATATCCTCCATGATTTGGTTTGTTCTTTCGGTTTGGCCATCCATCTGTGGGTGATAGGTTGTGCTCACGCATAACTAAGTTCCAAGTGATTTCTGTAAGCTTTGCCAAAATCTAGATGTAAACCTCGGATCCCGATCTGACACAATATTTACTGGAACTCCATGTAATTTAACTATGTTATCAACATATATTTTGGCCAGTCTGTCTACTCCGTATGTTGTCTTGACCGCTAAGAAATGAGCCGCCTTTGTTAGGCGGTCAACCACTACCCATATCGCGTCGTTCTTCCGTGGGCTCTTCGGTAATCCTACCACGAAGTCCATGCCGATGCTGTCCCATTTCCACTCCGGAATTTCCAATGGTTGTAGCTCGCCCCCTAGACGTTGGTGTTCGGCCTTAACCCGTTGGCAAATTTCGCATTTGGCCACAAAGTTTGCAATCTCATTTTTCATTCCATTCCACCACCAGTGCTTTTTTAGATCCCGATACATCTTAGTACTTCCTGGGTGAACTGAGAAGGCCGAACTGTGTGCCTCTGCTATAATCTTCTTTCTTAACTCCGGCTTGTGTGGTACCCATACTCGTTCATTCATTCTGATTAGTCTATCGCTTCCCTTGTTTATCTTTGGTTTATCGCTTCTTGTTCCCTCTTTTCGTGTTACAGGTTTCTCGGAGTCCAATATCTAGGCCTCCAATACGTCATCTAGTATCTCTGGCTTTGCGGTAAGAGTCCCTAATATGACTGTGGTCGACTCTACCACTTCCAGTTGTAGGTTTTCCATTTCTTTTAACAATGTGTTTGCTATCACGCCATGGGTTTTTCCTGCTCAATGCGTCGGCTACTTGGTTCGCTTTTCCGGGGTAGTATTGAATGTTCAGGTAGTAGTCTTTTATCAGTTCTAGCCATCTCCGATGTCTCATGTTCAGCTCCCTTTGGGTGAATAGGTACTTCAAACTCTTGTGGTCGGTGAATATCTCGCACTTCACGCCATACAAATACTGTCTCCAAATCTTGAGTGCGAATACCCCCGCGGCTAGTTCCAAATCATGGGTCAGATAATTCAACTCGTGTACCTTTAGTTGACGTGATGAGTATGCTATGACCTTCCCGTCTTGCATTAGTACGCACCCGAGTCCTTCCTTCGAGGCATCACTGTATACCGTGAAGTCGTGTCCCGGTGTGGGTAACACCAATATTATTGCCGATGTCAACTTCGTTTTAAGGCACTCGAAACTCTCGTCACACTTATCATCCCACGTATACCTTGTTTCTTTTCGGGTTAGGTTTGTCAGCGGCATGGCTATCCTAGCAAACCCCTCGATAAATTTCCGATAGTACCCGGCTAATCCTAAAAAACTCCTGACTTCTCGAGCGTTTGTCGGTCTAGGTCAATTCATCACTGCATCTATCTTCGTTGGATCTACCGTCACCACTCTTGCTGATATTACGTGTCCTAGAAAAGCTATACTATCCATCCAAAATTCACACTTGTTATACTTGGCATACAACTTCTCTTGTATGAGGGTCTGTAAGACTATTCTTAGATGTCGTTCGTGTTCCTCCCGGTTGCGAGAGTAAACTAGGATATCATTAATGAATACCACTACGAACTTGTCTAAGTAAACCCGATTCATCAAATCCATGAAGATCGTTGGGGCATTAGTCAATCCAAATGGTACGACCGTACATTCGTAATGGCCGTATCTTGTTCGAATGGCTGTTTTTGGTATGTCTCCTTCCTTCACTCGGACTTGATGATACCCTAACCTCAAGTCCAGCTTTGAGAACACCTCCGCGCCTTGTAACTAATCAAATAAGTGGTCGATCCTTGGCAACAGATACTTGTTCTTTGTCGTAACCTTGTTTAACTCCAGGTAATCGTAACATAGTCTTAACTCGCCGCTTTTCTTTCTAACAAATAACACGGTGCTCCCCAAGGGGAGTTGTTTGGCCTAAGAAATCATTTTTCTTATAGCGACTCAATCTGTTGTTTCAGTTCCTGCATCTCTCTTGGTGCCATTCGGTATGGGGCCTTGGAGATTGGTTGTGTTCCGGTGAGCAATTCTATTTCCATTTCCACTTCTCTTTGGGGTAGTTGACCCGGTAGTTCGTCAGGAAACACGTCACTGTATTCGCAAATTACTGGAATTGACTCCAATGGTGTCTTTTCCTTCTCAGTGGTGACAAATGCTGGCCAATTCGACCGATCACTATACTCTCCATGCTCCCCCATAATCGATTTTCCGACCATGTCTCTTTTCCCTTCCTGCGGCGTACTAAAAGTGATCGTACGTTCTCGATATTTCACTTACGCATCGTACTTAGATAACCAATCCATTCTCAGTATAGCATCGAATCTCATATCCCCCAACTCAATCAAATCTGCCTCTGTCCGTCCGTAACCACTTCCACCGTGCATCCCTTATAGATTCTGTTTGCCTCCAGAGCTTTGGACCCCTATTTATAGACATTTTAACTTCCATATTTTACATTTTGACCCCTCATTCCTTTAATTTTTGACCCCTCATTAATCTTTTGTCTCACTTTTCTATCTTTTCGTTGTTTTTTCATCTTTCGTTCCCGTATCCCTTGTTATTCATTGTCTAAACTTTACCACTATATTTTCTCCCGTTGTTCTAACATACCTTTTTCCTTGGCTATTACACTAGTCCAAAGCGGACTATATTGTGCTACTGAGAAGGCGGGTCTTTATATTTGGTATCGGAGTAGGACCCGAGTTATAGTCGATGTGTGGGGCAAGCCTCAGTGAGGACAATTAGTCCATAGGGAATAACAAAAAAGTAAGCTTTCTATTAAAATAAAAGATGTCCATGAATAGCAAATCCAAAAACATTCTCAACAAAGAACATGGTTGGAGGAAAACAACATTGAGGTATAACTTCAAAAATCCTAAAAAATGAAGACGATCTAGCATCCGTTGAACCCTTTTGGTGACATTCATAAGAGTAATATTGAGAATCGGCTAAAACAGTGCATATTAACATGTAAATATTTTATAGATGAAGAAGAGGTAAATAGCATAAGAAATATTTAAAAATCTTGTCTAGTATATGGTTGACATGGTGGAGACAAAAGTCAGACATCTGCCTTGTAATGGTCAAGTTCAGCAGCACTTAGCGTATGTATGTTACCCTAAACTCAAAATGGAAAATTTTGATAGATAAATGACAAGATGCCACAAAAAAATATTCACACCGCACGAAAAGATTTAGTCTATGAAGTTAATAGAGCGAATAAAATCCCAAAGAAACCACCACTCAAATAATTTGCAAATCCTTCATCTTCATCATTTAAATAGGTAGCCCATTTTGTAGTAAAAAACCAAATCTCTAAGATCAAACTTGAATGTAAATCTTAACCACACAAATTTCCGTAGAAGGAATTATAGAATTCAAAAACTATGTCTAATGGGGCCGATGACCGAAATTGTGCTCATAAACATCATTGGCAACATTGTTTATATCGAAGGCCTCAACTACAATTGCATCCACTCTGGCCGTCACTAGGGCATATCTCTTTCATCATAAATTAAAAAACGATTGTAAGAAACCAAGCTTGAGTCAAAATTAATCATAATACAGCTAGTTAACAAAAAAAACAATATTGAAATTTTCTGAATCTAAACCAAACTAGAAACACCCTTGAATCTAATAGATTATAGAAGTGAATATTTAATCAATAAAGGATATCACCATGCCTCCAATCCTGCTATAGAATTCGAGGACCATGGATTTCCAGCCTCCCTTCTTAAACCCTACATTTTTCTTGCGGTTCCATAAAGTTGCAATGAATTGGAGACAATGCGCTCTAAAAATAGCCGGCTTATGGTAGGTTCGACGAGCCGAACCGGTTCGCGCTGTCGATCTTTGAACGGAACCCAAGTGAGTTTCAAATGTTAAATGAACTTGATCTCCAACATTAAAATTTATAATTGAGACAGTAAAATTAAATATTTACAAATAACATTTAAGATCTTAAAATTTGTATGATTGGATAAATTGATTTCCAATATTTCTTAATTTGGTAAATTTACTAATCAAAGTTTTGAAGGTAAAATTAGTACTTAAACTTTGTTTTTAGCAAAATCAGTTCTAAGACTTCGTAAATTTTTGTAAATCTAAACCTTAAATCTCATGCCCCAACTTATAAATACATACTTACCCTGAGACGTGACATGCCGTGTTCAGCTACTACGATTGAACACAAGGCCATACCTTAACTTTCATATATATGAATTCATTTCAAATTTCATTAATAGTCTCATGTGTCATTCATCATTTTTAATTCACGTCTAGCTTCAAAAGTACTTTGCTACTCATAATTCAATTCATATACTAAATACAATACAACATAAAATACTTGTAACAAACTAATCAAATCAACTTCATTTCTTTAGCACTTGGCAACTGATCTTTGCTACCATATATCATAATCTTGTTTAACCAGGGGTAGGATGTCGGTCTAAACCTGAAACAAGTATTAAAGCATGTCATGGAAATGCAATACATAATCTTATATGTACAATAAACATTCATATAAACCTAAGCACATAGACTGCACTTCTTTCATAATCTTTGCCAGCATGGTTCAGGGTGGTGACCTGTCTCAATCCTCTCCAAACCCATGGAGTTGGCCACACCACATATCAAGAGATCGTGAGCATGTGCCTCACCTCAACGAATGGACAGAAGGTGCCACCCTCCCATCAACACCCGAGATGATTAGCCATAACATACCATAACATGTGGTACAATATCATATCTTGGATCCCATAATCTCATACTCAAGCTAACCTAACATTTAGCTCATACCATGGAATAACCATGTTGCTGAGGGGAGTGCGTCCACCGTCCACCGTCCCCCTCGAATCTTATATTCATATTTGTCACATAACATAGAATTTTCACATAGTGTAGCCTGAAACCTCTTTACCCCAGATACAAAATGAGAGCTCAACTGACCTCGTAAAATCATAAAAAAATGCTCATTGGAAACCTTATTCATAGGGCTATAACATGCAAAAAGAATCACTTCATTTTAAGCTCCCAATCATTCCAGTTAAATCTTTAAACATGAACATATGTTGTTGCCTCGTGAGAAAACAGTTTAGCAGCATTTTGAAAAAACGTAAGATTTCGTAAAGCTCTTATACTTAACTCATAAGAACCATATTTTTCCTATAAAATAGACTCAAAATGAAACATTTCATGTAAAGCTCATCACAAGAGTCATAGTCAATCAACATCAATAAAATCATACATTCACATAATCACATTGAATGCTAAAAAAATAGATTGCTTGTTAAAAGATTCAATCATGCCTGCTATATACCTCTTTTATTTATCTTGTATTTCCTTTTCTAATACCTTCCAAAGACATATTCGTGTCAAATATCATGATATTTTAGCATTCTATCTTTTCTAAAGCATAAACATCAGCAACTAAACCAAATCCTCACCACTTTTCTCTTAACCTCCATTCTCCCTCCTCTTAGTTATGTTTCAGAATTTACCGACCCTTTTGCTCGACTTCCTAGTGTTTGAAACCTCATACTTGTCCATTTTAACATCTTCAAACACATGTGTAGTATTATAATTTGATATAGTTTAACAACCAATCAAAACATAACACATTTCATTGTTATCTTCATTAGTTCTTATTTCCATTTCATTTTGTGTTGTTATTTTGTATCTTTCTTTGTCTAACAAAACTCATGATTATGCTAATGAGTATCTTAGGTATGTGGTTATCAACATACAATCATAGTCATAAGCTTAATTAGCAATATATATTACAATGCAACTAATACTTTCATTACTTTAGAAACAAGTTAAATACTTCTACACTAACTCCAAATGTGTTGATTCTTGTTTTGATATTCATTAATCAAGTATTTCCTAGAGTTAAAATAAATTTCTTAACCTAAAATTTTCTATGTCGACATCTTTACCTAAAACTTGGCTAATATCATATTACAACACGTCTAAGTATCATTCCAAATATTTAATTATCTTTTGCCCCTAAATTCATATTTGTTTCTTTATCCAAACATGAGTAATTATAAAGCTAAATGTCAAAACCTCACATTAAAGGTTAATGTGTGGCAAAATTAATTCACAAATTTGGAGACAAGTTTTGCCACATGATGATCGGATTTGCCAAATTTTGGAAATGTTGAAAATCGTTTTTGTCAAAACTTTTAAAGTATGGAAATACATATGCTAATTTAAAGTTCGGAGACCAAATTTGACAAAATTAAGAAATTTTTGGGACCAAAACAAGTGATTTCTCATATTAACAAATATATTATTTTAAATAAATTCGAACTTTAAATTTGAAATAAGTCACAACACAAACTTCAATCAAGTGACATGAAATCATAAATTTTAGGGTTTTCAAACTATAACATAACTTTATTTATTTTAAGACAAACACAATCTTAAAAAATTTTTAAATTTGATTTCATTCATTTATACCATAAGGCCATGGTTACCAAGAATGAGATGGCATATATGCGTTATAAGAACATAAGGGCCACACAACGATGGACGTACAATCCAAGATGACAAATCCATACTACCATCTTAGATTGTCCAAGTGGTGTAACGAGGAGAGAGGATATCTCTCTCTATCCTCTCACATTCTCATTTTCTAATTTTTTTAAAATTTAAAATTTTTCTATTTTTTAAAAAATTCATATTAAATATCAATGGCTAAATAAAGAGAAAAAATTGTATTACGTATCGTAATTTTATTTTGTATATTTCATTTCTCGTTATTTTGATATTTTAACGGTTATGAATAAAAATTTCTTAATTTATAATTACTTGTTAAAAATTTATTAAAATAAAAAAAATATAGATGTTCGAATAAAGATGTAGTGATGAAAGAAAATCGATTATTTAAATAATTAATTAATGTTGAGCTAAGAGAGAATGATGATGTGGAGAACGAAAAATGTTTGAGGAAAAAGAATGGTGATGTAGAGAAAAAGAAATGTGATGTAGAGAAAGAGAAACGACTGTTCGGACGGATAATATTGTGGATAGTTTCATTAAACGCTTAGGCCATGGTTTCATTAAACCCTAAGGCCATGGTTTCATTAAACTTGGTTCATTGACTCACTTTGTTCAAAATATTTTAATTTAAAAATAATAAAATTGGATTTTATTCCTTTAAGAAAATATAAAATGACTTTAATTAATTTTTCAGTTTATACATTATAATTTGAATAAATAAAGGAGAATACAATTTATTTGGCTAATTTGGGTAAATAATGTTTTTTGACAAATAGAATATCGTTTTAATGTGGATAGCAAACGTCGTCCGTGGAACGCTGACGTGGCCAACTATAGCGGACGACGTCCGCTATAGCTGGCCACGTCAGCTTTCCGTGAACGACGTCCACTACTCGCATAAACCATTTAGATACAATTTAAATATTTAAATATTTAAAGTTTTAAATTTAGGTACAATTTAAAATTCGCAACGTGTTTTGGAGTCCGGAAAAATATTCCAAATTTATGTACAATTTAGTTTTTAGTAATTTAAATATTTTATTGTTTGTATTTTAATTTATTTATTATTGTCGATTGATATTTTAAATTTAGATATTGTATTTTTGAATTATTATTACTATGTTTTGTACATTATTGTGTAATAGATATGGAAGGCGGAAGACTACGTGCTCCTATAAACGGAAGTGTCCTACATCGTGAGAATTATCACATTAGAAGGAACATTATAAATAGAGAGCATGGTTTGATAATCCAGTTTAAGCATGGTGATTATTATTTGAGTAAGCTTGTGGCGTCAGATACTAGAGTATCTGCATGCTTGATACAATGGGGGTTTTACGGAGTATTCAAGACGATTCGTATAAAGCTGGATAATCATTTGTTGACTGCTATGGTGGAGCGGTGGCGACCCGAGATCCATACATTCTTCCTCCCGATGGGCGAGGCCACAGTGATACTACAGGATGTGTTACTCATATAGAGATTGCTCATATTAGATGTTATCACTGTTCCAGGACCCGATAGGAGTGTTGGGGAGTGGAAACAATATAGCACTGCTGTGTTTGGGTGGACTGCTAGAGACGAGTTCATTAGTTATCCTAATTTCCATTTACATGGTCTGGGAGAATATGTGTTGAAACGAGCTGCCATGTCATTTGAGTATGATGATGAGATCCTCTATTTTGCTCGGGCTATCTGTCTCCTCATAGTGGTTTCGATTTTGTTACCGAATAATAATGGAGACTGAGCAAAACTAATCATGATCGACCTCTTTAGAGATGATGAGGAGATGACACGACTTATCTGTGGATCGGTCGAACTTGTGTTCTCCGATGCGTTCTCCACAATTTTGTATTGCTATTTTTTTTGAATATGAAAATGTGCAATACAATACTGAAAATGAAACTAATCTTTAAATTTCATACGAACATCCAAGTTTGGTTCATCAATTTCATACTTCGTGTATTTGCGGCGGCTAGAGATCTCTAGCGCTTGATCAGATGCTATCCAAGAGACAACTAACATAGCATACATTTCATTGATTTCTTCGACGGAACATCTCTGTTATGGTCCCTTTTTAGGGGTACCAATAGTTGTCCAGTTCGTCAACAAACAAACTTGATTTTGATTTGTTTTTAATGGGAAAACGATTAAGAAATTGGAAATAACAATGAGGCAAGACGATTTATAGTGGAAACCACAGGAATTGGGGAGAAAACCACTTGACTAAGAGTGAATTAAGCTCTTAACCTATTCACTAATAAGATGATTCATTACAGAATACAACAAATGCTTAAAGAAGATAACAGGAAATAAGAAAACAATAAGAACTTCGGCAGGGTAACGGCCTGTTCTTATGCGTCCAAAGGGTCCTGCTTTTTCCGTCGTTGTGCTCAGTATTTATAGAGTTCAGGGCGTGTGTAATCCACGCTCTGTAACTGCCTCTGACAGGTTTGTTGGAGGTTGTTATTGCGCAATATAAAACAAGACCGAGACCGAAGCGTGGTTTGCGTGATCTGGCTCGAGGCGTGGTAAACGTGTGGAGGCCTGAAGCGTGGAACGCGTGGGTTTGTAACTGTTTGGACCGAACCACGGAGCCCGCTGTCAGAAACTGTTTTATTTCGCCAAGGTCATCTTCGATCCCATCGCGGAGCATCGGGCCATTCTATCTTAAGTACACTGCTGGGCTGCACAAGTTCGATTCTACCATGTGGATCGACCCAATCGTTATTGGGCCTCATCTATTGCAGGGTATCCGGTCCTAAAATTCTCATCACTAGCCCCTCGGGCTTGATTGCCATCGTAGAGGTGATACAAGGCCGATCACACAATGTTTCTACACTCGGGAGAATATAGGACCGTACCTGCTCGTGGTGAGCGTCCAGGGGACCGACCTTTCACTTATGTTTATAAATGAAGGAGTGAATTTGTATTTAACATTCAATAGCGTATATTTGTGTAATATTTTTATTCTTATTATTTTTTAAATATTAATATCCAGAATTGCTCTTCTTCACATTGGATTATCCAACAGGCATGATGAGTGTGTTTATAATGCCATCGCATGTGACAATATTACGTGGCAGCTTACCATTGGTCGGAAAATTAACATTTAAATTGGGGTTTTGGGTACTGTTTCTCCTCATCGTCATTTCGCGAAGGAAGAAATTGCCCAAATCGAGCTCTCTACGCCCTTAATCTGTTTCACGTTCAAACCCATTTCGTTCCGATTTTTGTTAAGATACAAACTATGGCTCCTCATAAAATGAGATACTCAGCCATGTCTGAGTTGGATATTGAGGAGTTTAGGTCTAGGTTTTCGATTTCGGCACATTATTCTATCTGGAAGGGACGAGAAGATATTCCATGTTTTCTTCCGGCGGAAATGAATGTGCCGACTTCCGCTATTCTGGTTAGTTATGCTTCTTTAAAGTACGGGCTACATTTTCCGCTGCATCCTTTTGTAGCAGCCGTTCTTAAAGAAATTCACTGCTCGACTTTTGCGTTATTTCCGGGTAATTATATGTATATAGTGACGTTCATATTCTATTGCCACCAACAGAACAGGGTCCGACCTTAGAACATTTTTTCAATTTGTTCTTGGTGGGGTCCCGAAGGGGTAAGGGTCTGTTAGGATGCCGCAAACTATAGTATATAGGGGTTTGTTAGAATCTCCATCTTAAGCAGATGGATGTGAAGACGACCTTCCTTCACGGTGATTTGGAGGAAGAGATTTACATGACACAACCTGAGGGGTTTAAGGCGCATGGTAAAAAAAATCTAATCTGCAAATTGGTAAAGAGCTTGTATGGGTTGAAACAAGCTCATCGGCAATGGTATTTAAAATTTGACTCCCTAATGATCGAACGGGGATTCAAAAGATGCGAGACAGACAACTGTTGTTATCTCCGATGGGGCAAAGGGACATATGTAATCCTTCTACTGTATGTCGATGACATGTTGATCGTAGGAGGTAATATGGAGGAGATAAAACAAGTCAAGCGGGAGTTGTCCGAAGCATTCGAGATGAAGGACCTGGGACTGGTCAAGCAGATTCTGGGAATGAGAATCTCGAGAGATCTACATAAGGATACACTTACCTTGTCTCAGGAAAAATATATTAAGAAAGTGATTGATCGGTATCAAGTGGGAGACTTGAAGGTTACTAAAACATCTTTGGGAGCACACATGAAACTTTCAAAGGAGCAGACGTCCAAGATGATCGACCAGGAGGCCGAAGAGATGAAGAATGTTCTCTACTCTTCAGCGGTCAGGAGTTTGATATATGCAATGGTCTATACGAGACCTAATATTGCACATGGAGTGGGAATCGTGAGCAGGTTCATGTCGAACCCTGGGAAAGAGCATTGGGAAGCAGTGATGTGGTTGCTCCGATACCTCAAAGGGACATCAGGGTGGGAGTTGTGTTTTAGAAGATGACCGATCGAACTAACAGGGTACGTGGACGCCGACCTTGGAGGAGATCTGGAGGATCGGAAGAGTACATCGGGGTATGTATTTACTGTTGGCGGTACAACTGTTAGTTGGAAGTCGAAGTTGCAAAAGTGTGCCTCACTTTCCTCCACTGAGGCAGAGTATGTTGCGATTTCGAAAGCATGAAATGAGATGATGTGGCTCCAGAATTTCCTGATGGAGAACGGTAAAGGAACCGATCTGCGGACTTTGTACAGTGGCAGTCAGAGTGCTATTTGTTTTGCGAAGAACCCGGTATTTCATGCTAGGACGAAGCACATTGAGTTGAAGTATCACTATATTAAGGATTTGCTCAAGAGAAAGGCGCTTCAGTTGATGAAGATCAAAGATACTGAAAATCCGGCAGAGATGTTGACGAAGGGAGTCACTGTGGCGAAGCTAGAGCTGTGCGTAGCTCTACTTGGTCTCACCAAGTGAGTTGGTGAGGGGGAACTATCAAGAGAAGATGCATTATCGATCTCCAAGTGGG
>RWGZ01001092.1:308920-363814 GCA_009725065.1 Utricularia reniformis
ATATTATATAGCGGTGCGCACTAAAGAGTGCGCTATAGTTGATAAAGAAGAGTCTCTCCATGCGTAAGAATCTTGTTATGTGTGGATAACAGTCCCAAAAGAGGATATGTTAAATATGCTGCCACGTATAACTCACCTACGCATAGGCCAGTTGGACCGAACCAGGTTCAACCCCTCTCGTCCGGACACCGCAAACACACTTGCGATGTTCCCCCTCCCGAAGCACGCCTTAAACGAACAGAATTTCTTCGGGAGAAAAGGTTGATAGAAATAGGTGTCGCGGGTAGGACTGGAGCCCCAGCCCCGAATGAGATGTTTTCTAGTTCAGATCCATCAGAAGGATCGGGTATGAAGTAATGTTTTCATTCCGTCCTTTCCTGATTCTTATGTATTTATTTTGCAGACTCGACTGAGACGATGCCTAGCTCACGATTCAAGCGTATGGCTGTTGCTTCGGTCCGTCCTTTTGAAGGACAACGCTAAGCAACGGGAAGTGATGAGGAGAGTGAATCAACAACGGGGGTATGCTGGTTCCATTGGGGTCCGGGAACCCCCCGATTCAAACCACCAGCGCGGGCACACTAACCCCACGTTGCACAGGGCAACCCTCGACGGGAGAGGGGCTTGCGTTTCGGGTATTTGGAGTGGTAGAGGAGGTGATAATGGCTCGGATTCGTTCTTTGAGCCAAATCGGAAATAACTCCTTCATTAGTGCTAATACAGTTGCTTTATTGCTGCAGGTAGCCGTTCCCGTGGAGAAAGTCCTCCCCGGTCCTAATCTTAAGACGAACGTCTCCCTGCCGCCGATCCCCTTGGGAAAAGGAAAGAGGGCGGCCGAATTAGAAGCCCCGGAGGATTCCAAAAGGCTGAAGAGAGGGGGGAGTGCTTCGGTCCCCACTAAGGGGATCGTTTTGAAGGAACCTGCCTCGGGCCCTAAGACCAACTCCGACTGGAGTGTCGCCTTAGGCCTGTTGGACAGGTTTAGTAAAGGGAGGAAATTAACCTCCTGGAGGAGTGCCTTCATAAAGGATTTCCGCCTTTATGGATAGGAAAACCCATACAATGTCCAACCGAACATGTCTGGAGAAGAAATTATTGAGGGATTCCTCGACCTCGCAACTAAGGTAATCTCCTTTTACATTAAGGCCCGAAACTTTATGTTTTGACATTATTGTCCTATGCAGATGCTTAGGAAAGCTTTCACAACTGCCATCACCGTTGAGAAAAACCAGGGTGGCAACGTTGTGTCCCAACAAGTCCAAGATTAACTTGACCTTGCGAAAAGGCAAGTTGAGATTAAACATGGTGAGTTGGTCACGGTAAGAGAGGACCGGGACCGACTGGATAATGAACTGCTAATAGCTGGGACGGAAGTCTCACTCTTAGCAGACAAAGTCTCTGAGCTGGAGAAGATAGAGAAAACAGCTCAGGGCCGAATTTCTGACCTGGAGGCCAAGCTGCGGGCCAAGGAAGAAGAAGTAAACCAAGTTCAGGGTCGGGCACAGGAGAAGAGGAATAAGCTCAACGAGCTTCTTCTTCAGGCCCAAGAAGAGAATGCGAATTTGGAAGAAGAATTGACAAGGATCCACACTTCGGCTGAAGGTTCGGTCTGGGAAGCAGTCATAGGCTTCGCTCGGTCCCCTCTGTTATTCGCTTTGGCGAATAACATTCATGGGATGTACACTGCTAAGTACCTGGATAACATGCGAGAGCAGGTTACGAAGCAGTTCGGGCTTTCCCCTTCGGACGAGCGATGGAAGGCGATCGAGCCACTTGAGAAAGATGACAACTTTCAGGTAATTCCATCTTTGGAAGAACCCGTTTTAGAAGATGACCCTTTATTCTATCTCTTTGAGGAGATGGAGAAAGCGGTCAATTAGAAGGTTTCCGATCAAGAAGAAGAATTGAAGCAGCTCGCGGCCCTTACCGAACCGCAGGAGCAGAGAGTGGAAGATAAGGATGATGGGCAGGGTAGTTAGATATAAACTGTATTTTGTCCCTGCTTTGTTCCTTATTTTTAATATAAGACTTTTTCCTCTCAATTCCTGTCTTTTTAATAGTCAGAATGAAATATTGTAACTGACATTTTAGGTGAATTAATATGTTTCATATTAACGAGAGTGTTTTAACCACCAAGTGTAAGATAGGGATGCTTATAGGGTGTCAACCCATCGGTCCCAGATATTATGTTTAGCTCACTCAGGTTAATTCTGATTGGATCGGTTGTTTTACATTGTATGCGGATCACTCTTATTCCGTCCTTGGGATCACAACTTAATTAGAAAGACGCGGTCCAAGTTCAATATGAGTCCATATAAGCATCGGCCGAACCTTGGTTCTACTGAAGTCCAGTAGGTTATATTGGCCAAGCTTTTGTTCATCATATGTCCTATAATAGGACCGAACTTGTGTTTCAATATGTTGACTTCCCCATTCCTCTTTTCGTGTCGGATTTCGTAAGTACAAGGGCCATTTCCCAAGAATGAATGCCGTTGAAGGGAGTGTCTTAGTTCGTAATGAGTTCTGGGAGAATCGCAACTCATCCATGGGACTAGGCAAGTGCAGGAGCATCTGACTCGTCAAAGCGATCACTACAACTTGGGAGCCTTTCGGATAAGAAGCTTCGGTCACCAGTCCAGATTCGTCCTAAGTTATCCAACTTCAAGATCGGTCCATCACTCAATTAGAAATAATTTGGTTTGTACTTACTTGTTTTCAGCTTACGTTTAAAGGAATGTATATTTATTGAGTCAAACGTATTAATCGAAGGTTCAAAAGAAGTACCGCCTTAAATTCATGACATTCTAAGTTCGGGGGACCTCTATACCATCCAATGTCTAAAGTTTATACGCACCTGATTCCAATTTCTTTGATATTCGATAAGGTCATTCTCAATTTCTGTCCAGCTTTCCAATGTTCCTATGCACCTTTATGCTTCTGAGGACGAGATCGCCTTGAAAGAATTCACTTGGGAGGACTCGCTTGTTATGGGCCCGTTCCATAGTTCGCTGATAAGCCCGCATCAGCGCGTAAATCACATCTCTCTTTTCTTCGATCATCTCGAGGTCCAATAATCTCATTTCACCACTCATATGCTCATCATACTGAGATATCCGAGGTGATTGGATGGCAACCTCCACCGGGCTAACAGCTTTGGACCCATACACCAATGAAAAAGTTGATTCCTGGGTTGTTGAACGAGGTGTAGTTTGGTATGCCCATAAGACATCATAGATGTGCTCAGGCCATTTCCCTCCAAGATCCTCTAACTTGGTCTTCAATCCTTTCAGGATAACATTGTTAGATACCTCCATAAGTCCATTAGTTTGGAGATGGGCCACTGACGAGAAATGTTGGGCGATGCCCAACTTGATGCATAAATCCCGTATGCTTTTTCCACGGAACTGAGTCACATTATCTAATATGAGTGCTCGGGGAACCCCGAAGCGGCTCACAATATTTCTCCATAAGAAGTGTTTGACAACCTTCTCTGAGATGATGGCTACTGTTTCTGCTTCAATCCACTTCGAGTAATATTCCACCACCACAATACAAAATTTTCTTTGCCCTATTGACCGAGGAAAATGTCCAAGGATATCAATCCCCCATCTGTCAAACGGACAAAGCAATGGGGTGACTGATAAGGGAGCCCCAGGCAGCTGTGGGATCGGAGTATGGTACTGACATATGGCGCAACGTTTAGTGTATTTCTTGGTATCTGCAAGCAACGTCGGCCAAAAATATCCAACTCTGATGATGCGGTGGTATAAAGATCGAGCCCCTGAATGAATGCCGCATATTCCTTCATGAACATAAATCATGACGGCTTCAGCCTCAATAGGGGATAAGCAAAGCATAAGCGGGCCCTCAAAACTCTTTTTAAACAATCGTCCATCAACCAAGATAAATCTCTTAGCCCGGACTTCTATTTTTATGTCTTCAGACTTGTCTTCAGGAAGATAGTAGTTTGAAAGATGTTTAATAAAGGAATCCATCCAATTGGGTTCTCCAGGAGATTCAGTAGCGTTAATATTCAAGCCCTGGAGTTCATGACATAGAGCCCCGATTTTTTCAATTGACTGTTCGGTCAATGATATCTCGACCGAAGGTCGGTTTTGGATATGGACCGAAATAGTGCTAGGCTCTATGTCAGGTATGCATGCGGCCAATCTGGCGAGTGCGTTGGCAACCTTATTCTCTTCTCGTGGCACATGGTCAAGAGAAAACTCACTGAACTTTTTGGATAATTCCAGGACTTTGGCACAATATAATTTCATCATCGGATCATGAGTTTCAAACCTCCATGCGAACTGTTCCACTACTAACTTTGAGTCTGAAAACATTCGCACTCTACTAACTTCCATCTTTCGGGCCATGGTCATTCCCGATAATACAGCCTCATATTCTACCACATTAGTTGTTCTAGCAAAGGAAAATTTAACTGCGTAATGAATAAGGTCACCTTGTACCGTTGTTAAGGTAATTTCCGCTCCTCTTCCTCCGAAGGTCGATACATCTACATGGACCGTCCATCGATCATCCTCTTGGTTTAAATATATGGCCGATCGGGTCATTTCAACCACAAAATCGGCTAGAACCTGAGCCTTGATCGCCCTTCGGGGCAAGAATTCCAGATACATGGCGCTGAGTTTGATAGCCCATTTTGCCAATCTCTCATTCAAATCCTTTTGTTTAAGGATCACATTCAGAGGTTGATCCGTATAGACATAAACAATTCGGCCTTCAAAATAATGTTTCAACTTAGATACAGCTTTCTTCAAAGAAGCATGAATTTTTCCAGGGTGGAATATCTGGTTTCGGCAGATACCAGAGAATGGCTTACATAATAAACGAGTCTATGAATATCATCTCGGATGGTCACCAGAGCTACGCTGACGGTAACTAGTGATACAGCCAGATACAACCCCAAAGGTTCATCACAGGTTGGACTCACCATCACCGGGGGAGTGCTTAAATAAGTCTTTAGCTCGGAAAAGGCCCGATTGCATTCTTCAGTCCAATCTAGATGGCTTGCTTTTCTTAGCACTCTGAAAAAATGCAGAGTCCGGTCTGTGGATTTTGAAATAAACTTGCTTAGCGCAGAGAGTCGGCCAGTAAGCCTCTGAAATTCTCTTTTGTTTCTTGGAGGTTGAATATAAATGATAGTCTGCACTTTCTCAGGGTTAACCTCTATGCCTTTTTCTGAAACGTAATATCCTAGAAATTTTCCACTTCGGATCCTGAAGCAGCATTTGTTTGGATTTAGTTTGAGCTTATATTTGCGGCATACTTCGAAACAACGAGACAAATAAGAAAGATGATCTTCATCATTCATAGATTTAACAGTCATATCATCAACATAAACTTCCATCATATGGCCGATCAATTCTCTAAAGATTTTGTTGACCAACCTTTGATATGTTGCTTCAGTATTCTTCAGATCAAACGGTATAACCACATAACAATAAACGCCATCTTCGGTCATAAATGATGATTTCTTCTGATCTTCCTCAGCCAGAAAGATCTGATGGTACCCGAAATAAGCATCCATGGTACTCATCATGGTGCTGGCAGACATAGCATCTACCAATCGGTCGATATGTGGCAGGGGAAAAGGATCCGACTCATAGCTTTTGTTAACATCGATGAAATCGATGCACATCCGCCATTTCCCATCCGGTTTGGAGACCACTACTGAGTTTGCAACCCATTCAGTATAGTGGATCTCTATGATGAATCTTGACCGCATCAATTTGTTCACCTCAGCCCGGATGATCTCGATTTTTTCAGGAGAATAACGTCTCCTCTTCTGCCTAATAGGCTTTGTTCCAGGCTCGGTGTTGATCCGATATTCACTATCGGATCGGTCAATCCCCAGAAAATCGTCCGGGGTCCAGGCGAATATATCCACGTGGCTTCTCAGCAAGTGGATCAGCTCTTTTTCAAAAGCAGAGGCTAAGTGTGCCCCGATGCGAGTAGTTTTGGTTGAGTCGTCCTCAAAAATATTAATCAGCTTGAACCCCACGGGTTCCATTGCTTGCCTCGGGTGTGGCGGCTCTTCTAGAAAATCTACCCGGGCCCTCTAGATGGTTCCATTGTTCGGCACGAGCTCATGTAGCATTATCTAGCTACTTTTTGATCCCCCTTTACAGAAATAACTCCATGAATGGAGGGGAATTTGAGCATCATATGATAAGTAGAAGGGACCGCCTCGAACTTGCTGAGTCTGGTCCGTTCGATAATGGCGTTGTAATCCAAGTCGACTTCAACGACAATGAATTCCAAATCCTCCGATCGGCCCTTGGATGGTTCTCCATGAGTAACTGAGAATAAAATCTTCCCGCATGGAATGACACTTCTCCGGTCGAATGACCAGAGAGTTATATTAGCGATCGGGAGATCATGAGCACCAGCTCCCAACATTTCAGCAACTTCGCGCTTCATCAAATTGCATGAAGCCCCGGTGTCCACTAAGATCCTGTGGACACGGCGATTCCCAATGATTCCAGTAATGGTAAGGGGATCATCGCATGGATCGATAATCCCTTCCCGATCGGCCATATTGAAAGTGATATCTTCCCCGAAGGGAGGGGACCGTTCAGATGGATCATATTTAACTAGCGCTACAGATTCGGAGCTCTCAAAGGAGTCTCCGCGTGCGGTTCTCTTTCGGTCCCGTACCGATTCATTTATCCTCACACCACCGGAGATAACATAAATATCTCCGGCTACTTCTTGGGTTGCCGCCTCATTTTAAGGAGGTTGGGCACCTGTTTCAGCAAGTGGAGGAGCGACCTGCTCCTGTCTTCCACCCTCGTTTTGCGGGGCTCTGCCGCCACGGCCCCGCCATCTCCTTCTTCGGCCCTGACCACGGTTCTCTCGACTGTGTTGGCCTCTGTCTTACTCTGGAGGAGGAGACCGTCGGTCCTCCGTCTGATCATTGTAATTTCGGGGTTGTCCCCGATTATCCCTTCCCCGCGGCCTGTGACGATCATCACCCTGGTGGCCCTTTCGGGGGGATTCAACTCGCTTGCCCTTCTGACAATTCCGGTCGGGCTTCTCTTTATTCATTGCCGCTACTGTCTCTTTCGACAGCGGACACTTCAAGGTTGGGTGATCGCGATTATGATGTAATTCGCAATACACCCGATTGTCCTCCTACTTCGGGGGGACGTCTTTTTCTTAGGGTAGGACTATGATCACCTGCGGGTTCAGAATTCTCGCTAGGTTTCCGATAGCCTAGCCCCAGCGCTTCATCCACCTTAATATACTTGTTGATTTTCTGAAGAAGTTTTCCCAAGGTGGATGGTGGGCTCTTTACCAAACTGACCGAAAGACCGCACGGTCCAAAGACATGCTGTAGAATATCAATCTTGTCCTGAAGCTCAAGCTTAATGCCCCGAGGGGTCCTATTGAATTTCTCCATGAAGGACCGAAGACTTATTTTTGCCGGGATGGATTTCAACTGATATAGTTATTGCCTGCTTTGGGGCGGTCCTACATTTGGAGTGAACTGCTCTGAGAAAGCCAAAATAAATCCGCCATACGACTGTATGGATCGGGCCGGCAAATTTTTGAACCACGTTCGGGCTTCGCCTTGTAATCCTGCCGCGAGGATGGGGCACTTCAGCGAATCTGAGGCCCGAACCGTTCCCATGCGTAATTCAAAATCGGCAACGTGATCGATCGGATCACCGTCACCGCGAAACTATGGCAACCCCTCGGGGTTGCGATAATGCCGATCTGGGACTGCCGCCCAGATCTCTTCGGAAAAGGGGAGCATCAAATCTCCCAAGGCGGCGGACACGCCTTCAGATTGTTGGGATGACGTCTGGGCCGCATGCAGATTATGCCACCAATCATTATCCTTAATTCGGCTGATTGGGGCCTCCATGGCCATGTTGAATAAACCAGGATTGCGTCCCAGATTAGGTTCGCAATCCTTTAGCGCACGCATGCTCTCCAACTCCTTAGTGAGCTCGCCAATCTGTCGCTGCATCTGCTCCTGGTCATTCCTTGGAGCGGTAGTTAGAATCCTGGCCGGGGGAGGAGGAGTGGATCGATATCTCGGCTTCCTCGTTGTTACACAACGCCTGATGATTTCCTCTTCATTAGTGATGCGCTCTTCAGGGTCACTCTCGTACCCTCTACTTCTTGGAACAGGGCTTGAAACAGCCGGTGGTTCTGTTTCACTTCTCTCCAACGTAATTTCCAGTACCACCTTCCTGACGACAGCTTCCAGATCCTGCAAAGTGAATGTTGGTGCTGGGAGACTGTCAGGAAGCACGTCACTATCATTTGTCGAAGTTCCAGTCGCCATGCCTTTGATTATCCTATCCCTGGTAGAAAACTCAAATGGGATTAGAGAATCGTCCCCATGGACGGCGCCAAACTGTTATGGTCCCTTTTTAGGGGGCACCAGCAGTCGTCCGGTTCGTCAGCAAACGAACTCGGTTTTGATTTGTTTTTTATGGGAAAACGATTAAGAAACTGGAAATAACAATGAGGCAATGCGATTTATAGTGGAAACCCCAGGAATTGGGGAAAAAACCACTTAACTAAGAGCGAATTACGCTCTTAGCCTGTTCACTAATCAAACGGTTCATTACAGAATACATCAAAGGCTTAAAGAAGATAACAGGGAATAAGAAAACAATAAGAACTCCGGCAGGGTAACGACATGTTCTTATGCGTCCAAAGGGTCTTCTTTTTTCCGTCGTTGTGCTCTGTATTTATAGAGTTGAGGGCGTGTGTAATCCACGCTATGTAACTGCCTCTGACAGGTTTGTTAGAGGTTGTTGTCGCGTGATATAAAACGAGGCCGGGACCGAGGCGTGGTCTGCGTGATCTGGCCCGAGGCGTGGTAAACGTGTGGAGGCCCGAAGAGTAGAATGCATGGGTTTGTAACCGTTTGGACCAAACCACGGAGCCAGCTGTCAAAAACCGTTTTATTTCGCCAAGGTTATCTTCGGTCCCATAGCGGAGCATCGGGCCATTCTATCTTAAGTACAGTGTTGGGCTGCACAAGTTCGCTTCTACCATATGGATCAACCCAATCGTTATTGGGTCTCATCCATTGTAGGGTATCCGGTCCTAGAGTTCTCATCACTAGTTCTCCACGGGAACGACTCTCTGCAGCAATAATGTAACTGTATTAGCACTAATGAAGGAGTTATTTCTAATTTGGTAGAGGCTGGATAAGCTCAAGGAACGAATTTGAGCCATTATCACCTCCTCTACCACTCCAAATACCCGAAACGCAGGCCCCTCTCCCGTCGAGGGCTGCCATGTGCAATGCAGGGTTACTGTGCCAGCGCTGGTGGTTTGAATCGGGGGTTCCCGGACCCCGATGGAACCAACATACCCCCCCGTTGCTGATTCACTCTCCTCAGCACTTCCCGTTGCTTCGCGTTGTCCTTCAGAAGGACGGACCGAAGCAGTAGCCATACGCTTGAACTGTGAGCTAGGCATCGTCTCAGTCGAGTCTGCAAAATAAATACATAAAGATCAGGAAAGGACGGAATGAAAACATTACTTCATACCCGATCATTCTGACGGATCTGAACTAGAAAACATCCCCTTCGGGGCTGGGGCTCCAGTCCTACCCGCGACACCTATTTCTATCAACCTTTTCTCCCGAAGCAGTTCTGTTCGTTTAAGGCGTGCTTCGGGAGGGGGGAACATCGCAAGTGTGTTTGCGGTGTCCGGACGAGAAAGGTTGAACCTGGTTCGGTCCAACTGGCCTATGCGTGGGTGAGTTATACGTGGCCACACCTTTAACATATCCTCTTTTGGGACTGTTATCCACACATAACAAGATTCCCACGCATGGAGAGACTCTTCTTTATCAACTATAGCGCACTCTTTAGTGCGCATCGCTATATAATATAGTTTGCGGCATCCTAACAGACCCTTACCCCTTCGGGACCCCACCAAAAACAAGTNTTGACCGCTTTCTCCATCTCCTCAAAGAGATAGAATAAAGGGTCATCTTCTAAAACGGGTTCTTCCAAAGATGGAATTACCTGAAAGTTGTCATCTTTCTCAAGTGGCTCGATCGCCTTCCATCGCTCGTCCGAAGGGGAAAGCCCGAACTGCTTCGTAACCTGCTCTCGCATGTTATCCAGGTACTTAGCAGTGTACATCCCATGAATGTTATTCGCCAAAGCGAATAACAGAGGGGACCGAGCGAAGCCTATGACTGCTTCCCAGACCGAACCTTCAGCCGAAGTGTGGATCCTTGTCAATTCTTCTTCCAAATTCGCATTCTCTTCTTGGGCCTGAAGAAGAAGCTCGTTGAGCTTATTCCTCTTCTCCTGTGCCCGACCCTGAACTTGGTTTACTTCTTCTTCCTTGGCCCGCAGCTTGGCCTCCAGGTCAGAAATTCGGCCCTGAGCTGTTTTCTCTATCTTCTCCAGCTCAGAGACTTTGTCTGCTAAGAGTGAGACTTCCGTCCCAGCTATTAGCAGTTCATTATCCAGTCGGTCCCGGTCCTCTCTTACCGTGACCAACTCACCATGTTTAATCTCAACTTGCCTTTTCGCAAGGTCAAGTTAATCTTGGACTTGTTGGGACACAACGTTGCCACCCTGGTTTTTCTCAACGGTGATGGCAGTTGTGAAAGCTTTCCTAAGCATCTGCATAGGACAATAATGTCAAAACATAAAGTTTCGGGCCTTAATGTAAAAGGAGATTACCTTAGTTGCGAGGTCGAGGAATCCCTCAATAATTTCTTCTCCAGACATGTTCGGTTGGACATTGTATGGGTTTTCCTATCCATAAAGGCGGAAATCCTTTATGAAGGCACTCCTCCAGGAGGTTAATTTCCTCCCTTTACTAAACCTGTCCAACAGGCCTAAGGCGACACTCCAGTCGGAGTTGGTCTTAGGGCCCGAGGCAGGTTCCTTCAAAACGATCCCCTTAGTGGGGACCGAAGCACTCCCCCCTCTCTTCAGCCTTTTGGAATCCTCCGGGGCTTCTAATTCGGCCGCCCTCTTTCCTTTTCCCAAGGGGATCGGCGGCAGGGAGACGTTCGTCTTAAGATTAGGACCGGGGAGGACTTTCTCCACGGGAACGGCTACCTGCAGCAATAAAGCAACTGTATTAGCACTAATGAAGGAGTTATTTCCGATTTGGCTCAAAGAACGAATCCGAGCCATTATCACCTCCTCTACCACTCCAAATACCCGAAACGCAAGCCCCTCTCCCGTCGAGGGTTGCCCTGTGCAACGTGGGGTTAGTGTGCCCGCGCTGGTGGTTTGAATCGGGGGGTTCCCGGACCCCAATGGAACCAGCATACCCCCGTTGTTGATTCACTCTCCTCATCACTTCCCGTTGCTTAGCGTTGTCCTTCAAAAGGACGGACCGAAGCAACAGCCATACGCTTGAATCGTGAGCTAGGCATCGTCTCAGTCGAGTCTGCAAAATAAATACATAAGAATCAGGAAAGGACGGAATGAAAACATTACTTCATACCCGATCCTTCTGATGGATCTGAACTAGAAAACATCTCATTCGGGGCTGGGGCTCCAGTCCTACCCGCGACACCTATTTCTATCAACCTTTTCTCCCGAAGAAATTCTGTTCGTTTAAGGCGTGCTTCGGGAGGGGGAACATCGCAAGTGTGTTTGCGGTGTCCGGACGAGAGGGGTTGAACCTGGTTCGGTCCAACTGGCCTATGCGTGGGTGAGTTATACGTGGCCACACCTTTAACATATCCTCTTTTGGGACTGTTATCCACACATAACAAGATTCCCACGCATGGAGAGACTCTTCTTTATCAACTATAGCGCACTCTTTAGTGCGCATCGCTATATAATATAGTTTGCGGCATCCTAACAGACCCTTACCCCTTCGGGACCCCACCAAAAACAAGTTGAAAAAATGTTCTAAAGTCTGAGCCCTGTTCTGTTGGTGGCAATAGAATATGAATGCCACTATATACACATAACTATCTGGAAATAACGCAAAAGTCGGGTAGTGAATTTCTTTAAGAACGGCTGCTACAAAAGGATGCAGCGGAAAACGTAGCCCGCACTTCAAAGAAGCATAACTAACCGGAATAGCGGATGTTGGCACATTCATTTCCGCCGGAAGGAAACATGGAATATCTTCCCATCCATTCCAGATAGAATAATGTGTCGGAATCAAAAACCTAGACCTAAACTCCTCAATATCCAACTCAGACATGGCTGGGTATCTCATTTTATGAGGAGCCATGGTTTATACCTTAACGAAAATCGGAACGAAATGGGTTTGAACGTGAAACAGAATAAGGGCGCACAGAGCTTGATTTGGGCAATTTCTTCCTTCGCGATATGATGATGAGGAGAAACATTACCCAAAACCCCGATTTAAATAGTAATCTCCCGACCAATGGTGAGCTGCCATGTAATATTGTCACAGGCGATGTCAGTATAAACACACTCATCATGCCTGTTGGATAATCCAATGTGAAGAGGCGCAAGTCATGATATTAATATTTAAAAAATAATAAGAATAAAAGTATAACACAAATATACGCTATTGAATCTTAAATACAAATTCACTCATTCACTTATAAACATAAGTGAAAGGTCGGTCCCGTGGACGCTCACCACGAGCTGACACTGTCTTATATTCTCCCGAATGTATAAACATTGCATGATCAGACTTGTATCCCCTCTACGATGGCAATCAAGCTCGAGGGGCTAGTGATGAGAACTCTAGGACCGGATACCCTGCAATGAATGAGGTCCAATAACGATTGGGCTGAGCCACATGGTAGAAGCGAACTTGTGCTGCCCTGCACTGTACTTAAGATATAATGACCCGATGCTCCGCGATGGGACCGAAGATAACCTTGGCGAAATAAAACGGTTTCTGACAGCTGGCTCCGTGGTTCGGTCCAAATGGTTACAAACCCATGCATTCCACTCTTCGGGCCTCCACACGTTTACCACGCCTCGGGCTAGATCACGCAGACCACGCCTCGGTCCCCGGCCTCGTTTTATATCGCGCGACAACAACCTCTAACAAACCTGTCAGAGGCAGTTACAGAGCGTGGATTACACACGCCCTCAACTCTATAAATACATAGCACAACGACGGAAAAAAGAGGACCCTTTGGACGCATAAGAACAGACCGTTATCCTGCTGGAGTTCTTATTGCTTTCTTATTCCCTGTTATCTTCTTTAAGCCTTTGCTGTATTCTGTAATGAACCGTTTGATTAGTGAACATGCTAAGAGCGTAATTCGCTCTTAGTTAAGTGGTTTTTTCCCCAATTCCTGGGGTTTCCACTATAAATCGCATTGCCTCATTGTTATTTCCAGTTTCTTAATCGTTATCCCATAGAAAACAAATCAAAATCAAGTTCGTTTGCTGACAAACCGGATGACTGTTGGTACCCCTAAAAAGGGACCATAACATATAAATATGTTATTTACATTATTTTAAAATTTAGATATATTTTTACATTTTTTAAGGTTAAGTGATCAAATAAAGACGATATTCATTTTTAAAACATTAACCGATATTAAAGTCAAACAACAATTACTTTTAATTTTTTGAATTAAATATGCAATTATAAATATTAGATAATATATTTACAAACTTTTTAAGTTCAGAATTGTTTGATTATAACAATTTTTATACTATTTTTATCATTTTCAAAGTTTGATATTTATTTACATTATTTTAAAATTTCGATATATTTATAAATATCAGTCATAAAAATAAAAACAATCTATTTTACAATTTTTATTAACTTTTATTTTAAATATTTTAAAAAAAATATTGTCCTGATGAAATAAATTATTTATATTTTTTATTATTTAAAATTTTACGTGGGTTTGATTATTTAACGTGGGGCGGGTATTCGCACGGGTATGACGCAGATTTAAATATT
Organism: Utricularia reniformis; assembly: GCA_009725065.1. Lineage (NCBI taxonomy): Eukaryota > Viridiplantae > Streptophyta > Magnoliopsida > Lamiales > Lentibulariaceae > Utricularia > Utricularia reniformis. The sequence continues at coordinate 322,808 of RWGZ01001092.1, forward strand.
CAATTCTAATATGGATTTGGGGAGGACATGAATTTGAAATTATAAGTGAATGAGCGAGCGTGGATTTAACCAAACTCGGCCCAAACCTACGCATTGACATCCCTAAATCTCATTTCGATCTAGACCGGTGTAATGACCGTAATTCCAATTGGTACCATTATATATTATTATTTTATTAAATAATTTTGAAAATTGTTATATTATTATTATGACCCAAAAAACACAAATGTCGACTTAATAAACTTTTACCGAACGATACAAGACACAAATATTGAAATTATTATATTTCTTGTACGAGTATGTATACCATGGGTAATGCATTCTTCTGATAACGCATAAGATTTTTCTATCAAAAAAGGAATAGAAAATCTAAAACTCTCCATTTTTTAATGAAATGTTTGTTAAATGCCCAATGCAATTAACAAGTTTGCCAATATAATCATGTGTCATAAAAACTGCAAAAACAAACGCATGTGACATTAAAATTTGTATAATTCAGGTATTTTGATTAATATTTTATTTTATTCAATTTTGTTTTATTAGATCTAAATATGATTCATATTTTGATAATAATTTTTTAGGGTAGAATTATACTTTTATTTAAAATTTCAATTTATTATTCAACCTTATAAAATAGTTTTAAAATGTAGTATTTTGTCTTTTAGGGTTTTGGATAAACTTCTTAATTTTTTTTATTTTTCATGTGCACATTATATAAATATGATGTATTTTTATATTAGTTTGATAATGTTTTTAGGATTTTAGATAACATATATTACTAAGGGCAACCACAACGTTGGTCGGACATTCCTATGTGGCCTTTTAGTATCCGTTGTAGTCAGGCGCTACCTTGTCTCATTCGTATCAGTTCGACCAAACCTTCACTTCCTCATTTCATTTTCACATAAAGACCGTCATTCATTCTGGACCATGGTAATGGTGCGTACATGTTTTCTTACGGTAAAGTTCAGCGGCAAACTTACGAAAGTTGACTTGGTTCTTAAATTTGCTTAAAAGCGATGTTATGATTACTTAGGACAATATGACTAACTACATGATCATGTGTGATCGTGAGATTGGTTAGGTTCTTGTTCAGCATTCCATCATACCACACGTGCATGCATTATATGTCGTGTATTTCATTTCATGCCCATCATTGTGTCTGGAAATTTCTTGTGACACTTCGGGGTTCATATACAAGTACAATATTATCTAATACATACTATCCAATTTAAAATAAGAAGTGCTACTCATATGTAGTGAGAGGCGTTGTTTGGGTTGTTGCACGGTCTACTACAACACCATCTTATCATCACACGAACACATTGAAATCCATAAATACAACAATTTGGAGATAAACAATGCATATTTCTCCACTTCTATGGTCTTACGCATTTTTCAACCACACTTGTAAGAGTATTATTTTACTAAATGATCTTAAAAGCTAGACAACAATATGTTATATATCTCCTAGAGGACATTAGGATGATAATCGCATCACTTCAGAGTCATCTTTCCCAAAATGGAGCCACTTTTGAATATATGATTTGCCCAAGGTAAGTATGATCATAATCTAAATGTATAGAGTATTATTTTACTAAATGATCTTAAAAGCTAGACATCAATATTTTATATATCTTCCAGAGGACATTAGGATGATAATCGCATCGCTTCAGAGTCATCTTTCCGAAAAGGGAGTCACTTTTGAATATGTCATTTGCCCAAGTTTACTATGATCATAATCTAAATGTATTTTCTAACATAAAATAATATCATTCATTTGGCCTCCAATAAACAACTTCAATATTTCGACATTATCATTTGTATCCAATAGAATTCTTATCCATGCAACGATAGCTCTACATGTCTTAGACATTCGACAAAATTCAAATAATGCAAATTTGACGTGATGGGTCATTTTTGAAATATTTTGTATATTCGAGGTTAAATATCAAATTATCAATCATAAAATGTTAAATTGAACATGTATAAAGAACGAATGTAAATTACGCAAAAAATCAAAATAATAATGGATATTAGAATCAAATATAAATTGTATTTGAACTTCGAAAGACAACAACACAATTATTAAATTTAAAAGGTATAATGTTTAACATTTTAAAAAATACAAATATTTCTCAAATAATTTATAAACTTTAAATCAATCACATTTACAATATTGTAAAGTTTAAAGATCTACACAAAAAAAGAAACTCTTCCATTTTCCGGTTTTCAACTACCTGGGATTTCCCAACAGAACGACGCCGTTCGGGCTAAATGAACCTATATAAATAGAGGTTCAATAGTTGTGCCCTAGGTTTCCATTTGGTCTTAATCTACGTTTTATGTCCGTTAGTGTCCAACTCATTCCTTAGTTTGTCAAGGAAGCAAGAATGGGCAGCGCCGCCGCGAACCGCAGCGTGGACAAGGGCGTTGATTTCGCCAATTATTTCTGTACATATGGGTTCCTCTATCACCAGAAGGAGATGCTCTGCGATCGTGTGCGGATGGACGCTTACTACAACGCTATTTTTGAGAACAAACACCATTTCGAGGGAAAGGTACGATTTAGCATTGGCTCCGATGTCCTAATAATATATGGAATTCGTTTTTCAGCAGTATATAATGCTTGTCGTATTAGAGTTCTCAGCTACACGTTGCTTCAAATGGTCGTTGTTTGATTCTTGCTTATTATGAGGCGAAATATTTGGACTGATGCATCTTATACATGTAGTAGACTGTTCTAGATGTTGGAACGGGAAGCGGGATTCTGGCCATATGGTCTGCACTGGCAGGCGCAAGAAAAGTGTATGCTGTGGAAGCTACTAAAATGGCAGAACATGCCGCTGAACTTGTTAAAGCAAACAATTTTCAGGATGTGATTGAAGTTATTGAAGGATCAATTGAAGATATCACTCTACCTGAAAAAGGTCACTTACGTTCAATATTCCTCACCTTTTTTTATTTTGCTTGTCTTTGTTATTACTTGTGCTTTACCGTGTTCTTTCATGTACTTTCGCTATTGATACAATTTAATCATCATTGTTATATTTCACTTTTTTTTTGTATGCAGTTGATGTTATTATTTCAGAATGGATGGGATATTTTCTCCTGCGTGAATCAATGTTTGATTCTGTAATCTGTGCTCGTGACCGTTGGCTAAATCCAAATGGTGTCATGTTAGTATTCTATTTTTCACTTGTTTACCGAAGTTCATTAGAAATTTAATGCACCAAATCCATATCCTCTTCCTGATTAAGTTTCACTTTTGCAGGTATCCAAGCCATGCTCGAATGTGGATAGCCCCCATCAGAACAGGACTAGTTGACCAGAAGTTAAATGATTATGAAGGAACTATGGATGATTGGAACAGTTTTGTTGATGATACAAAAGCATTTTACGGTGTCGACATGAGTATTTTGACAAACCCGTTTTTGGAAGAACAAAAAAGATATTATCTGCAGGTATCTCTCAACTGATTAATCTATTTGAACTTCTCCACCAGCAACTATAAGCCTTTATTTCTAAATGCCACAGACTTCTCTCTGGAATAACCTCCATCCTAATCAAATCATTGGCGTACCTGCAATCATTAAGGAGATTAACTGTACAACGTGTAGCGTGGAAGATATTCGCGATGTCTTTGCAACCGTTTCTTCATCCATCACTGCAGAAAATGCACGATTCTGTGGTTTTGCCGGTTGGTTTGATGTTCATTTTCGAGTGAGTTTTTTAATCTTGAACAAGTATTTCTCTCATGTTTAGATGACATTCCACCTCAATATCATCAAATAACTCCCAGGGTAGTGAACAAAACCCCGCTGGACAAGAAGTCGAGCTGAATACTGCACCTGATGAAGAATATAGCACACATTGGGGCCAACAGGTTTGCCGGTTTAAAGTTTAACCCTTTATCATACAAAAAACTTGAGTTGCTGATCAACTTTATAACAAAATTACCTGCAGATTTTCCTACTAAATCCTTCTCTGCGCCTTCAAAAGGGAGATGACTTGAAAATTCAGTTCTCAATGACACGATCAAAGGAGAATCATCGGCTATTGGAAGTTGATCTTAGCTGCGAGATTCAGCAGGCATGTTGTGAATCACTTCCACCATTGCAGAAGAAGTTCTACATAGACTGAGCTCAAACAAAGACAAAATAGACGGTTCCTTTGATCCTCGAAGATTGTACTGTAGTGCCTCTGTTGTACCATGGAATGAAGAAAACTCTGCATCATTGGAGCAAATTCTCAATCCAAATCATCCTCCCCTTCTCATAAAGACATTGTATCACTGCTGTTATCACCTAATGAATCCATAAGCTTTGCTCTGGTTTTGGTTGTTAAAGGCATGGCTGGATTTTATGTTTTGTTTGTAAGGACATATCGAATATCTTTATTCATGTGACAGATTTTCAGTGTATCCCAAAGATATTGAAGCCTGAGATGAAGAATCTTCATTCGTTCGTGTCCGTGTTATTTCGGATACATTAGTGTTCATAGATGGAAACGGAAAGGGAAACACCAATGCACAATAAACTTCAACCTGATTACTGCAAATTCCCCAGGTTCTTCGTTGATAAGCATATGGTGCGTAGCCCGGTTCCCTTTATGAAGTTGTGATCATGAAGCTTTCATTCTGTTGTGTTATGTTAACCCGAGAAAAATGATCGTAAAAATGGTGAAGAGGATTCACAATTACACACATTCTAACATGTTTTTTTACTAACAGAAGCAGCAAGGATAGCAGCAGCTTCTAAAACAGCGACAAGAAAAGTTCAACGTGGGGCATTTAGGATTGCACTTACAATGAAACCAAGAGCAAGACCATGACGGGAACGAACAACACTTCGAACTACAACAACTCCGATTCTTGAAACAACTGCTGTTCGAACAGGAGAACAAACGCCAATTTGGTACTCGACAACTGATATTTTTGTTGCAGCAGCAAGAATCACATTTGATGTTGTTGCACTTGCAGCAAAACTTCGTCTCAGCGTGCAACAAGCAACCACCATAACAAAAAACGGATCGTCGCAACTTGCTGCACCATAGTAAGTAACAAACATTTCTATATATTTGTATAGTTTCAAATGCATTATGATTTGCTATGATGTTATTACCAGATCCATTTCCAAAAGGAGCTTGATCTTTTAGTCCCCTTAGTTCTGATACAGCAACAAAATGCAGATAAGGTGAAAATCTGAATTTATGAATACAATGTACAAACTCAGCATTTTGTCGATGAAACTGATCTCACGTAGGTACAAAAGGATCCACAATTCCGGTTACGAATTCCATAATCCTGTAATGGCGTCATAAGTGTGTAAAAAAATGAATTTTTTATGGAATTAAAACAATCTGAAAGGACCCTGAATCCTTTCATACAAGAAAACTTACTCTTTACAGGACACTGATGCTGGCTCAAGAACCTCAGTAGTTTTCAGTTCCTCCTGTAAGTGCAAATTCCAGTCTAAAATTGCTTAAACTGTTACTAAAATCACTAGTTTTTTTAAAATTATGATATAGTAAATGTCACACTTCGGAATTAAGTAGATTTGATTGGTTTATAAGAGGGATTATAGATAATGATAATTGATTTTTTCAAATATTTTACGTTGTGGTCTCTTCATCTTATACGTTGTATATGTGTTCATCGTAAATTGATCCGATTCTATTAATTTAATCCATCAAATAAAGAATGGCAAATTTTTGGCCTCATCCCGTTGTATCCCGCTTGTCCACACTATCCACGTTGTAATTTCAACTAATTTCTATAATTCTAATATGAAATTAGAGTCACTTCAAAAAAAATCTTGATTATCATTATTGGGAATCCCATGCATTTCAATTTGCAATTTGAAGTGTGCAACTTGAGTAGATTATTGCATTTGTTACACGTTCCTAATGAAAATGATATGAAAATTTGTTCGTTAAAGGTATGACTTGGCAATGTATTTTTGGGTATATTCTACAATTCCAATATTTTTTTAAGACAAGGAACAAATTTAGAAGGATGATGAATAATGATAAAAAGGCATTCATAAAACTTACTCGAAGAAAACCAATTTCCCTCTCAAGCATCTGAACTTTAGCCAACTCCTTTCGTTTCCCGAACAAATCTGGAAACTCCGGCGGTGATCTAGGCCGTGGAGACGGCAGTGAGCCATTACTCTTCAGACAAGCCATTTTCTCAGACAAGTGAATGAGAGTTTTTGGACAAGGAAGTTGAAAAACCATCCTTCATCATCATTTCATTACAAAAAAACACAAGCACAGCAAAGTCACTGTGCAATGTGCTTTGAGAGAGGGAAACCCAAACATATTGTGTTGTTAGGTATGGGAACGCAGGGCTTTAAAAGATATAAAGAAAGACAGAAGACATAAATTATTGCAAGAAGAAGGGGGTCCAAAAGAAGTAGACGTAGACCCACAAAAGTTACTGTGTTTTGCGCTTAAAAAGTAAAAACCCACACACAAAACTTCATCTTCTTCCCTTAATCCCAATTCAAAACTCCATAGATGATTTGAGTGATCGTTTTTGTTTGTTTTTAAAGAAATACAGTAAGGCTACAACTACATCATACCCGAACCAGATATAAGCTTCTGGTATTACACAGAATAAATGAGTGGATTCATTTATTTCATCCCACACTTGTCTTGTCTGCTGCAGAGCAGCTTTTGTCAGCACGATATGAAACAAGAAAGTTAAACAAAGTGAAAAAACAAGACTTACCCTCTTCATATCCTTTTTACAGTGAAAAGGAGAAGGAGGAAGGGTAGTTTCGAGATTTAAGAATGAAAAGGCTGCACAGTGGGAACAAACGGTGTGTCGCTTTCATAGTCTCTCCCATTGGATTGATGTTTCAAAAGAACGAAGATGAAAAAAATTCAAGCTTTTTTTCTTTAGAGGAAACGACGTCGTATTACTCAGAAGCACGCACGTGCTATACCTTCTTGACAGTAGTTAAATTTAGATATCATTCACTGCCCACCGGTAACATTTTCCCACGTCATTTTCACTCATCAATTATTTTTTTAAAAAAATCAATTTAATATTTAACTTTCAAAATATCAATTTTATAGATTGTCGTCAACTGGGATAACATAAGAATTTTATAGCTATGGCTATATTTGATACTAGATCACCCATGAGTTGCCTCAAGCCAATATAGTGAGCAACCAATGATGGCTTGAGTTTCATGATGATACGGATTGTTACTAACAATGCTACGAGCTCGTTCGTAATGGTGTTGAAACATACGATGCTCATCAAGTATCTGACCAAGATCCATGTTGATAAAAGCAAATACAGTTAACAATGATAATTTTATTTAACCTAAATATAATTATCATAATAAAGGACCACAATGTTTCTTGTATCTAAACAATAAAACAACTAATTAAGAGGTCATAGTTAGCAAATGTAATTGTATTTAACATATATACGTATATATGAGTATTGTTAGGGTTGGATGTCAACTAATTAAGAGGTCATAGTTAACTTTTTAACATCCAACCCTAACAATACCCATGAAGCATGCGGTACAATTATATTTGTCTCCTCATTCCTTACCAATCAAGATTCCGGCTTATTATTACATAGAACCCTACATGCAATGAAAAACTAATATTAATTATAAAATAACATATCAGAAATATTGAATGAAAGACTTTTTACATGGAACCACTATTATTACTCTTGTAATATTAAAATAATATGTTATGAAGTTAATGAATCAAGTTAAACAATTAAAGAAACAATTTTTATAAACTAAAACATGAGTCTCGTCATACGCGCATAACACAATTCGTCCTTAATCATCGACTAGAATACGAACTTAACCAATAAACATGACTAAGGAAGATAGAAGCATGATGTGAGAAAAAGATAAAAAAGGAGAAAGAAAGAACGCGGCATGAATGTGGTTGGACATACATACCGATGTTGTGACTCCACTCGAAGGTAGGTAGTGCCGTCCGAAGCGCCTGAGATTGCCACTAATTTCGTATGATCGAAGATGATTTTTGTGATAATTCTACCTTGTATATATACTTTGTGATACAAAAGTTAACCAATTGTAGGTCATGTTTTTATACCGCCCGATACGGTAAAAACCCGATGGTACCGGTATTTTAATCGATATTACTTGATACCAGAGTTTCATGTCAGAAACCCGGGTTTTTTGGACATGACCCAAAAAAAGTAAAAAATAATAAAAAAAATTGTAATGACCAATATATTGGACGGTATACCGATCGTACCAATCCGAAATTCGTTCCGAATAAGTATAGAAACATTGATGGTAGGGATGGAGCAAATAGTTGATACGGCTGAGTGGCAAAAGGGAAATTATGAGCTTTTAGGTAGCGATTAATTATTTAACCGCACAACATCAATCCATATACATCTCGAATCACACCTTGTCTTAATATTTAATTCCACATAATTACTTGTTCATGTTATTTATAACCTGAATTCATATAGCAAATGTTGCACCAAGTGCCAAGAAGGTCAGGTAGATGATCACTAGCCCAGATCCAAGCAATCGACTGGGGCGCATGCCATTTCGTGGCAACACAACAAGTGACCAAACCAAAGATAACATCAAAAACCCGAGGCTCAAATATAGATTGTCGTCAATTGGAATAACATAAGAATTCGGCTTATCGGACCATGTTCGGAGAAGTAACGACACACCTAAGCCAATCAAAGTGTTGAACATCGGCCCTGCATAGCAACCCGACATTGCGATCTGTACCCCGTTCTCGTTATTCTTAGCTATAGCTGTATTTGATACTAGATCACCCAATGAATTGCCCCAAGCCAATATAGTGAGTGCAAGAAGTGAAGCCTTGAGTTTCATGATAATACCGATTGTCACTAACAATGCGACTAGCTCATTCGCAATGATGTAAAACCAGACAATGCTCATCAAGAATCCGGCTGAAACCCATGCTGATAAAAGCCGTTGCGGGGGATGATCACTTCGGGTGTATAAAAGTGCGAGTAGACCGAGTATAATTCCAATACAACAAGCAATTGTGTAGGCAAAAGAGGTGGCATTTTCTTGAGTGGTGCTCCATAAGAAAGCAAGTAGAATCGGAGATAAAAAGACGCTAGCAACGGCATATCCCTTCGACCATCTTGCCTCGTCGACAATTGGAATCGTAAGCCTGCGAGGAATAACAAGTGGCAACTCAAGTATTGAGTGGAGTTTAGAACATGAGAATGATGAGCACCAATTGCAACATCGAAAACATATAGGCCTCGGTGAATCGCCTTCGGGTTCAGGAACACTTTCTAGTGAATAAATAGCAACATTTGTGGACCAAATCCAATGAGGAAGCTTATCTTCCAGAACTGGAACTTGTTCCTCTTCTGATTCTGGCTGAATCAAGGGAACCGATTCAATATTATCCTCGTCGATTCTCTGTCTCTTAACCGATAATACGTGTACAAAAGAACACAAATTCAATCCTCTGTGTTTCCTCAATAGCTCTTTAGCAGCAACACAAAGAACATAAACAATGTAAATCGAAACAAATGCAATCGCACCTCCGATGCTTACTTCTCCGAAAGCCAGAATAATACATAATGAGAAAAGTACAACGAGGAAAAAGATAACATCTCTGATAAAACACTTGTTATCAATCTGTAAATTCTTATCTGCAACACAAAAGGAAACAGCTCCAACAACAATGCACGTAACAAAAAGAGCACCACCAAGAACACTGTTAAATCCAACATCACCAGAATTTTGGCCTATAAAAGCAGCAATTCCAGAAAATACATCAGGAGCACCGTTACCTAAAGGAAGTAGAGTTACTCCAGAAACTGTTGGGGGTAATTTTAATAAAGTTGAAAGTTTTTCAAGGCAACAACAGAAGTAATCAGATGCTGTGCTTCCCAATAGATAAAAAGAACAAACAAGTAGAATTCCGAGTACAATATATCCAAGTGCCTTGTTTTTTGAACACTGACAGTAAAATAAGACAAGATAATTGAATAAACCACCAGAATTGCAATCTGGATTAGCTCTTAAGTAGTCACATGTGGAGTTGTAACCCTCGTGGATATAAATTCCTGGGCAATTTATGGGATCCCCTATCGAGTTTTTGGTATCAGAGATTGCCTGATCATCATCAATTATACTCTGCAATATTTTTCTACCGTAAACGGAATGATCATGTGTAGAGCCAGTTCTCTTGGAGGCTAAAAAGAGAACAAAAACAAAAACCACAACAAACACTCCATTGAAACTCCCTGTAAATCCCAAACGCTTAGGGCAACATGTACAGCTTAAAATCCCCATTTCCAAATCGCCGAAACGCAAACTGAGCTAACGGAACAAAGGAACAAATAATTTCACAAACCCCATGTAAAAAAGCACGATCAAGATACCAAATTCTCATAAAACACGAAAACCCAGATGACAATCATAAAGTTGCGTCAGAAATCAAGAAGAGAATATATGAATAGTGTATTACTGGGTATAGGAACAGCATTTAAAAAGATGACGGCATGCAATTGATAGAATCAAGAAGAGGGACGTCCATACATCACAATTATGATTGATTAAAGAATTCAGAGCAACATCATTCTCCATGACACGAGTATACAACCGCGTAGATTGATGGAGTGTAGTCGTCAAAGAAGTGTTTGTCACAAAAGTAATGAGAATGTGGGAAAAATGAGTGGTGTAGATGTGAAATGAATGACTCAACCCCACAAACGAAAACTACTTGTTGTTGACACTTTGTAATAAAAATAAAATATCTTCACATATCAATAAAACAATATAAAATTCAAAAAGAATAACCTTAAACAAATTAAATAATTCTGATTATTATTCTGTTGTAAGATCACTATGTAGGACCTCAACAAAATATAACATTACATTACCTACCACCATAGAAAATTCAGATGAGTAATTAAAACTACAATGTTTCTTCAAAAAATCACAATGCTACTTAAAGGCAACTTGAAAACCTCAATTTAATTACAATTAACAGATCCCATGTTAACAATATATCATTAGATTACGTTCGATATCAAGTTGTATTACTTTCAAAGAAATACTACTCCATTTGTATAAATGGAATTTTGTTTTTTATAGTGCCATTACATTTGCTCACAATCACTTTGAATTGTTTTGAATATCATTTATTAGAACATTATTGAGACAAATGAAATCTTTAGTCCTAAAATTTCATAGTTTTAAAGAATTTGATCTTCAAAATTTGTAAGACTATATTCATCCGTGATCACGGTCATATCCGTTAACATCAAATTTTCATTCTGATACATCATTTTCTCACACATGCATATCAATTTATCTCTCATACATATCATTTATTTCATTCTTCTTCGTCCAAATCATTCCAAATAAACTTAATTATATGTATTTCAACCGTATTTTCTAAATAAACAAAACACTTAAAATTTTAAATAAAACATTAAAATTACTTATATAAAATAAGTTATAATAAAATATCATACTAAAATACGCGTTTAGATTAAATAACATATTATTTATTTATCAAAATAGTCACACACAATTATTCGTGAAATTTCGTTCAAATATGATCGACGAGATGACTCTTTAAATATTGGAAAATTCGATTGATTAATAAAGTATTACATATTAATCATAATATATTAATTTATGTATTTATTAACATTAATAATGTATATTGCTATAATATATTATATTAAAAAAATATTTTCTCTCATTCGGCCATGGCCAATGTCATATAACCAAAATATATGATATTGGTCATACCAACGTGGCGACCATACAATAGTTCGACTACCATGTTGGCGGCCAAATGTATCCCAAAACCATATTTCCATATGGTCACGGGCACCATTGGAGATGATCAAATGGTATATTTGGTTATCAAACTATAGGGTTTTGACATTTAATTCTCCTAATTTATAATATTTAACAAATCATTTCCCCAAAATGGCAAAATAAATCCCAATATTTTATTTTGACCGGAAATCTTAATTGTTAAAATTGAAAACTTTGAAAATCAATTATATTATACATAATAAACTTTAGAGATGATTTGTCATAACATATAAAATATGAATACATGTTTTGTCATCTTTATACTTTGGAGATCACAATCATATAACTTTATGAACCAAACTTGCATTGAAATGACCAGCATGATTAAAATGATCGATATACCTTAATGTTAAAAAATACAAACTAATACGGATATAATTTGTTCTATAACCAATTGAGTCTAGAAACCAATGGTGTGTACGCTATCTATCCATGAAAACAATCTCAGGCTCAAAACCCATACCACGAAAAGGAGAAAAATATGTTATCCTATGATTACATTATACAAAATTTAATTTGAATATTTATACAAACAGTAAAGTATTTTTATTAAGCACCCTGTATAATATTCAAACTTATTGTTACAAACACATTATACACCATAAGATAGAGAGAAGCTTTATTAGACACATCTGAAGCCAAATAAGCACTGAATTAGTTGAATTTAACTTACTTAGACTTGGCTATAAAGCCTTTGATGTCGAATGAATCACCTCCATCCTTTGTGATGACGCCCTGAAAACAACAAGACTTATCTAGTGAACTGACTGAGTAATTAAAGTTTTCATGTAAATGTTCAGACCTTTTCAGTTATAATACCCGTGATGAGAGTAGCAGGAGTGACATCGAATGCTGGATTCCAAACCGAAATACCTGAAGCTGCAATTTGTTCTCCAAGTCCTCCACGGGAATGTAGGAGTTCTAATGGTGATCTTTCTTCTATGATGATTTCTTGACCAGATAAAAGGGAGAGATCTATTGAGGTTAACGGGGCAGCTATGTAAAATGGGAGATTATGATGAGCTGCTGAAAGTGCGAGGCTGTAAGTTCCGATCTTATTCGCAGTGTCGCCTGCATTTATTTATATGTGAATTTAGAGATGTATTCATGACTTAATTTGAATGAAATGTACCATTGGAGGCCACACGGTCTGCCCCGACAACTACGGCATGAACACCACCAGATTTCATTAGTGCTGCTGCGGCTGAATCCGCAATCAAAGTGGCAGGAATTTTGTCGTGCACCAATTCAAATGCTGTCAATCTTGAGCCCTGAAAAGGATTATGATCATTCTAAAATCATTATTTGGCAAATATATATTTTTTTATCATTCACTTGGTTGAATGGTCGTGTTTCGGTGCAGTAAGCGTTTTCCAGGAAACCTTTCTTGCAAAGAGAACGAATCACCCCCAATGCAGTTCCATATCCAGCAGTTGCTAGGCTATCAAAATTAGCAAATAAAAAACCAAATCTTTATGTGATTAATATTGATTAAAAGAAGAGCTACCTGCCAGTGTTGCAATGAGTTAGAACAGAGATTCTTTTGGGATGCTTCGATAGGAAATCAGCTCCATAATCTCCAATTGCCTCATTTGAAGCAACATCATCTTCAAGCATGAACTCAGCAGCTTCTAAATAAGCCTACAAAAGCGAAGTTAAACTAATAAAAAATTCGGATTTGTTAACTAAATGCAGCGACAATGGCCAAAGATTCAAAATCAGAAAGATCAAAAGTATTCCTAGACTATTAACAGAGTAGATGGAGAGACATCTCTCACCTTAAAGACAGAATGAGCATCAGAAGCAGTTAATTCAACATCGTGAACAATATCCTTAAGTTTATTTGCAGCATCTGAAAGATTGACAGCGGTTGGGCGACTGCATTTGCAGCACAAAATGTGAACACCAGCAGAAAAACAACAGGAATACCTAAAAGATTGCACAAAATGATAAGAACCTGGTGATAAGATAGTCTAATTTCTTAGAAATAAACGAAACTGCATCGCTAGGATTCCCACTAAACTCCTCCAGACCAGAAACCTCCACTGCCAGGGATAGAGCAGCAGCAATGGCAATTGCCGGTGCCCCACGAACCACCATTTCCTTTATTGCAACCCTGATGAACAAAATCATCAAACTAAAATGATAGCTTCTACTAAAATGGACGATCAGACAAACTTCGAACTAAAACCGCATCAGAATCAATGAAGTAAAGTATCAAGAAGAATTCCTCACCATCCGTCTTCCGAATTCTTGATATCCAAATAAATTGTCTCCAGCGGAAGTTTTCTCTGCTCGTAAAAAAAGCAATATAAGCAACTGGCTTTTCCCGAGAACTTAATGAATAAAGAAAATAACCTGATCGAGCAACTGGAGCGACCCACGGCTATATCGAATTGACTGGAGAGATTTTTCCTGTTGAATTTCCGCCATGGCTGCTACCGCCTTTCTTCTCCCAGGTAGAAAAAAATATCACTGAAAACAGAAGAATCTCTAGATTAGGACTCTAGGATTTTTATTTTCATGTGTACTAGGCGGTGAAGCTACGCCATCACGACGTCGTTTGTAAATCATTTACATAATCATGCTTTTTTCATAATAAAATGATAGATTTTATATATTAATCAATTATAATAATATATCTTTATATAATGTAAAGGCCAATTCCTTATTTTCCTAGGGGTGCTTTTTCTTTTTTCTGGCACGGCGATCTTTGATCCTTCCGGCAACATCGTCCACCTTTGTTCCACCGTTGTCGCCGTCATCAAATTTTTGTTTATCTCGCTTGATTTGAAATTGTGGAAACGGGAGTGCATTTGTTTGATTGAGTTGAACGGTGTTTTTCTGGCAACTTTTGCGTCATTCTGGTGAGTTCCTTGTGAGATGGATGTAATAGCAGTGGGAATGAATAAAGTTGGTTTTAATTTCTTACTGATCCGGATTTGGAATTCGGTTGTGATTTTGCGAGCCGTTTATCTTTTTCCTGGTGTGTTTCCCTTTATTGCTTTAGGCTTCATTCCTTTTTTTTGTTTTTAGTCAGGTTTGGAAATCTTGTTTGTATGAATGCTTGGAAATATCTGAGCTGACAAGTGTGGTGTTTGTCGATTTCTGGAGGTATTTTAATTCGTGCAGAGAAATGAATTTAGCAAAGAATTTCTCCATAAGATTTGTGTGATTTAGAAACTTTGATCATACTCGATAGATCCATGGTTGCCATTGTTAGCATTGCATCTGCAGAATTATAAAAAATATTGAGCTTGCGTGCCTTGTGCAAAATATATATTGAATAAAGGGATGTTTGACGCTTCTTTTCACCATGATTGACTCCAAGTTTGACTTTTATAGTTTCTTTAATTAGTAAAGTATTCTTTTCTTAAAACAGATCATTTGTCTGAGTTAACCTATGTGATTCCTTGCTTTTTTTCTATAGTTGGGGCATCTTTCTATTTCAGTGTGATGACACTGATGCTTCATCATTACTCATGGTATGACTGTGGTATACAGATACTGTTTCGTTATTGTTGCAATTTGGAAATTGGATGATTCCAGTCTTATATCGTGAAGTTACTGAGAATGAGAGGAGGCATTCAAGGGCTCAAGGGTTCACAAGTCTCCTTAATTCTCATCTGGTTAGTATGTGCCAGTGTGCTTGCTTTGGCATGGACAAAGACCACAATCCTAACCTCTTTCATCCCAAATCAGAGTTCTGTCTTGCATATGGATTCAGGTTTGCCTCTATGCATGATGCTGTCTTTGCTAAGAAATGATAACAAAAGTAGAAATAGTACCAGAAGCAGAAGCTGTTTATACATATTGGCATCTGGAAACTACTTAGATGTTGTATATATTATTAATTGACTTGGTAAACCTTTTGGAGAGTGAACAAGCTGCTTGCCATTCAAAATATGGACCCATAATGCTTTTCTTCATCCAACTCTTCTTATAAACTAGTGGCTCATCATATATATAATTACACTTGCAGTGAGTTTCAAAATTTATGAAAGAGTTTTTTTCATTAATTTCTTAGCAACAGAAAGAACAGTATCCAAAAGTTTTTCTGAAGAAAGAGAGGAATCTGAACAACTGGTGTACTTGCCGAATAAGTTTATGACAGTAGAAGCAAGTCTTACCAGTGACGATGCACAGAATTTCTCATCTTCGGAAGGAAATAAAGGTGGCATTCAAAACTAAATTTGTATGCTTTTCTTTTTTCTCTACATCTTTGATGTATCATTTTCTTTGTGCAGGGGTTCCTTTGAGTTCTCATGAAAGGAAGGTGTCAGCTAAGGAGAATTCTACCGAGTCACTTGATATAATACAGCAACCAAGGAACATGTCAATTGACGCAGGATATAAAGGTCCATATTCTTGAAGTTATGAACTAATTAATTCTGAATCAAGTCTTCATAAAGACGGGTGCTAATAGTAGAAGCTATAATTTCTTATTTTCTTGCGCCTAGTGACTGTTGTCTTCCTTGAACTTTGTTTTATTGTTGATTTAGTTGGAAAGTCATTTTCAGAATTAATAAACATAGCATGATATTTTTATGTCTTTTCAGATTGTAATTATGCCAAGGGTAAATGGATATATGATGATAGCCGTCCATTATACTCTGGCTTCAAATGTAAGCAGTGGTTATCAACTATGTGGGATTGTCGTCTATCACAGCGTACCGATTTTGAGTACGAGAAACTAAGGTGGCAACCCAAAGATTGTAGATTTGAAAGCTTTTCAGGATCCTCGTTCCTAGAGAGGTACATTGATCACATTATTTTTTGCTTGAACTTGAAACTTGTAGCATTTAGTGTTTCACTTGCGATATAGAATGCGTGACAAGACTTTGGCTTTTGTTGGGGATTCGCTTGGTCAACAACAGTTTCAATCTCTAATGTGCATGGTAACTAGTGGCGAAGAATGGCATGATGTTGATGATATTAGTTCTGATTATGGACTTGTAAAGGCTCATGGTGCGACTAGACCCGACGGATGGGCTTACCGGTTTTATCGAACCAACACGACAATACTTTACCGTTGGTCCGCAAGCCTCTGTGATTTAGAGCCTATTAATGCAACAACTGAATTTGCAATGCATCTCGATCGACCACCAGCGTTCTTGCAGCAGTTTCTTCACAAGTTCGACATTGTAGTCCTGAATACAGGGCATCACTGGAATAGAGGAAAACTAAATGCCAATAAATGGATCATGTACGTTGATGGTCTCCCGAACACTAGCAAGAGGATTTCAGACATAGGAGGTGCAAAAAACTTCACACTTCATTCTATTGTAAAATGGATGGATTCACAGATCCTCGTATACCCGAATCTAAAGGTGTTTCTTAGGTCGATTTCGCCTCGACATTTTTTCAACGGGGAGTGGAATACAGGAGGAACTTGTGACAACACAACTCGTCATTCTGGTGATATGGAAATAGTAAAAGATGAATCTAGTGATCCAATTGCATACAGTGCAGTATCAGGTACAAGAGTTAAGCTTCTTGATATAACTGGTATTTCGGAACTTAGAGACGAGGGACATATATCACGGTACAGCGTAAAAGCTTCTCCTGGTGTTCAGGATTGCTTACATTGGTGTTTACCTGGTGTTCCTGATACATGGAACGAGATTTTGTTCGCACAGCTCTAGAGATGAACCAAAATATGAAGTTTTATGTATCTTTACTGTGTTGCTTCTTGTTCATATAGTTATTTATGTTGTTGTTGTAACTTGTACATTTTACCAGCTTCTCGTCTTACTATTCAAATCCATTGGGTTTAAATGGTAAACCTAATTAATCACTGACATTTAACCGTAATAAATTACTGCATTACAATAAAAATAAGGATATATTGTAATGCAGAAAATATATCAGTGAACACTTTGACATCTTACCATGTTTTCATACAAGTCCATATACATTAAACACCGGATAATACTTGTTGTGGTTCCTTTTTAGGGGTACCCACAGTCATCGGATTCTGAAAATTGGTTTTATTTGTTGTTAGTGGAGACAACTTGAAATACAGAAGTAGAAAGAACAAAGACAATTTTAGTGTGGAAAAATCTCTTAAGAAATGAGAAAAAACCACATTGCCGAGAGGAGTATTTCCACGGTAAATTCATTAATAAATGAAGGAAAAATGTACAAAAGGAATAAGAACAACGAAATGAATTTACAGCAGATTAGGGTTCACCGAAATTGGCCTCCCTGAACTTATTTTGTAGATCTGTATTTATAGAGGGGGAACGCTTGTAATCCACGCCATGTCACCGCCTCTGACAAAGTTGTCGGAGGTTGCTTTCACGTGCTGGAAAATGTGGGACCTAAGCAGTCTGTCGGAACCGATCGGTCTGCTTGGCCCTAAGCTGTTTGCCGAGATCGATCCAGTCTATCTGGCCCTAAACTGTTTGCCGGGCGGGACCGATCGCTCTAAGCTGTTTGCCGGGACCGATCGCCCTAAGCTGTTTGTCGGGACCGATCCAGACTATCTGGTCTTAAGCTATTTGACGGATCCGATCATATACTTGATAATTTCAGCTATCGAATCCTCGTTTGGGCCTGACTACCTTCATCCTGGTTTAGGACTGCTCGTTGGTATCGGGTTTAATGGTTATCAACAGGAACGCATCCTTGGTACCCGGTTTAAGGGTTGTCAACAATACTACTATATTTTTCGGTACTATTTGGTACCGGATAATAGAGTTGGTTTTCGAGTTTTTTAGGGTCCAACCCTTAAAAACTAATTAAAAATTATTTTTTAAAAATAAAATTTGATAACGGCCAATGAGTTTGTTTGAAACTCCGATTAGAATAGCGGTGTGGTGCAATGTTATGATCGTGATTTTTTTATAGTACACAAAATACAAGCCTAATTGCGATATAATAATTGTTAAAAAATCACGATTTCATCACACTTGTTAAAACTATTCGTCTCATCGTGATTTTAGAAAAAGACTAATTTGCTATTACTTCTATTAATTATAATATGATTATATTTATATAAGGGTATATTAGTATTTTTACATAAATCATGATAATAATATTACAATTTTATCAAACATATTTAAAAATTCACGATCATCATATCACATCATACCTCAACCAAACAAACCCAATATATCGTTCGGTATACCGACCATATCAGTCATACTCATCCGAACATGTACGAATCTTGAACCGGTATAAAAAGATTGATGTTAATGTATTCCTAAGGATAACATATAGCTAGTAGACTCCTCTGCAGTCAACAAGTTATAATCTATATCAGTAAATATTGATGGTGAATGATAATTGCAATAAGATGCATCCAAACAAATCGACTTAATTATTTTAAAATATTTTTCAAATAATATATTCTAATATATCACAACCCTATATTAGTAAAATGGTTTTGATAAATTATATAGGCGTTCAGAATGCAGCATAAATTCCATATTAAATAACAAATCTCCACAATTTACATTAACACAAGGTTGCTAATACTAATAACAACAAAACAAACATAAAAAAATCATAATGTTTCTTGCGTAGAACAATTTCTTTCATCAGCCAAGCCTAACCTTCTTCTAGCAACCTTTGATCTATAGCACCAAACTTCGAATGCTTCCGCAAGATCCGGATACTTTCCATCGTCACTTTCAAGCCATTCTCTAAGTATTTCTGCTTGCTCCGAAGACGGAAGTGTAAGAACAATCGAAACAAAAGACGACTCTAATGACTGCCAAAATTCACCATCTGATTTCACTAAAATCTCATTTTCCTCCTCTGAAGGAGATAATGAATCCACACTCCATTTTATTGCTCTTGCAAATGGAAGCCACAACTTAACCATTCTTACCCGTGTTCCCGTATGTAAAATAACGTTCCCACATCCGATTACCTCTAAAACTTTTGCGGATACTTCGAGTGCTTTCAGCTTTATCCCAGTTGAAGTTGAGGATTGCTCTATAATTTTCACCATTTTCGGAGATATATCGACCCATAATGTGATGAAATCATGCGAGGATTCAAGCTTCGTGAGTATTTGGAAACCCCATGAGAGATCTGATAAGTAGATTTGGAGCAACTCTGTTTTTCCTGCACTTAAAACTGAGGTGTCCATATCTGTAATCACAGAGTTTACTAGATTCACAAACCTCGAAAACATTGTGTTGACGCATTGTTTGGCTTCGGATTTGATCTCTAAATCAGCTACTAAAAGAGGAGAATCCTCGTCTTGAGTCAACATGTATTCAAGTTGTTCTTGTGAAGAGGTTTTCAGATCATGCATTGTAATCGGAGGTGACGATGTAGCAAATTTGATGACCGAAAGAAATAGCTTCCGTAATGCTAAGGGATCAACGGGTTCGATACGAGCGAGTATTGGCTTCGTTACTGATCCAAGTGTATGTATAACTTTCAATATTTCTTCTTCTTCTGATTCTTCCCAAGGGGTTGCTTCTAAATAGTCGACACAAGAGGAAATAATATCCGAACATCCGAGATCAACGGCTACTTTGAGTATACCAAGAGCATTTTTTACAGTGGAGAGATCAGTGATAGTGACTTGAGACGAGTACATGAGCCTAAGAACAGCAATGTGATAATCGAAGTCAATTTCTTCACAGAAGATATCGACGCAGTTTCGTGAGTCGAGGATTTGACATGTTGGCCATGTATCGGATAACCGATCGGAAATGTACTTGCTTTTCGATGAAAGGGTATGTGAGTGACAATAAATCCAATCATCACGACTATCTGGAGTTCTTATTCGTATAACGACATCACTCGTTGATCTGTCACCAAATCTTCTTGATTCATCATCCTAAAATACCAAAAGAACTATATTCAAAATGGAGAAACATGGAAAGTCAACAGTTCACTGCAGTAGAAACTCACAGATAATTCCATTAACTTCCACACTTGCAAAGGCGAAACTGCAATGAGAAAAGTGAACGTAAACTGAGATCAGTCGAATCATGAAATATTCGTATCATGCGTTAGAAGTCGTAAAGAAATGCACTTGAACTCAAGTGGAACACAATAAACAGCAAGCATTTAGTTTTGGAATTCGAACTCAGTAAATGGATGTTAGAATCTCATATAGTATCAAAAATTTCATTTTTGGCCCATAATCATTAGCAATAAAATTAGCCTGTTGAAAAAAAGCAAACATTCAAGCAGAGCCCCCTCTCCCAGCCTACACAAATCTATCCTTATTACCCAGCCTTCACTTGCACAAAAAACCCACTAGGCATGGCGTCCGTTAACATCCGAATAAATGCTAAAAATGATATCATTGAGGCATAGAGCAAACAATAAAAGGGTGTAAGTACAAGGGAGAGAGCCTGACCTGACGTAAAAGTGAAAAAAACAAAAAGAGTGAGATTGATTGAAGTTGAATTTCAGTGCTTGGGTTGGAATTGATTAGTAATCCATGTACAAACAAGCACTATCAAAAAGTTGAGGTTCCGGCAGTCGGCGAAATCACAAATCAGAAGGCTTCCTATCCGAATAAGCAGATCTGTAAGCGAAATCCAATTCCAAGTTACATGACGTGTGGCGAAAACGAAGATGAACAAAGTTTGGGCCTCGATTATTTAATAGGCCGGCCCAGTAAAGTCCAACAAGCCTTATGGAAATATCTGAGATTTTTCATTAAAAAAAATATATTTAAATTGGGATGTTAATTGTTCATCAAAACCAATACAGTAGAATTATGATCATTAATCACAACAAGAAGATCAGATTTGGAGTTTCTTAGACGGAGTCATTTCCGCGTGGAAAACTTTTTTCTTTCTAGAATTTGGTAATAACATAAACTATTTCATATAGATGGAAAAATTTATAGGATCTCATTAACAATTACATAAAAAGTATTTCGATATCATGATGAAAACAATAGTTGAATTGAAAATGATTTATTGATGAGCATCAACATAATAGTCGTATTTAACATATATATATAAAATTAATATCAAATCATTATTTATATAGTAGATAATATCTATACAATAAATGTTTTCTATCGCTGAACTTGGCTCATTCCGAGTAAATTTTAACAGTAGCACTGTAAGTCGCAACTACTATTAATATTGTCACTGATTTTCTTTTTATTTGTAAAACAGCAGTGATGGACATCTGATTCACTGTTAATGTCGAATTCTCTTTGAAAGAAATCAAAACCTAAATAATGCTTAGTCCTCCAAATACGCATAAAAAACTCAAACTACAACAAAATCGTAGTTTTGAAGCTAATTACAACACATAAATCCCGTAATTTATAGGAAACCCCCAACTTTTCCCTTGAAATAGGTGAAGGAAAGGGGTGGAGAATTATAGGTTCCGAAAAGAGAGGCCAGAAGCAATGCTCTTCAATCTACGCATCATATCCTCGAAACCCAGAAGTCCTAGACACAAAATCAACTAGAAAAAACTTGCTTTCCTTGTATTTCTGTCCTCACCCAAGAAAATAAAAGAAACGAAAGTAGGGAGAAAAAGACATGTATGTCGGGTGGATCTATCATTTTTCCTTGTGTTCAAAGTGAAGTAGAAGACTAAAATCAGGACCCGAACAAAGCTAAAGTGACGAATATGGCAATTTGGGGTGAAGAACAAAGGTGCAGAAAATGTAGCGATTGGTTAAGGGTTTATTCATGGAGAAAAATACTAAACATGATTTAAATATTTAATCAGAATTAGATCGGTTTTCGGAAGCTGTGAAACCGACCTGAGTAAAATCAATCAAACCTTTATGTCTATCACTGTTACTTTCAAAATACGTAAAATTGACACTGTTAAATTAGGAATAAATGAAAAATTAATGATAATTATTTTAATAAGTATACTGACACTGTTATTATTAATAAAAAATTTCGAAGTCCCATCATTGTAGCCAAAGCATTATTGATGTTCCCATTTGTGCATAAAATGAATGTATTAAGCAAGTGAAAGTACTTAGTCGATCACCCATATTCATTTTGGTTAAATCGGTTGACAATCTCACAATGACAAATTCTAAACATCATATAGATAAAGTATAATTGCATTGAAACAACCTATGAAACCAAGTTGCATAAAATCTCTACATGTTCCATAAATCCAGCTCTCTTTGTTCATTTGTGTCATCTGTTATTTTACCCAAAGCTTTATATTTTCATGTTAAGTAGCATTGTATTAAATCTTGTTGTTTTATGTTTTATGAAAACACTTTGATTAGTGTTTTCAATTCAAAGTGTTGTTTTATGTTCTATCTTCTTCATTGGATCAAGAGTAAATTAGCATTTATGCTGATTTATTAATTAAGTTGATTGACCATAACATCAGCATCTGAAGAGTGTTTAATGCTCAACTTCAACTTCTAACACAACAACCTTTACAAAGATATTTGTTGGAATTTGTCTCATATCGGAAAAAGAAGTGAGATCGATTAGATTTATAAGAATGAATTTCTATCACATATTGACTTGATCAAGTCTTTTAAATGTGTGAATTCATTCCCTTAATTCCGTTCGTTCATACTTCCTCATCGTCATTTTAGCCATACTCTATAATTTCGATATGGTATCGGAGCTGGTTCGGTTCATTTCAAATCGAAACCTTATAGTTGGACTTGAGGGGGAGTGTTTAAATTTGTGCCACATCGGAAAAATAAGTAGGATTGATTAGGTTTATAAGAGGAAATTCCTATCATATATTGACTTGATCAATTCTTTTAAATATGTGGGTTTCTTCCCTTAATCCCTTTCGTTCATACTTCCCGTCGACATTTCGACCAGATTTTATAATTTCGATAATATTCCTACACACAGTTGTAATCTTGATGACCATGATAGCATTCGGAGTAACTATTTGATATAAAAATTGAATCATTCTCCCTCAGGTATTTGAGCCGCTTGAATAGGGATCATAGGCCTCATCCTCCTGAGTAATTAATCGTGGATAATCTCGGCTCAGTTCAGGTTGCATATCATACTGATATTCTTGCCGTTCTCCTTTTTAGTCACTTGTCTATGCTTGGGCATGCAGTGCATCATGGCTAGTCTAAAGATAAGAGGAAAAGGAACTGAAATCAACATTAAAAGTACATAAATATTTTGGAGTTAAAAGCATTAGAGAGCGCATAAAAGAAACTAGACTATATGATATGAGATCCTCAAAGTATATGTTAGGAGATTCTTACATTTCCTCCTAGATTGGACTTTCGCTCATATTTTTACTCAGAATTCATGTTTTTATATCGGTCTCTATGCCAAAAATTGAGTTGTACTGGTATTTTTACCAGTATCGGGTCGGAACCCGAGTTTTTCTAGGTCGATTCGGAAAAAATAAAATTAATTTTTTTATACCGGTTTGGACCGTATGAAATTCCTGACCGATATGCAATGTTTTCATATCGGTATTTTTCGCTCGGTAACAATATTTTTTTCCCTACCGCCAGATACATGATATTTGGGTCGATTTTCGAGTTTTTTCGGATATAATTAACTAATTAAATATTAAGTTTTAAAAAAATAAAATAAACTGGTACCGACTGGTATTCCATCCGGTATATCGGTCGTACTGCTCATACCGGTCCGAACAGGTACGTGATTTCAAGCCGGTATAAAAACATTGCTGTTATGAAATTCAGAATGGAATAATGGCACAATTATGGATGGAATGATAAATTAATTTATTTCTTAGCTGTGATGTCCCGAAATGCCGGGGAGCATATCGCACCCACGTCCGACACGGCCCGACACGCATACAATGCGCCCCGATGCGTCTAAATATATATTTTTTATTTTTATTTTTAAAAATGTTTTATAAAATATATTTTTGTGATTATTTTTTATAAGATTTCTTTAATATTACATATTACTTTGTTATATTATCTTATAATTTTGAATTGTTAAATCTTAGAATCAATAACAACTCTAATCATTTTTTTATGATTAAATAAATATTTTTTAACTAATAAATATTACAATAATACATTTTAATTATATTTATTTCTTAAACATTACATATTTAATCGATTTTCATAGTTTAAAAACTTATATGTTATAATTATCTTAATTCTAAAGTTCTATATTTCTTATTTTTATCTTTTATTTAATATATAAAATATCAATTTTTATATAGCATATTAAAAATTATTATTGTAAAATTTCCTTATCCTATTTATTGTAAAAATTATTATTTAAGAATTTTTTTATTATAAATTATTATTTATAATAAAAAAACAAATATATATTTATATTTTAGACGCGTCGAAAACCTGACACCTCTATTATTGTCGTGTCGACGTATTCGCTTCGGCGCGTCAATGTATCCGTGTCGGCGCACCGAAACATCATAGTTTCATAGTTTATAGCTTTAGAACTTTGTTAAATTGACAACAATCGAACGAGAATAAAAACATGTAATTTATCACTCTACAAAAATATCATAATCTTTGTTCCAAGGATCCTTCTCTTTTGGATCAATAATAAGCTTTTTCGCACTCATCTCATCCTCATATGAGATATTCAATATTTTTTATACTGTATAAAATTCATAGGTGAAATAAATGAATTAAAGGCATGCTGCATATTGTAACATGAAAAACTTTGAAAATTTAGAGTATGATCATTAAAACACAGTTGCAAGAAATCAATCACATCGAGTATCTTTGTCTTTCTTTTACAAACTTTTTCTCAAGGCAAATTTTAGCAATTCCATTGAAATCAATTCATCAACTACTTTCACTATTTCTTGAAAAATAAATAGAGCTCCAAAAAATTAAGGTGGGTAGAAACAACAATACTGGAGATTTGAACAAAAAAATACCAAGGAAAACCCCGACCACATTGATGATTTTAAACATAATAATATTTCTATTTGTCTCATTTGAATTATATGATTTCCAATCATATTTACACACCTTTGCCATCACAATGCAAAAAATAACCGGTTGATCATCCTCGATTGCTCTATTAAACAAAAAAAGTCCTTATAAATTACAATTACACATTGAGGAAAAATATATAGTTACTATATGTGTCTATCAAAAGAACCTAGCACTCAAGTAATGAGATTAAAACAACAAGTTACGTGAGATATTTATGATAAACAAGCAAATAATTGAATATAAAAACAAAAGTATAGAGTAATTGATGCTAGACCAAAGATGACAAGCATTCAATAGTATGTACCTTCAACTTTCTCTACAACATCCAACTTTTTGTCTATTTCACTTATCACTTTGTTCTAAGCCTTTAACAAGAAGGGTGTGTTCAACATTATTTGGCATATTATAATCAACCATAATCGATAACTATTAGAGTAACTAATTACAAAAAAACTAATCAATCAGAATAAATATCAAATAAAACTTCATGCGATTTTAAAAAAGATGATGTGGTAAAAATCTAAAAAATATCAAATAATATAGCAATAAAAATGGCATAACCATCACTCATTACTATTATTTCACTTGTGCCAAGAGGATATCATCATTTAAGATAATATTAACAAGTAATTTAACAACTCTTACCTCCAAGGTATTTGCTCTTCTCCATAAATAAATTTTGCGAGTCAAGGAACCTAATCGGTAACCTATATATTATAAATTCAAAAAAAAGTGTTGACTGAATCATAAGATTCATATTATAAGCATATGAGTTTGTAGTGTTATGGTCAGAAAACCAAAAGTATCAACAGCCGTCCGAATCGTAATAAAACGAACTCGGTTTTGATTTATTTAGGTTGGGGGGACAATGTGAAATAAAAGCAAGCAATGTACACAAAGGTTTATCGTGGAAAACCCCTTGAAAAGAGGAAAAAACCACATGACTAAGAGCTAAAAATGCTCTTAGCCGATATATTAATCGAACATTTCATATTACAAATATAGAAGACTAATGAAAATGACTAAGGCAATAAAAAAGTGCGAGAAGAGAAATGGGTAGAGTAACAACAAATTTCACGCATCTAAAAGGTCCTCATGAGCTTGCCTTCAAGCCTTGTATTTATAGAGGGGAAATGTGAGTGGAAAGCACTCTGTAACCACCTCTCACAAAGTAGTTTTCATATGCTGGAAAACGTGGGTATGCTCGATGTGCAGATAACGTGAGCAGGCCCAAAGCGTGGGGCACGTGCATGTGCCTGAAACCAACTGTAACCGTATGGATCGATCCAGGGGATCGGTCTCCAGATCTCTGAGTTACACCTAACTCCATCTTTGGTCTTGAAACATAATTGGGCCTTCGGCCCGATTATTTCAAACAGGCCAAGTTAAGGGTTTTGGGTCCAATAGGTTCGTTTCTTGTCATATGGGCTGGTCCAATATGATTGGTCTTACCTAATACATGGTATCCGGTCCTCGAGCTCTTATCACTAGCCCCTCGGGCTTGATTGGCATCATAGAGGGGATACAAGATCGACCATATGACGATGAATGCGTTAGGCACGATATCCGATTGGGCGTCCAAGGGACCGTACCCGAACCAGTTATGACAAGCGTCCCTAAGGTCGATCCTATACTTAGCGAATTTGAAATGTTGATTTTAAATTTCAAAAGTACAACGGTTATTCCGCGTCGCTTTTATTTAAATATTAAAAGGCAGACCTGCGTCTTTCCGTATTCTGTTACCTAACAGACATGATGAGTGCGTATAGACTGCAGCGGCCTGTCTTAACCCACGTGTCGTCTTGCGATTGGTCTGGGAATTAATATTTAAGTCGGGGTCTTGGGGACTGTTCATCCCCACCGTCATTTTGCGAGCAGCCGTTGTAACGAAAAGAGCTCTGCGATTTCAGTTCTTCCTTACATTTCGATCTTTTTACGCAGTTTTTACAAGGTAAAGTTATGGCTCTTCGCAAGTCTAGATACCCAGCCCTGTTTTTGATAGATATCGAAGAGCTTAGGTCTAGATTTTCTATTCCGGCTAATTATTCGATCTGTAAGGGAAAAGCGGATGTCCCATGTTTTCATCCAGAGGAAAAGAACCTTCCTTCTAGCGGCCTCCCCGTCAGTTACGCCTCCTTGAAGTGTGGTTTATGTTTTCCGCTACACCCGTATGTAGCAGCCGTATTTCGGGAGATTCACTGTCCGCCCTATGCCTGTTCCAGGTAGTTACGTGTATATAGTAGCGTTTATTTTCTATTGTCATAAACACAGCATAGCCCCGACCTTAGAACATTTTTTCAGTTT
Organism: Utricularia reniformis; assembly: GCA_009725065.1. Taxonomy (NCBI): domain Eukaryota; kingdom Viridiplantae; phylum Streptophyta; class Magnoliopsida; order Lamiales; family Lentibulariaceae; genus Utricularia; species Utricularia reniformis. The sequence goes on from RWGZ01001092.1 coordinate 350,822, forward strand.
TTTCTTAGTTAGGTTTAGGAAGGGTAGGAGGCTATTAGGGGACCGTAGATTATACTATATGGGAATCCACACCGTAGAATGCGCTATAGTGGATATACATGACTCCCTTCATGAATGTGAGTCCTTTTATGTATGGATAACAAGCCCGAAGGAGGACTTGCTTAGGGTGTGGTCGATTATTGCCCACTTGCACATAGATAGGTTGGACCGAAACCGGTTTAACTCTTCTCGTCAGGACATCGCTAATACTTTAGCGATGTTTCCCCCTCCCGAAGCACTCCTTAAGTGAATAAATATACTTCGGGAGAAGAGGTTGATAGAAATAGGGGTAGCGGGTAGGCCCGGAGCCCCAGCACCGAAGGGGACATTTTCTAGCTCCGATTCGTCTGAAGGATCGGGAATGGAGTAAAATATTATTGGATTCATATATCATTATCCTTATAAATTTCTTTTGCATGTTCTACAGAGATATTGCCTAGCTCCCAATTCAACCATAAGGCAAGAGCCTCGGCCCGCCCCACTAAGGATCAACAGGGCGCACTAGATGCTGCTCAGCCTTCGGAATCCACGACCGGAGGCACGTTGATCCCTTCGGGATCATCGTCGGCGGGAAATCCTCCCATCAGCTCCACTTGTGCGGTCACGCTGACTCTTCGCTACACTGGAGAGTCTTCTAGCGGCAAGGGACCCTCTCCGTGGGTGATAGGAGTGGTGGAGAAGGTGATAAAGGCTAAAATCCGCTCTATGAGCTTAGCCAGTTTATATCGAATCAAGAACTACTCCCCCATCATTCCTAACATAATCAACTTGTTGCTGTAGGGAGTGGTTCAGGCGGAGAGGGTTCTTCCGAGCCCAAACCTTAAAGAGAACATTTCTCTGCCGTGGGTTCCCTTATGTAAGGGGAAACGAGCAGCCGAAGCTGAATCCCCGAAGCAGCTGAAGAAAGGCTGAACCTTGAGTCTTCCCTTAGGTAAGGGGAAACAAGGGGTTTGTATTGAAGGACCCTACCCCGGGCCCCAAGACAAACTTTGATATGGAGTTTGCCTTGGACCTGATGGACAGGGTGAAGAAGGGGAAGAGGATGGAGTCCTGAAGGGACGCCTTTTTGGAAGATTTCCGTCTTTACGGAAAGAATAACTCTGACAATGTTCAGCTAGACATGTTAGAGGAGGAAATGGTTGAGGCATTCCTCGACCTCGCATTAATGGTAAGTTCTACCCTTTAAACTACTGGAAGGTTTGGTTTTTTACACTTATTTTTGTGCAAATGCTGCGAAAAGGTTTTACGGCCGCGGTCACCGTTCATAAGAACCGAAGTGACCCATCGGTCCCCCAAGCAGTCAAAGATCAACTTGCCTTGGCTACGAGGCAAGTTGAAATAAAACAAGAAGAGCTGGTATCAGTCTAGGAGGAGAGGGATAGGCTGAATAATGAGTTGCTAGGAGCGAGAACACAAATTTCCCTCCTAGAGACTCAAGTTTCTGAGCTGGACGGGAAGTTTAAGGCAGCTCAGACAGAAGAAGAGTCCACCAAATCCCGGATTATGGAGTTGGATGCAAAGGCACCGGAAAAAGATGAAGAAATGAACCAAGTCCAGGTTCAGGCCCAGGAGAAATAGAATAAGTTGAACAAGCTTCTCTTTCGGGCCCAAGAATAAAAGACTGGATTGGAAGAGAATCTTGCTCAAACTCGCGCCGCAGCAGAGAGTTTGGTCCCGGAGGCTGTTATGAAATTCGCCCAATCCCCGTTGTTATTTGAATTGGCAGATAACATCCATTGGGTTTATACTGCTAAGTACCTGAGTAACATGTGGGATCAGGTTACAAAGCAGTTCGGGCTCTCTACCAACGATGAGAAGTGAAAGTTGATCGATCCTTTGGAAAATGATGGAGATTTTAGGGTGATTCCTTCTTTGGAGGAGCCCGTTTTGCAGGACGATCCATTCTTCCCACTTTTCGAAGAAATGGAGAGAACAGTCAATCAAAAGGTTGCTAACCAGGAAGAATAGCTGAAACAGTTTGCGTCCTAGACCGAACCGAAGGAAGAAGGGAATGAGGATAAAGAAGAGGGGCAGATAGATCCAGGGGATCGGTCTCCATATCTCTGAGTTACACCTAACTCAATCTTCGGTCCTGAAACATAATTGAGCCTTGATTGTCATCGTAGATGCGATACAAGACCGACCATATGACGATGAATGTGTTTGGCATGATATGTGTAACGACTCTAATTCGGGCCTAGCAGTTTTGTGAAACGTGCTAAATAAGACGAAACGTTCGAATGTAAACTTAAAACATAGTTCGAATACATTAAAGTTTAACAACATAATTTAGAGTGTTCTCCAAAAACCGGACTCTATCACCGGACAATCGACGACCTCTTCCCCATGCCCTTCTCATACCTCGTCCGCGTCACCTACAAAATCTGTAAAGCGGTCACAATTTATTAAAGGAAACTTCACACACGGTACACATTATATTTTCATTTCTTAATTAAACTGTACACCCACGCGTGAATCATTCCTTTTAACCGTTTTCTTATTTCCTTCTTCTTTTATCCTTATCATTCCCCTCATACTTTAACTTTACTGTTGCCGAGAGTAACATGTTCGGTACATGTCCCGTCCAAGCCAACCGTTAGCTGTTGGATGACTCGACGGGCCATATGCTTCCATTCCCCGAGTGGGTATTTAGGCGCTACCCCTTTTTCCACCCAGATCTGTTCTGCCCTTTTCGTACGTGTCTTTCCATCTTTGGAACTTATCATTCCCTTCATCAGGCATGCCCTTCCTTTGGCGAATCGTGTACTAGGCACGATGCCGGGTTTGGTCGGACGGTCCATCCTTCCTCACCCCGAGTCTTATTAACATTTATTTCGTTCATTCGTGTCTTTTTATTTCTTCTTTATTAACCCAATCCCGTTCCCTAAGTCTGAACCTTCCTTTACTATATTGTGTTCACTCCGCTTACTGTTTTCCTTCGCTCGTTATAGTCCCTTCGTGCTTCCCTGCATTTCGTAACAAGTTTTAGTACTCAATTCCCGTTAATTATGTGATTACCGTAGACCTTACGTATCCCTTCTCCCTTACGATCCGGCGTTGGAACGCGACGAAAACATCCGGTTCTTAGAATTTCCGCGATAATTCCCTTCAGAACCAAAATTTCGCGATAATTTCCTTCTCAGGGACAAATCCGCGATAATTTCCTTCTTCGATATTTTTTCGCGATAATTTCCTTATTCGTTACAAATTCGCGATAATTTCCTACTTCGTTACAAATCCACGGTAATTTTGTTCTTCGTTACAAATCCGCGATAATTTTGCTCTTCGTCACAATTCTGCGACAATTTTTGCCTTGTTTCAAAATTCGCGATAATTCTCTTGCATCATTTTTTTCGCGACAATTTTCATGTTTTGCGGGTTTTTCATGAATTTCCGTGGCTTAATGATAATTAACTCATTTTTTGGGCCTCCCCACCCCTATTTATAGACATCTTAACTTCTCCAATTCACATTTTGGTCCCTCCTTCTTTTCATTTTGACCCATCCTTTATCTTTTGCTTTACTTTTCTATTTTTTCGTTTCCTTTTACGTTCTTTCATTCCCGTATCCCTCGATATTCATTGTCTAGACTTTACCGCTACATTCCCTACTATTTGTTCCATCATACCTTTTTCCTGGCTATTACATCATTCCCCACTTATCTTGAGTTTCGTCCCGAAACTCGTGCGTACCAATCTTCCATTAACTCCGGCGCTCTCTGTCTAATCTTTCATTCAGTTTCCCATGTAGCTTCCCTCTCTCATTGATTTTGATATGTTGATTTTAAATTTCAAAAGTACAACGGTGTTGTGGTATGAAAATCGGGGGTACCAACAGTCGTCCGGTTCGTTGCAAGATGAACTCGGTTTTAATTTGTTTAATTTGGGGGGGAAAACGATTATGAATAAAAAGAAAAAGAACACGGCAAAAATAGAGTGGAAAACCCCTGGAAAATGGTAAAAAAACTATTTGACTAAGAGCTAGAAATGCGCTTAGTCGATTCACTAATCAAGCCGTTCATTACAACATGCGACGGTTAATTCCAAAGCCACAAGGAAAATGAAGAGCTCAAGAAGATATAGCAAGGGCCGATAGGGAATCCTTTTCTCCGTTTCCGAAGTGTTCCTTTTATATGCCTACATGGCTATGTGAATACTAGGGTGTCGTTTTGCGCTTGTCCCATACGGCTAGGTCAACCTATGTCGGGCGGGAACGCCAGGCGTGACGCTATATGGATGCGCGGCGTTAGGCCTTTCGGCACTGCTAACCGATTGTTTCCCGACCAGAAGAAGGTTCGAACGATTCTGTCAGGCATGCCTCTGACAGGGTTGTCGGAGGTTGTTGTCACATGTTGAGAAACGCGGATGGCCCAAAGCGTAGTCTACGTGATCTGGAACCTTCGGCCCCCGATCGCTAAGCTCAGGATTTTGACAAGCTTTCGGGCTCGTCAATCCTCGTCGGGCCGCACGTTCACGGGAGTTGCTTCTGGGGCCTCCAAGTTCGGCTTCTGTCACTTGGGCTGGAATGACAAGATTTGGGCCTAACCTGGTTCGGGGTACCGATATCCGAAGGCCTCATCACTAGCACCTCGGACTTATTGCCATCATAATGGTGATGTAAGTTCGACCATCTGATTGAGAGCGTTTGAGGCAGAAGTGTCCGATCGAACCAACGGAGGACCGTACCCGAATGGGTTGTGACAGCGTCCTTGAGGACCGATTCTGTAATTTAAAAAATTTCAGAACGTTAATTTTCAAATTTTAAAATTGTAACAGCTATGGGCAAAAGTGTAATTTGGAACTTTAAGAGTAGTCTGCACCTTTCCGTATTCCGAAAAGGGGACAGGTCGTCAGACTGTGGCTGCCTGCAGTAGTGACGTGTCACCTTGTGAGTGGTCAATGTGAGACTATAAAAGCTGGGATTTAGGTACTGTGCAACCATTGCTGCTATTTGAGTGAAAAATTTCTGAGTCCTAGAACTCTCTGTCGATTTCGTTCAAGCGCCTTCAAACTTCTAATTTCTTTGCAAATCTTAAGGTAACCACCCATGGCAACCCGTAGGGCTAGGTACCCACTCGTTTATGAGATTGACATGGAAGAACTTCGGGTCAAGTTCTCGAACCCTGCCCATTAGCTCATCTGGAGGGGGAAGGAAGACGTTCCTTGCTTCCTTCCCGATGAGATGAATGTCTCTGCTAACGCCTTACCCGTTAGCTATGCTTCCTTGAGGTCCGACCTACGATTTCCGCTTCAACCCTTTGTCGCGGTTGTACTTTGGGAGATTCACTGCCGACCTACGCTCTTTTTCCGGGCAGTTATGTCTATATAGTGGCCTTTATTTTCTATTGCCATAGACATGGGGTAGAACCAACCATAAAACATTTCTTCAACCTCTTTTGGTAGGATCCCGAAAGGGAAAAAGATTGTTAGGGTGTCGTAGGTTACATTATATAGCGACCCGAACAAAGGACCGTATTATCGTTGATAAGGAAAATTCCCTTCATGAATTGGAGTGTTGTTATATCTGGATAGACATTCCGAGGGACGACTTGTTGAAGGTAACGTCCTTAATCAGTTATCCTGATATCGGGAAGTTGTACCGAACCCGGTTCAACCCCTCCCATCAGGATATTGCCAACACATTGGCAATGTTTCCTACTCCCGAGAAACGTCTCAAACGAATAGACATACTTCGGGAGAAGAAGCTGCTAGAGATATGGGTAGCGGGTAGGACCGGTGCCCTTGCCCCAAAGGGAATATTCTCTAGTTCGGACGCATTGGGGTCGGAAGGATCGGGTATGACATTGGCTTCCTTTAGTTCATATCTCATGATCCTTATTATTTTTCTTTTGCAAGTTCCACAGATACAATGTCTGGAAGCCGACTGGCTGCAATGACAGCTGCTGCAAAGGCCAGGAAGGATGCTTAGCTGCAGTCCTCTAGGCCAACATCCAATACCGCTACTGGGTCTTCTTGATCGGCGGGAAGTTCTAGCAGCCAGAGGCCCGGTCCCTCAATGGAGGAGTTGGACGAGATGATTTCAAAAAGAATTCGCTCGTTAGGTCTTTCCTCCATGTACAAGATTGGAAATAACTCTCCCCTGGATCTTAACGTCGTGAGGTTGTTGTTGCAGGGGTCGATGCGGGTGGAGGATGTCCCTCCATCTTCCAGCTTGGCGGACAATGTATCTAGGCCTCCTCTCCCTCCAACTAAGAGCAAGTGGGGCCTTGAAGATGACGCCCCGAAGCAATACAAACGACTGCGATTGGCAGTAAATAGGCATGTAGCTCAGATCCCAGTGAAGGGGGTCACCATTGGGGAGAGATCGATCCCGATTCCGGTCCTCAAGCCCGGAATCTGTTCGGGAAGCTATCTAGGAGATGGTGTCCTCCGTCTCGAAGGCCGGGGGCAGAAAAGGACCCCGACTTCTTGGAAGGACGCTGCGGTAGAGGAATACTGACTTTTGGGGAGATAAAACAAACCCGATATTGACGGCGCAATCCCTGGTCTAGTACTAGCCTATCTGGAATCCCAGGCCGTGGTAAGTTAACTTCACATTTTGCCATCCAGTTGAGTTTTTGTTCTAATTGATACCTCTTCTTGCAGACACAAAGAAGGGCCTTGGACCTTGCTTCCGCGGTCCAGCTGAGCCGAAACAACGCTTCGGATTTTGAGGACATAGAAAGTCGACTTGCCTTAGCTCAGTGGCAAGTCAAAATTAAACAAAGGGAACTTGTATCGGTCCGGGCCGAGCGGGACCATTTGAACGGAGAGCTGCTGGGAGCGGGTACTGAGCTTTCGATAGCTACTTCCAAAGCGGAAAAAGCCCAAGCAGCCGCTAACTCTGCGACGGCCCGAGTTTTGGAGTTGGAGCGTCAGATTCAGGAGCTATCTGACAAAAGCAACAGACTTCTCCATAGTGTAAGATCGGGGTTAATAATCTCGCATGGCTTAATAAGTTATAATCTCGCATGGGCTTAACTCAACTTAGACCGTTCGGTCATCTTAACTTAACTTATAATCTCGCAGGGCTTAATAAGTTAGGGGATTTTAAGTGTGTTAGCGGACCACTCTTTAATCTGTCCCTATAAAACATTATGAGCTTGGCGGCGTCGCTTGGGTTTTTATGACTCACATGGAAAGCTTTATCGAAGCCCCGATTCTGAGAACAGTCCCATGTCGAGCTTCATATGGCATTTGACAGGCTAATCATGTCCCTGTTATCTCGTTTATGGCTAGGTACAAAGAGGCAAGGGCAATTTTAGGATGGTGGGTTATGTCGAAGGGGAGATTAAGTTCGTAGTAAGTTTTGGGAGTTATGCAATCCATCTAAGTACTCAGCAAGCGTGGAAGCATCTGACTCGTCAGAGCGGTCACACTACTTGAAAGCCTTACGGATGGATTGCTACGGTCACAGTCCAAACTCGTCCAGAAAATCCAATTTCAAGATTGGTCACTCGCCTAACCAGAAATAATTTGTATTGCATCTGTTGTATCTTGTTCATAATATGAGAAACATTTTATGGTTCAGAATTGCCAATAATGTCAATGGTTTTATGAAAAATACCGTCTTAAGTTCATAACATTCCATGTTCGGGGGATCTCGCTCACATCCACAGTTTCAAATTTATAAGCCACAACCCCTAAATTCTTCAAAACTCGGTAAGGCCCTTCCCAGTTCCTGTCCATCTTTCCAACATTTCTCTGAACTTTCACATTCCTGAGAACAAGGTCACCTTCTGAAAACTTTCTGGGTAGGACACGCTTATTATGGGCCCGCTCTATAGTTCGTTGATAAGAACACGTGCGCGCATAGATGGCGTTTCTCTTTTCTTGAATCATTTCAAGATCTAAGGATCTTCTTTCATCGTTCAGATGCTAGTCATGTTGAGTTATCCGAGGTGATTGCATGACAACTTCCACTGGACTGACTGCTTGAGACCCATACACCAGAGAAAATGGAGATTCCTGGGTCGTAGAGTGGGGTGTGGTCCTATAAGCCCATAAAACCTCGTAGATTTGATCGGGCCACTTTTCTCCCAAATCTTCCAACTTAGTTTTCAATCCCTCCAGGATAACTTTGTTGGAAACCTCCGTCAATCCGTTAGTTTGGGGATGAGCCACTGACGAAAAATATTGAGCGATACCCAATTTGATGCAAAGATCCCAACGGATTTTCCGCATAATTGAAGTCCATGATCCGATACAAAAGCTCGAGGAACTCCAAAGCGGCTTATAATGTTCCTCCACATGAAGTGCTTTACCACCTTTTCGGAAATAATACCCACTGTTTCAGCTTCGATCCATTTTGTATAGTATTCAATCGCTACAATACAGAACTTTCGCTGCTTTACTGATCGGGGGAACGGTCCCAAGATATCAATCCCCCACCTGTCGAATGGACAAGGGAGTGGAGTCATTGATAAGCGTTCTCCTGGCAGCTGTAGGACCGGAGCATGTTATTGACACGCGGTGCAACGTCTAATGTACTTCTTAGCATCCTCGAGGAGCGTTGGCCAAAAATACACGGCTCTGATAAAGAGATGATATAAAGATCGGGCCTCGGAGTGTATACCGCATATTCCCTCATGAACATAAATCATGACGGCCTCAGCCTCGACTGGGGATAATCATCACAAGAGCGGTCCTTCAAAACTCTTCTTAAATAATAGCCCGTCATTTAAAACATATCGCTTAGCCCGGGTCTCAACTTTCCTGGCCTTAGATGTGTTTTCAGGCAGATGGCCATTGGTCAAATATTTGATAAAAAGGTCCATCCACGTGAGTTCCCCTGGAGAGTCAATAGCGTTGATATTCAAGCCTTGGAGTTCGTGGCATAAAGCCCCAACTTCTTCAATCGACTGTTTGGTCACGAGATATCTCGATCGAAGGTCGGTCCTGAATGTGAACCGATACGGTGCCTGGTCCAATATTTGGTAGGCCTGCGGCCAGTCTTGCCAATGCATCGGCCACTTTGTTTTGTTCACTAGTCACATGGTCAAGTGAGAACTCGCTGAACTTTCTTGACAACTACAGAACCTTTGCATGATATAATTTCATCGTTGGCTCATGTGTTTCAAATCTTCATGCGATTTGTTCTACCACCAACTTAGAGTCTGAGAACATTCGCACTTTAGCAACTCCCATCTTTCGGGCTAAGGTCATCCTCAAACACACGGCCTCGTATTCAACCACGTTATTTGTCCCAGAGAATAAGAGCTTAACCGTGGAATGGTTAACGTCGCATTGAAGCGTAGTAAGGGTAATGCCCGCTACTTTTCCTCCGAAGGTCGATCCATCAACATAGATGACCCATCGATCGTCCTCTTGGTTTATAAATATGGCTGATCGGGTCATTTCGACCATGAAATCCACGAGAACCTGAGCCTTGATCGCCCTTCGGGGCACGAATTCCAGATACATGGAGCTGATCTTGATTTTCCACTTTTCCAATCTTTCGTTGGAATCTGCCTAACTCAGAACTGCCTCTAGAGGCTGATCAGTATAAACATAAACCTTTCGGCCTTCAAAATAATATTTCAGCTTGGATATAGCTTTCTGCAACGCCAACATGAACTTTTCCAAGGTAGTGTATCTGATTTCGGCTGATACCATGGAGTGGCTCACGTAATAAACAGGTCGGTGAACGTCATCCCCAATGGTAACTAGAGCTACGGTGACTGCGGCCTCTGATACGGCAAGATACAATTCTAAAGGTTCATGACAAGTCAGGCTTACCATTACAGGAGGCGTGCATAGATAAGTCTTCAAGTCTGAGAAGGCCCGATCACACTCTTCGGTCCAATCAAGATGACTTGCTTTCCTTAACACTCTGAAAAAAGGCAAAGCCCAGTCCATAGACCTAGAAATAAACCTGCTTAGTGCTGCCAATCGGCCAGTAAGTCTATGAAATTCTTTATTGTTTCTCGGAGGCTGCATATCAATGATCGCTTGAACTTTCTTAGGATTAACATCTATGTCTTTATCAGAAACGTAATATCCTAGGAACTTGCCTCTTCGGATCCCGAAGCAACACTTGTTCGGATTTAGTTAGAGTTTATATTTACGGCACACTTCGAAACAACAAGACAAAAATGGAATATGGTCTTCATAATTCATAGATTTGACAATCATATCATCAACATACACTTCCATAATATGGCCTATCAGATCTGTAAGGATTTTGTTGACCAACCTCTGGTATGTTACTTCAACATTTTTCAAGCCGAATGGCATAACCTCATAACAAGGAATATCTGATGATCCCGGAGTAAGCGTCCATGGTACTCATCATTGTGCTGCCAGCCACAGCATTCACGAATCGGTCAATATGCGGCAGTGGGAAAGGATCTGACTCACAGCTTTTGTTGACGTCGGTGAAGTCAATGCTCATTCTCCACTTTCTATCTGCCTTGGAGACCACCACTGGAATCACGACCCATTCAGTATAGTGAATCTCCCTAAGAAATTCCGATTGCATTAAATCCCGACGTCAGATAACTTCAACTTTCTCAGGAGAGTAACGTCTCATCTTTTGCCTAATAGGCTTTGTTCCAGGCTCGGTGTTGATCCGATGCTCACTCTCGGATCGGTCAATCCCCGGAACATCGTCCGGGGTCCAAGCGAATATGTCCATATTGATTCTCATCAAGTGAACCCTGTGTACGTGAGCCGCTAGCTAACCTCCCGGTCCAGCAGGTTAGACGGGTAGCCTTTGCATAAACGGTCCACACAATTTTCTTTTTTACAAATTTTGTCTATTGCGTTGTAATTTGTAACTAGGGCAATTGAAATTCATTTGTCCAGTACCCTATGCTCTGCATCTGGGCGCTGTCCAGTTACAGTGACCTTTCCTTAAACGTCCGGTCGCCGCTTGAGAGAAAATGAGAGGTTAGGAGAGAAGATTACCAAACCGATAATTTTGGAAGTTAAGAGCTTGTGGTCCCCCTTTTTCAAATTTTTACTATTGAATAAGTTTCCTGATTCAGTTTTTGAATCTCTCGCTTGTATTTGAGTTCTGCATTTTTTATATTTCTTAATTTGCTTCTTAAATCTAGTGTTAATTTGTATATGTCATGACTTGATTTCTAGTGCAAACTTGCTCTCTGATTAATTAGAAGTGATGTGTTAATCGGATATTATTGTTGTAAATTCAAATTGATAATTTGTTAAATGATCTATTGATATTTGTATTGTATTATGCTTAATATTTTTAGTTGCTAATGCATTTCAAATATTTTTAATTCAGAACAATTAATGGAAGATGATAATATTGAGAGCGGAGGAACTTCATGGTCTACTTCTAATTGTCTTTCACATTCTAAAGGTGATGAAACTTGGAAATATGTTGTGGTGAAAAAAGTTGGAGATCGGAATGAGGACCATTGTTGTTTATGTAATAAAAAAATATGTGGATGTGGTATACATAGAATTAAACATCTTGCCGGAAAGAAAGGGGATGTGAAAGCTTGTCCAAAAGTTACAAGTATGGTGAGAACTGAAATGCAACAAGCGTTGGAAGTGTGTTCTAATTATAGCAAGAATAAGTGTGCAAGAGTTGAGTATGGAGGTGTAGATCATATGGATTATGTAGAGCTTGATGGGGGTGATGATTGCCATGAAACCCGAGGTTTGATATCTAAGAATCTTGGTAATGATAATGGTAGTGGAAGTGAAAGTAGCACTCAAGTTCAATCAACCTTAAAACGGTATTGGGTTGGAAAAGAGGTTGTTGCTAATGCTCATAGAGATATAGCCATGTATTTTTATGTGGCATCGGTTCCTTTCAATAATGCGAATTGTAATTATTTCAAAGCTATGCTTAGATCTGTTTCTAAGTTAGATGATGGATTTAAGCATCCGTCAGTGCATCAATTACGTTTTTCATTATTGAAAAATGCGAAGAAAGAGTTGCAAGTATGGATGGACAGTGTTCGAGTTACATGGGCTGATACTGGTTGTACCATTATGGGAGACGGTTGGACTGATACAAGTTCACGTACCCTTATCAATTTTCTAGTCTATAGTCCACGTGGAACTGTTTTTTATAAATCGGTGGATGCTTTAGACATGATAAAGAATGCAAGGTTGTTTTTTTATTTATTTAAGGAGGTAATTGAATGGGTTGGATATGAAAATGTTGTACATATGGTGACTGATAATGCAGCTAATTATGTAGCTGCTGGACGCCTTATTGAGCAACACTATAACACTATTATGTGGTCTCCATGTACAGTCCATTGTATGAATTTGATGATGAAGGATATAGGAAAATTACTGTGTATAAAAGATGTTAATGAAGCGGCTAAGGTAAGTAGATTTGTTCACAATCATGGGAGGTGGCTTGCATGGTTGAGAAGAAGAGAATCTTAGAGAGAAATAGTTAGACCAGCTGAAACACGGTTTGGTACAAATTTCATTGCATTGAAGAGTTTTATTAGGGTTAGAGAAGATCTTGAAGCGTTAGTCGTACATCGAGAATTTACTCAATCAAGTCTTGGTAAGGATCCAAAGGGAATGGAATTCAAAAAAATAGTCTTAAACCATGATTTATGGAATGATTGTTTAGTGCATGGTAGTCATACTGGTGGTATACCACCCGGTATACCGATTATACCGATAAATATCGGTTATGGCCGGTACACCGATATTCCGATATATCACCGGTATACCATCGAAATATAGGAAAATTGTTCGTACCAGTTATGATCGGTACGAACGGTACCGACCGGTTTAACTTCATTGGTTTAGTGATTGTAAAGGCAATGGAGCCTTTAATGAATTTATTACGGATTGTAGATGGGGAAAAAAGGCTAACATTGGATATCTCTATGAAGGAATACACAGAGTTATCAAAACAATTAAGATTATTTTTAAGGATAATTGCCGATTGTATGAACCATTCACTAGACCAATTTAACATCGATGGGATAAAAAATTCTATAAAGATCTTCAT